>CM068840.1:74724952-75324952 GCA_028554795.2 Sinohyriopsis cumingii | reverse complement strand
ATAACATTTTGTTTGGCGCTAAATAGCCTAACAGTGCTGATGCGCCGTTAAAAATAAAATCAATCAATCAACGTTCAAATTTTCAGACAAGGACCTTATTAAATTCAAATCTTTCAGTCAATGACTTTATTACTTTGCAATTATCAAACAAGACCTTATTACATTCAAATTTATGAGAGGATGACAGATATATTATTATAATTAAATTGTAAGTTTGGAGCCTTTTGCATCAATTTTCTTCAGTAATAGCTACAGCTAGGATTAGAATGCTTTCTCGGATTAACGGTTACCAGTCAGCTGTTGCTACAAATTATTTTCATCAAGCAACCTGACTCCATAATTGATACGTTCGAACCTTTAGACCTAGAAAATCAACCTAATATTTTTTCCCAAAATTATATATGAATCTGGGAGGAAACGTAGATCGGTAAAATTGGGCATTCCAGAAGATGGACTTAATTGAAGAAATACAGAAAAGCATATGATTCTAAATCACTTAAAATTAACATTTATAAACGGTGTAAAATATCATTTTTGGGACTTTGAGAATACTGGATTTTCTTGCCAGAAACAAACACGTGTATACTTGGCATGTTCATATCCATATTTATCAACGATTTCGTGAGGAAATTCTATGGCAACCTTTGTATGTCATTCCATAACCTTATCTTATCTTATCTCATCTCATCTCATCTCATCTCATCTCATCTCATCTCATCTTATCTCATCTTATCTTATCTTATCTCATCTCATCTTAGATTATCTTATCTCAAACGCTGAGTACAATTTCATCAAACTAAGTATATAGGATGTCAGTGTAATGACCTTTTGGGGAGTATAATTTTCGTCCCTTCATTTAAGGTCCTTTTGGGGAGGAAAGAGTCTAAAGTCAAACATGCACAAATTGCAAGTACAGTTCCATTTTCCAATAGCATTGAGACCAAATTTTGTACATGTACAAATAGAAAGACTACACAGTATTAATATAAATTGAATTGGGTTGCCATCTCTGCTTCACAGGATGGAGGGGTGGAGTCAATAAGTGGGTAGGGGTACAATGTAAATGGTGACGTTTGGCCATCACAAGCCATGTAAGTTGCTTAGTTGTCTCTGTGAAGATTTACTCAGTTCCCGATTTCGCCTGTTCCTTTGTATATCTAATTATTTTCTGGTTACACTCTACGTGTACTTTACAATATGCTTCCATCATATTGTTTGCCTTTAAACTCATATGGGTCCATGAATGTTTATATTTAAAACGAAACTAATTTTATTTTTAATTCAATCTTTTGAATATAAGTTAAATGACCTGTTATGCAATATGTATGAACATTCAGGTGTGTATAAATGCGGAGTCATTACGTTACACTTGATATTTTCCCGGTACTGCATATAGTAATTACAAACGTACATTTTAAATAATAACTCACTAGAAGTGGTCACTGGCACAAGTAATCGCTCCACCAAGTAAGTGTTTTATTCTTCAATTACCTTTCACAATGTTTGATTAACTTAACGAAGAGTACAAGTGCAGTATATAAGTTGTATTCTACTGATTACATTAGAGTTTATTGTATAGCATTATTATTAGTACAGATTAATGTATAGGATTATTATTATTGGTGTATTTGATTTAATGCATGGGATTATGTTTAGTGCATAGAAAATATGCATGATCCTACCTCCAATAGAATAGTTTCATAACTACGGGGTAGCGCTCACGACTGCACCGTCCCACGGCATTCCGGTTCCCAAGATGTCCTGATTATATCTATGGTGGTAACAATGCTTCTAAACAACAAACAAATCTGATTTTAATTACTCTTGTTTCACCAATTTATAAAATGGCTTGCAGAAATATGGATAACGAGAGTACAAAATGTACACAAGTTTCAATTATATTGATGTTTTTAAATATGTTTCTGGCTAAATTGTGTGTATCCTGCGATAGCAGGAGTCAGCGTATACTGTGTTACTGTTTGAGTGCGGGAACAAGAACTTGGACATGGGGTGAGGGTGGCTGTAAAATATGTAACAAAATATGCAATAAATAAAGCATTAAAGTCTCTGGTTTTATTGGGATTTGGTACATATTTGCCTCAGCTACATGTATAATTTGGAATCATATATTCTAATGCATAACTGTGCCAAAGGATGTGATGGCATGAAAAACTTTACCATCATGTAACACAGTTTTGTGTTACACCTACGATGGCAACACAGACTTGGACGAGTTTTCAATCTTGATGCAGTGTTGCAGCTTGAATGTGCTGTGAGGGGTAACTTTAATGTACATATTGTCCCACAATAATGATCAAGATACGAAGATATTTTTTACATTTAGTGGAGTGTGTATGTGTGTGATTTGGATTTTTAACGTAGCTTTAAAAATACCTGTCATATCGCTACGATGTCAGCAGTGTGGCAGTTTATAGTGATGTCTAGCACTGGGGCATCATGCTACAGACAGGTAGCATGATGTCCCACCCAGTCACGTTATCCTGACACCAGGCCGACCAGTCCTAACACTAACCTCTTAATGATGAGCTCAAAGCGAGGCAGCTGTTAGTACCATGATTAGAAATCTTTGATATGACTCGACCAGGGTTCGAACCCAAGACCTCCTGCATCCGTGGCGGACAATCTAACCACTAGGCCACCTGAGCGGTCCAAATTTGGGGGAAGAGTGTCAGTTTAGGGTGTGGAAGACGCATCCTGGTCTATCTCAAGACACAGTAACTTTGATGTGATATGAACAAACACAGTAATGTTATCATACTGTATATAGCAAAGCAATGGCGTCTATAAAAATAGCGAAAGTTCTTGTTGCTATATCAAACTCTTGGTAATTAATCATCACTTAATCGGCAATGTTTAGAATCATGGATTGCTATATAATGTAACTTAACCCTGCCAATAGCTATAGCTCATTACGTGTGTTCTTTGTGCTGCATAGTTTAGTACATGAAGAGCATATCTGTTCCGTTTGTATTTCAAGTCAGGTTGAAAAGATCACAATATGAACAGGTAATGTAATAGGTATAGCACCATGGTAATTTTATCACAGATCTCAACGGTTTAAACACGAGGATGTTTCACAGGATCACACATGCCATATATAAAATATTGAAATCCACAATGTTCGTTTGGAGGAGGAAAAAAGAAACCGTCGGTATAATCTGACTTCCAAACTCTGTCAGTCCATCTCTATATATCCGTTACGACACCTACTCAAACCGCTGGGTGGGAATTTTTTAAAACAATACCTCCTTTTCAGTACGTTAGCTGATTGACTAATGTATCCCATCAGCGTTTCGTTCGAATGTATCTATAGAAAAACTTATACCAGAAAAAGACATATTTATATAGATAATTTACCTGTAAACACAATGTAATTCCATATACTCTCTCTCTCAGGCAAGATGTGCAAATTTCCATTGATCGATAATGTATATATCAACAATTTTGTACCCATTACTTGCAAAGTCTTTGCTTTGTCCTGGCCAGATCGACCAGAAAGTAAATTTAATTTAATGCACAAAGCATCAATATATGGTTCTTATTAGCCTTTCAAAACCACGGTTTTACCATGTCACTAGTATTATTCGTTCTCTCTTTATTTTATTTGTTACTATTTCCAAACAAACGAGTTTGCTGGGAGAAATAATATAGTTTGAGTCTGAATGTCGGCTGCACTTGATTTCAGTTTTACTGTAAGAACATTATAAATGGGAAGTGACTTAATAGGACATAGAGAATTCATCCGGCAAAGGTTGCGTCTTTCTATCTTTGCATTAATATTTAGTTTTTCCGGGTTCTTCTTCCACCTGTTTTTTTGGGTACATATGTGGGGCAATTACATTTAAACCTGTTAATTTCCTGGTACACTTTACTTTATTTGGAATACAAACTTTCTAATATGTAACTGGCCAGAATTCGTCGCTAGAAAGAATAATAATAAGTAGTGTTTTGTTTAGTTACCTTACCTTTAATCGACAAAGTTTGAATATGTTAATACAGTGTACATGTGTAGTGAATATAATTGTACTTACACGGGTTCCACAAGAGATGAATGGACAAAATAATTAGGTATTGTAAACTTACGGTTGCTACATTGTCTCTCGGTTAAAAAGTAAAATTTTTATCAGTATATTGAAATCGGAACATATATATGACGGATTTGTCATTATGGGTCATTGTTTTGGTGCATATATGCATACACATACATTACACACGCACACACAAATGCATGCTAGTTTCATAGTTGACTTTTTCATTTATCTCTCAAGACAAAGAAATAAAAAAAATGCATTCCTTACAATGGGATTAACCGTATAAAAACGAAGCCAAAACCTTAAGTTCTCTTAACATTGCCTTTCTGTTTGCCTTTCAACACAATTTTTAAGTCAGATTGAAAATATCACCAGTGGAATTTGTATGGCGTCTAGGACAGACGCATCTCATAGTAATTGTATCAAACACACTTGTTACAGCGATATATACGGCTTATTTTACCTATTCTAAGTGAACTATCAAATGGGTGCATACATATTATACCCATCTATTCAGTTTCGAACTCGGAACATCTTTCGTGATGTTCACGCGAAGACAATACGGATTGCTACCAGTGTTCTGAAACACGAGAACGTTTCACACTATCACTCATGTCATACGAAAGTTTGTAATAATATACACCGTTTTATTTATCCAGTCTTTGTGACCGTCTATCCATCCATTCGTTATCACGCATCTCCAAAACGACAACTGGGTATACGTTTTCGATATTTTTGTAGTGATACTGCCTTTGGGTTAATCATCTGCCAGAGGTGTGTTATTAGTTTCTCCCGGCCTTGGGGGTCAGATCGTTGCACTCCCAATCGTGTGTGTGTGTGTGTGTGTGTGTGTGTGTGTGAAAGGTGTAATGTGCACACAAAAAAATGGCAGTAACATTTACAAATATTTTCTGTATTCATTACTGGAAGATGCATGGTTCTTTGAATGGAGTTTGCATTACGAGTCTGCGGGTAATAGTGTGTGCGAGCGAATTGTTTTTAATAACAAGTCATTGCAGTTACTATAGTTTTACTATCACGGGATATTCTACACTTCTACAAAGCTTTACTATGAATATCACTGTTCGTGATATAATATGCCCGGGTGGCTCTAGGGAGGGTCTGTGGGATGGAACCACTCGTGACCATACTTTAATCAATTTATCTGTATATGATTATTATACAAGGAAACGTTCCGTTTGTTTAAGCGCTCAATTATAAGAAGTGTGTGTCGGTGCGCCTGCTCTTTCCTTTCACAAGTGGACCCTTCCTTGTAAGATATTATTTTTATCTTGCTGGCTAAATGGTAAATGGTAACTAAAATGTGGAGATGATTTAATTATGTATGCTAATATTCTCTCTCTCTCTCGCTCTCTCTCTCTCTCTCTCTCTCATACACACACACACACACGTATACACAAGAGAGAGAGAGAGAGAGAGAGAGAGAGAGAGAGAGAGAGAGAGAGTGGGGCAGTTATGTCCACACATAGGTCTGCATACCTCTATTGAGCAAAAGTGTATATATTAGCAATTTTCTACTCATTAATTGCAAGGTTGGTGCTTCGTCCTGCCCAACTCAATCGGAGAGTAGATTTAAAGAAACGCACAAAAGGCCAATTCAATATGACCTTTTATTAGACTTTCAAACAAATGGTCAATTGACTATGACATCTAGTTAGCCTCTAAAATTAATAGTCAATCGACTATGACCTCGTATTGACTTTGAAACGAATGATCAATTGATTAGGACTTTAACGTTTAAACAATGGGTCAACTATGACCTCTTATTAGATTTTTAGACCATGGTTTGATGCATGTCACTTTTAGAATTTGTTCTGGTTGTTTGACTGGTTACTAATCCATACAAGTATTTTTGTTTGATTGGTTAGTAATCCAGACAAACCATGTATGTTTGTTTGATTGGTTACTACTAATACAGGCAAAACAAGTCTCCTGGGAAAATAAGATTTGCAGAGTCTGACTGTCGACTGCAATAGAGTTTCCATTCTCCTGTGGCAACAAAG
The DNA here is from genome assembly GCA_028554795.2 of Sinohyriopsis cumingii. Lineage (NCBI taxonomy): Eukaryota > Metazoa > Mollusca > Bivalvia > Unionida > Unionidae > Sinohyriopsis > Sinohyriopsis cumingii. The sequence continues at coordinate 75,318,876 of CM068840.1, read as the reverse complement.
ATTTTGGATGAAACCATTTTAGGAAAACATAAAATTCATCCTGCAAAGACTGGGTCATGATATCTTTCGGTTTATTTCAAGACTGAAGTAACATTTGTAACTTTTGCAAAAGTTATGTTTGATAACCTTAAGACGTCATTGTGTACAATTTGCTATTTATATTCACGTTCTGCTCTTAACGTTGCAACGTTTCTCACTCATCTTGTGTTCGCATGCGCTTCAGCTCTTTCGAGGCGCGGTGAATCAGTGGTTTCGGGTTCGAATCCTACAGTCGGACCAGCCTGCAGCATCAACTTGTTTCCTTTATGATATCACAATGTTCGAGAGCGAATATAATCTTTTTTGTAACCTGTTATGTTCCAGTACATAACTATGTATATCAATTCATGACAGCATTGACAATTACTTTGTATACAGAGTCAAAGTACATGTTATGTTCTGATATATAACTATATAAGTCGATTCATGACAGCATCGACTATTACTACATTCAGGGAGTCAAATTACCTGTGAATTAATGTAGGTCATAAATACTTTACATCAACTGTATCTTTTCCAACTTAAAAGGGTGTAATAAAAATGGGTGTCGACAAGATGAAGGTAATTAGTATACTAAGATTTGATGTAAATTTCAATTCGTTCCTACTTCAAGCATTTCGTCTGTGAAAATGAAAACACTTTCCCCCCCCCCCAAGTCTTCATACAGACTTCCATTGTCAAAGAGAGTACATGACAGTCAATTTTCATTTGAATAATATAAAACAGGACACTGAGCCAAAAGCTAACGTTTCAGAGGTTTCATTTCTGCATAATTTAAAAATACTTCCCTGTGGCTTGCACCTCGCAAGAAACACCGAAAACCCAAACGGTCCACAGGTGTAACTTTATTCATAGTCATAGTTTTAAACTCGACGATCTTTGACGTAAGATACAATTACTGCTGAAAGGCTTTGTGCTATATCAGTTCCCGGGCATGCCCATCATTCCACATTGTGATAAGGTGGTAGAGAATTCAATTTCTTGCTTTCTAAAATGAACTAATTTGTTTTCTCCATGCAGGTCGGAAATATGCTGGATGAAAAGTTTATAGACGAGGTTGTCAAGGCGCATAATGAGTATCGCTCCCATCATCAAGCTCCACCAATCAAGCATGCGAAGGATCTAAGCGAGTATGCGCAGAAGTGGGCGGACCATCTCGTGGCCGCTAATACATTCAAGCACAGCTCATGCGATTTGAAAGGTACTCGCCTCGGCGAGAACATCGCCATGAAATGGTCATCAAGCGCAGATGCTTATACAGGTAATTATATTGGCGGTAGTCTGAAACTGATACGTTATATGGATGACCAAATGCGTTTGCATACATAACATTCAGGCAGTATGAACGTCGCTCTGTAGCTGTCTTCAAATTGATTTACCATATTTGACCTTTGGGGTTTGTGCAGTATGTGATGAATTAGCATAATAGATAGGAAATACAAGTGAAATAACCAAACGTTTTCGCGACAATAATATCTGGCAGAAAGTTGGGAACTTATTTGCATGAATTTCAAAATCAGTTATTGACATTATTGATTAGTACCAGCAAGTGTCTATGACCAATCTGCAGGGAAGATTGCATCGTTTGATCTGAGTTTTCTTTGGATTTTTAGCATAAAATGGTTGAGACGCGTGTAATATCGCAAACGTAACATTGAACAAATAACAATGTAGGTGATGCTGATATATGTGTAGTGCTCGAGAATTTCTGATAAACATATTATTGTACTTTATTAGTAAACACTTATGATAAGATAAGTGTACTTAAACATAAAGTAATGAATTCTTATTGTGCCAATTAAATATATCTAATGGTAATATTTAATTTAATTTAATTTAATTCAATTCAATTCTATTTAATGTATTGTGTTGGTCCCCATCCTTTAAGCTCTGCAAAAACACTTGTGTTCTGATTCATGTCTTGGACGTCCGATTTATGGCCCTTAAATATTAACATACTCGATGGCTCAGAATAGCTTCTGGATCTGTCGCTACGAAGCCCGTTGAGTGTTTCAAGATTTCCGAGGAACGTTTCTATAGCTGTACGTCCAACAAGCCAGTATTGACTTTGCTTGTACTGTAGAATTCCAACAGTGTCAATATTAGCTAGTCATCCTAAAATATGATTTCATCAGAGTTACATGCTGATGTGCAATACCTTTATGACCTACTTATTAAGTAGGAGTCAGTGACACGTGCACGAACCACATGAAATTCACTTGAACATCTCATTTTCTCACCTTCGGAAGTCTTCTTCATTGCAAAGATTTACAATGTAAAATGGAACCAATTTTACAATTTTCTGTTAATTAACGATTTCGGTGTTAAATAATGAATAGAACAAGCTGTAAGTGGGCAATTAAGCGAGAAATGACGGATCAAATACAAAGCATAGCTAGATATATACGCACTCAACAATCAGCATAACAAGGCAAGTAGTCCTGATGATTGCCTCGTGCTCCACATCTAGCTGGACCAATTATGCAATCGAAAACCTTTCGTTATATCCTTCGTGTAGACTAGTAGAAGTGATTACAATCCTCCATCTGAAATTCTAAAACACGACAAACAAATTTCGTAACATTAAGTCCCCCATTGGTGAATCGTATCCATCATATAGAGCAACTCGCAAACTTCAGGTGGTAATGTGCAGATTGCGTATTAGAGACACATATGTGACTCCTGCATACCTTCTGAAAGGTGACACGAACCCTCACTAGAGTGTGTACCCTGTGTGTCCACTGACAGTAAAACACATTCTCATCGAGCGTGTCAACTTTCATCTTGTGACACGAGTTTTTTTGTTGTGACCTCGGTTACGAAATGTTCTGATGACGTACCACCAAAGAAAACATTGGATCATTTTAGGGAATGAGATCTGTCTAACAAATTTTGACCCTTTATTTTAAGGCGATTATATCCTTTTACTTTCATCTGTCCTTTTATGTACGATTTGACAGATTGTTAACAATAATAAACTTCTTTTGAAGCTTCATTACTAACTTTTTTTAAATCTGTTGTTGTGCGGTTTAACGCCATTTTTCAGCAGACGATAGGTTATGCATGGCGGCCGGTATTAATGGTGGAGGAAGAACCCGGGAAAAGCCGGGAAGAACCACCGACCCACGAGAAGCTACTGGCAAGCGTTCTCACATACCCACATTGGCCGAATCCTAGATTCGAACCCACGCAGACAGAAGTGAGATGGCAGTGATCCGTAACGGAAAGCGCTTTAGACCACTCGGCCACTCTGGGCCCCTTTAAAATCTGTCCAGAAGTGTCAAATATGAGGTGGATAAATATTGTAAATCGTATTCGCGCATTTGCAGACATCGCTTATTTTGGATACAAAGTATCAATCCAATGCCTCAAGCAGAGGGGGGCTAGGAATAGCTTCACCCCTAAACTAGGCTTATTAAAATACAAATTTCTTTACAAAAGTGATAAAATGAGGCCGAGGAAACAAATTGAAATGTTATTAGCACATCTATTAGGACAGAGGTTTTCAGTAAAATGTTTAAGATTGAAATTTTTTCCAAACTGTATTAAAAGTAAAATTTTTCATTAAATTATATTGAAAGTAATTTTACACTAAAATATATTGAGATTAATTGTATTCATTTGCAATATATAACAACTGTATGCTATTTGTTTTTAAATCACACTTTACGAGCAGGTGCAGAAATCCATAAACAACATTTCTCTTCAATCTAAAGGTCAGAAATTTAGATTTGGTGGGAAGCTGCTGTACAGGCAAATTATTAAATTAATAATGGATGAGTTAAGCGAGATGATTCACACGGTTTCCGTGGGAAAGGTCGAGAGCCTTGTTCTGATCCGAAATGAGCGAGAGAAGAAAAAACACTGCTTATAAATAGAGAAGCAGACTTACGCAGAATCAGTTCGTTCCTCGAGTCAGAACAGCTCTGTCGTTTCCTTACAGGTAAGAATCGTCTGTGTTCGCAAATTTCTTTAAAGAATAGGTGCTTTTTAATATTTAAGAATTGACTAGTAAATTTCATATTTTTCAAACATTTTTGTAAGTTCTTTCTATTTTATATTATATTTTAATGGAATGTTTAATTGTATTCGTGGTATGTATTGCTGAAAAGATGAATTCGCTACCAACTTTATGTTTAGATTTAATTTGGAAATTAAAGATTATTTAAGTATTAATGAGTAGTGTTTAGTAACCTATTCCAACTATTGAATTGTATACTCATTGGCTATTATGAAGTTAATCGAGATTTAACAATCTGTGTTACGTTCTAAAAGACAGAAATTATACAAATGTATAAAGTTGGTAAGCTCGATGGAAATGTATAATTGTATATGTATTTCATCTATTTTAAATATAAAGGCTTTTTAGATGTATCTTTAGAATGTAGTATTATATATTTCAATTATTTAAATAAAAAGTTCCTTCCTTGAGTCAGAACAGTTGTGTTTTCCTTACAGCGATTCTGTACTCATCCCCAAGATGTAGCCGTATCTGCACCGTTATGGGTGACACTATTGCTAAGAGAGCCTGAACTCCGTCTTCTCTCTCTTTCTCTCTCTCTCTCTCTCTCTCACACACACACACACACACACACACACACCATGGGCAAAGACATCTTTTAACTTATGAGTAATCCCTTCTCATAGCAAGACATGAGAAGAAGGTTATGATACAAACCTTATCATAACACATCTACACTGACAAATTATTTGGGGCTAAGCTGTTTCAATAAAATAGTTGGAACAGATATAGAGGAAACTCAATAACAAGATTTTGTCGCAGACATGCGGATTGATAGACTGACACATGGGAACAATCACAGTATCCCCTTTTCTTCACTTAAATACTATGAAAATAAAACACTAAGGATTCTGCAAAGATTTCTGGCTCGAATATGTATAACAGGTTCATATCCATTTGCAGGTCAGGAGGCGACAGATCAGTGGTACAGCGAAGTCAAGCTGCATAAGTTCGGAGGTGAACCGAGCACGTTGTCTTCAGGTATGTTCCACTTCTAAATGATCTCCTTTCTCTCCTTAAGATCCATGGTAACAAAATCTGCGTTGTTTTTTTTTTCTTTTTTTTTTTTTTGTTTTTTTTTTGTTTCTACGTGAAATAAGCTTTTCTTGTTGAATATATCTATATTCAGCAGACACTTCATTATCTGGATATTACAACCACAAATCATACCCCTCTCCCAAAACAAAAGCATTAAACCATTTCCTACTTTCACAAATGATATCATTGTAATGTTATTTTAAAGTACAGGGAACACAAATTATTTCACTATGTATACGCTTAGTATTGCTCTTATTAAAACCCTTGAACAAGTGATTGTTTTCAGTCGCTGTTGATGCACACTTTAGGATGGATACATCCTTTAAAAAAAAAACGCACCACCTGCGGGTCCGGTGTTGTAGAATTGGCCCGAATTGCCTCACTACGTGTTTGTTGTAAAAGGCGACTAAGGAGAGGCAATCTGTTTGCCGTGGGTTCCATTTCGTGTCGGGGGAGGAAAGAATCCTGGTAGTTCAGCAGAGGCTTTCTGATCCAATACACTACTTTGGCCTCTACTTCTTCTAGACGGGTGAATGGGATGGGCCCGGTCTTGACAAGTCGAATGGTCACGCCGGGCCCTAGGAAGTCTTTATTTCCTCGCTCACCTTCTTTATCTTTCTCCTTATATCTCTTTTGATACCACTGTTGCCACTACAATCTATTCCTTTAGCTTTCCCTCTCCCAAGTCATAGAAGACTACCTAGAAGGCGGTGGCTTAACGGGTCAATCAAGGGGTAATTTTACCGACCCTAGCAGGCGGTGACTTCCCGGGTCAAGCATAGATAATTTTATTGACTGAGTATAGCATCTGTGTAACCCTGGTGCTTGAAATGTGTCACCTTGTTGGGTTCCATGGTGAACGGGGAGCGTGGGTGCTGAATTATAAATAAACCAACATGGAAATTTAAAAAACAAATCAACATAAACGTACCAAAACTGGATCTGAATCAGATGACGAACCATGTAGTGCGGAGTCATTTCAATGCTTCATGGTTATACAATCTAAAAATGCATCTAAACCGTTTGCCGCACTCTCTCCTTTTGTAATAGAAAAGACAATAACGGGATCGATCGACACACCAAAAGGTGTCAAAAAGTTGAAATTTGGTTGCCTTCTTGATGAGTGTCCGTATCTCCATGGGTGCTTAAAAGATAATGTCACACAGTTCGTATGTCCGTATATCCATGGATGCATAAACGATAATGTCACGCAGTTCGTATGTTCGTATGTCCACGGATGCCTAAAAGATAATGTCACACAGTCCGTATGTCCATGGGTTCCTAAAAGATAATGTCACACATTTCGTATGTCCGTGTGTCCATGGGTGCCTAAAACATAATGTCACACAGTTCGTGTGTCCATAGTTGCCTAAGGGATAAAGCTACACAGTTTGTATCTCCATTTCTTGCCTAAAGGATATTGTCACACAATTAGCAAGTCCTTCAGTACCTAAAAGATAATGCCACACAATTCTTATGTCCACCAATACACACATTTGAAAGTTTTTATCGGTCCCAAAGACATGTGAAGATCAAAGAAATGTAAGGTTTTTATTACATCGTTTATCTAAACGTTGTGAGAAGAAGAAAAAAACAACTTATTTTGATTCTTTAATCTAAATTCAAAGGATCGATTTCGTGAAACATATTTCCAGGCCCCATTTCCTTTTTATTTGTGTCTTGATGCCTCAAAGAGATCGAGTTAGTTCTAATAGAACTGGAACCAAGAACTGTCTCGTGCAAGATAGGTTCTTCTTATAATAATATGATTTAATTTTGAATTCAGGGTAAAGAAAATATGCTTCCCGGTCAAACGTGTTAAAAGTATCGGTATTTTGACTGGGAGGATGTTTCCTAGTCTAAGTTCTTTCTTGTTTTTCGCCAAAGTGCAAAGACTGCATCTTGTCATAATCCTACATGTTTACAATGTGTGTACATCGAGAAGTCACATGTTGTTTTATAATATAAAAGTGATATAAAATGTTTCAAAATACATATAAATGTCTATACAAATATAGGAATTATTGTATTTGGTGTTTTCTATACCGATGTAACTGAGGGTTTGCCAATGTATTAATTAATCATGCAATGTATTTGGAAAGAGATCCTTTTAATATTGCTACTGTGGGATATATACGGTAATAAAATAGTAATTTTAATGCGGTATATACACGGTAAACATATTTGATATTCTTACTGTGGGATATATATATGGTAATAAAATACTAATCTTTAATGCGGTATATACACGGTAAACAGATTTGATATTCTTACTGTGGGATATATATGGTAATAAAATACTAATCTTTAATGCGGTATATACACGGTAAACAGATTTGATATTCTTACTGTGGGATATATATATGGTAATAAAATACTAATTTTTAATGCGGTATATACACGGTAAACAGATTTGATATTCTTACTGAGGGATATATATGGTAATAAAATACTAATATTTAATGTGGTATATACACGGTAAACAGATTTGATATTATTACTGTGGGATATATGTATGGTAATAAAATAGTATTTTTTAATCCGGTATATACACTGTAAACAGATTTGATATTCTTAAAGTGGGATATATACCATAATAAAGTAGTAATTTTTAATGCGGTATATACACTGTAAACAGATTTCATATTCTTTCTGTGGGATATATACGGTAATAAAATAGCAATTTGTAATGCGGTATATACACGGTAAACAGATTTGATATTCTTACTGTGGGATATATACCATAATACAGTGGTGCTGCCTCTACTGTGTGATATATACTTCTGTACCCTAAATAGGATAATATAGTTTGATGTTTCTAGCGTGGATAATAGATAAAAACACAGAAGTAATGTCTTTAACGTGAGATATATACTGTAATAAAGTTCTGGTGTTTTGTTTCGGTGGGATATATACGATTCTATAGTTCGTTGTAGGGTTTAACGCCTATTTTCAGCACAAGATAGGTTATACATGGCGGCCAGTATAAATGGTGGAGGAAGAACCTTGGAAAACCCCGGGAAGAACCGCCGACTCAAGAGAAGGTACTGGCATGCTTTCTCACGTACCCACGCCAGCCGAGCCTGAGACTCGAATCCACGCAGAGAGAGGTGAGATGGCAGTGACCACTCGGCCACTCCGGGAACCTCAACAATATAGTAGTGATGTTTCTAATGTGGGATATATACAATAATACGGTCAGAACGTTTCTACTGTGGAATATATACCACAGTACAATGGTAATGTTTCTACTGTGGGCTGTAAACAACAACACATTGATAATGTTTCTACTATGGGATATTGTACGCTTCTAAAAAAGAAATCAAGTTTGAATTGATTGATCTTGTACACTTCTAAATCAGAGACCAGGTTTGAATTTAATGATCCTGGTCACGTCTAAATTAGAAGAAAAAATATCTGATTTTATTGATCTATCACACTTGTAAATTATGAATCAAGTTGGAATTATTAAAGTTGGTACACTTCTATTCAAGACTTCCAAAGGTAAGTTTACTCATTCTTTAATCTGTTCTTCTCAAAGATTACGATCAAATGTTAGGTTTTTAAAAATGTTTTAACCAAAACTCATCAGCAATATTTGTAACGGTTTCGTTAAGAACAGTGTGAATACGGGGACTATTTCGGGAATTTAATATTTTTTACCAAACGGCAGGAAAATCCAGGTCAAAAGCTGAGTTGCAAGATTTGATAATCAGACACCATTTTGCATGTAGTTATATCGAATTTTGCACACACAAAACCGGAATTAATGAACTAAGGGTATTTCATGAATTAAGATCATTTGTATTTTATAATGCCATGGCCTCCTTACTTTTAAACAATACCGTCTGAAGCAACCCTGCTTATGGCAACGTTGGAAGTCGGCGGTTTTACACCTAAAATATTTATCAAAGCCTTTATCTTTTAAGGCATAATTTGCATGATGCAAAGCCCACATCACACAGACATATATAAGACTGGCAGAACAATGAAGTCAAGAAAGAAACCTTTGCTCATTTTTGCATTCTTCACTTATTAAATACTCTAATACTGAAAGAAATGTATTTGTGCCTTTTTATGCAAATTTCTTTGGTGACGCAACTTAAGTTATAAATCAAAAGAGCACCAACGATTATAGCCATCAAAAACTGATACCCTTGGAAATCGATTTCGACATTTCAAAATTACATTTTGTCCTCATTAGGGATTATATCAAGTCTCCACTTGTCACAATAATTGTTCAATTTAATAAGCGAACATTGTAGTCCTTTAGGTCGGCAAAACATTGTAGTCCTTTAGGTCGGCAAAACATTGTAGTCCATTAGGTCGGCGAAACATTGTAGTCCTTTAGGTCGGCAAAACATTGTAGTCCTTTAGGTCGGCAAAACATTGTAGTCCTTTAGGTCGGAAAACATTGTAGTCCTTAAGGTCGGCAAAAGATTGTAGTCATTTAGGTCGGCAAAACATTGTAGTCCTTTAGGACGGCAAAACAGGTCTGGAATGATCATTAGTCGTAAGATATTGTCCCTGTGATATCTTTGGCGTACAGAGTTTGCTATAAATTAAACATGGTCACATATTTTCCTCAGATTTTTTTAATGACTGGCACATTTGATTTTAGATGGTGTGTCCGGTCTTGAGACAAGGTATGTCAAAATGACAGGGGCTTTTTGTTTTTCCTTTCATTGATAATTTAGACTAAAACTCCTTTTGCCCCAAAAATACTTCGGAAATCGAAGCTGCTATCGTAGGTCAGTTCACAACACTCCGGTATAGTTTTCTTCGTTAGTTTTCTGTATTAGTTTACAATAATAAATGATGAAGATTACATTTTACGGTTACTGAGTAAAATTAAATTTTAATGATATTAGTTAATAGAATCTAGCCTGTCTTGGCCATCAAACCGCCTACATTCAGAGTTCCCGTTGAAGACTTAAATCACTGAAGGATCATGTAAGTTCAAATATAGCACAAATATAGCACAATGTCCGCACCATTTTGACTCCCGTTCCAAGTAACTCAAATCGTCTTTTGATCTCTTCTTTTTTTTTTTTTAGTATTCAGTTGCTCAGTCCACGTATTCATTCTACTGGTTCATTTTCTATCATTATTTCATTTGATTAGCTATCGTTCTACATTACGTATATTGGATTGAAAGAGTAAATGGTTTGTCTACCCTCAGATGCTAATTTGTACGAGAATACCTTGTCCTATAGTCCAAAGCTTTGGATTATCATGGAAGAAGGCCCATGGCTGTACTTCTTCATCTACTAATTAAAATGTAAATATATTTCCTTACCGTTCATTAATGCAGGAATTACTTAGCATCATATGATAAAATAGTTTTCATATATGTACTTTACCAGAATATATTCATTATTTGTGTAACTATATAATTTAACCCAATTCTTTCTTCAAAAGATTACATAGTCTTATGAATAGAAATATGGCTGTTAAATGTATTTGAATGAACTCTTATACTTTCTTAGGTCATTTCACTCAGGTGGTTTGGGTCGAAAGCAAGGAGATAGGTGTAGGCAAGGCCAAGGCGAAAGATGGGAAGATTGTTGTCGTCGCCAGCTATCGGCCTGCTGGTAACATGACGGGGGAATTCGCCAAAAACGTCCTACCACCTAAAGACGGCACAATTATCCTTCCAGCAGAAAAAGGTGTGTGTGTGTGTGTGTGTGTGTGTCACAGAAAGAATACTTTGCGTAAGGCCGTCTCATATTATTTTAGAAATTCCAATATCAGTTTTTGAAAGAACTTTGGGAGCTAGTGTAATAGGTGTAATATGTGTACTGTAAAGGATTCGTGTGCTTGTTGTTTTTGTAAGGACACTTTTCACGTTTAAACTCTAAACTTTAGCTGTCTTGCATAGATTCGTTACTTTGACGAATTTTTGAATGTTTCTTGATTGTTATGATCATTCATATCATAATAGGCATTGCTCCACTAAGTGATTTTCTTATATAGATCCCTTCTTTTTAAACACATCGTTCATTTAAAAAAATATGAACAAAAGAGCATTGTCCTGAATAATCTCAGCAAAAGTTTTAAAAAAATTACAAGTAAACTGTTGTAATCTACTTTTTTATTTAGCTCCAAGCAGTTCTGCCAAATTGGTGGCAGATAAACCACCAACAGGACGCCAAAGTCCCTTTTCAAGTCGGTTTGAAGATGACAAGAGTGGGTTTGGTGATTCTTCATCCGGTTCCGGTGGAAGCGGAACTGAAAGCCGGACCACAAAGACATACACTGTTACGGAGGGGAGCGGACCAAATGCGGTCACTAAGACAATCACTGAAGAGACAATCATCAAACCAGATGGGTCAAAGGTCACAACGAAGAAGATCATTACATCGACAGGCGAAGGGGCCTCGAATCCCAAGGTATAAATAATAACAGAGTACTCACGTTTACTTGATTGCTTCGACTCATTGTAATACTTTTAATCTCCCGATATCTAGCATTTGCTGGTGCATGTATATGTTCTGTGTCATTCTTATAGCCAATGCGATAATTAGAATTTAAAACCAATATACCGCCGTTTTTCATAAATTTCACTATTCTTCCAGTCTAAGTTTGGAAGGTAAACAATTATTTATTAAAAAAGATGACCGTAACGGTTCTGTTAAATAATCAAGATGTTAGGTTTAAACGACGTTCAAATATTCAGTTTAGAATTAAGAGATGCTACGCCACTCCTTAATTCAGCCAACGAAGTCGCTTGTAATTCCGTTCTTATTATGGGGTACCCCAAAAGCAGTGATGTGATGAATTCGAAAAATTCCGTTAGTGACTAATCTTATAACAACATTTGCACGTGGAACGCAAGTTAATTCGAGAAGGACTGAAGAGAGGCAACCCCGGTTTTTGACCGGATATGAGAAGAAAAAGTTATCATTCCTTAAAAATAAGATTCGGGTGAATATTTGTGATCAGCTGGGGTACTTGAATCCTTTGAAGCGCGAATTTGAGCTGAGGACGATCCGACATAGCGTGGTGCTTACTTCTTGTGTTTATAACGATGACATCATCAAATCTTGTGGTCCAGCTTTCGAATGAAATAGATTGACCCCCGGATGTCGCCGATGAACATCGGATTAATTCGTAAACATGTGAGAAATGTCAGGGTTTCTCAGTTCGTGGGAGAAATCACATAGCTCGAAATGTGATGAAATGTCGATGTTAACTGACTTTAATGTAACTCAAAGATGTTTAGGACCAACATCTTTCAAGATTCAGCATTATTTAGATGATTCGGCAGAGCCATTTGAGGCTTTTACAGAGACATTCATTCACTGTTTAAAAATACTTTTGGAAACGAATGTGGAGAATCACAGAGAGTCACTGGTTCATTCTCTAATATGGACAAATTTAAAAATGAAAGAGTGTCTCTTTTATTTATGACGACAGTGCTCTATAAAGGATCTGATATGAAAGAGTGTGACAGGGTGATGAAATGTGATAACCCTTTCAATGAAAGAGTGTGACGAGGTGATAAAATGCTATAACCCTTTCAATGAAAGAATGTGACAAGGTGATAAAATGTGATAACCCTTTCAATGAAAGAGTGTGACGAGGTGATGAAATGCTATAACCCTTTCAATGAAAGAGTGTGAAAAGGTGATGAAATGTGATAACCCTTCCAAAACATCTACCGTTTGTACTCTTGCAGCAAAGAACGCTACCTATATATGTCAAACCAATATTCAGTTCTAACGAATCTTCAAGTAATCTGCTGAACAGTAGCCAGGACAATATTGACAATTGCCAGGAATTTGAGCCTTAATCTATGAAAATAAATCAAAAATCACTTAAATATTTATTAAAACTGCAGTTTCCGCATAAGGGATATTGTTACCACCGATTTAAATCGAAATCAATAAGTTCTAACAAAAGAGTCAATTAGTCAATATAATATAGTGACTTTCAGCAAATGTTAACATAGGTTTTGTCATTTCACAACTGCATTTAGATATGAATTTCAACGTGGGATAAAATTTGAACGTAATTACTGAGATGTTATATCTTTATTACTGATATGTAATTACTGAGATGTTAAATCTTTATTACTGATATGTAATTACTGAGGTGTTATATCTTTATTTTAAATATTTTCTATATTTATTATAGATAGTTCAGAGCAGTAGACCATGTGAAAAATGAGTAATTTGCAAATAATCCATGGCCTGCATTTTATATATGGTTCAAGACGCCGTCGTACGAAGGTCATGCAGAATGCGTCGCTCGTACGAGGTCTAAATTGGCAATCCAAAATCACAGACTGGAAATTAACATAAATATGTCGACAGATTATTTAGTGAATAACATAACAGCTTGTTTGGAAACTTTGCCCTGAACTGCACAGCTTCGAAACGACGCGATACATCATGGAAAAAAGTAGTGAGATTCCGTAACTTCGTTAACATGTTACATTACCAGTCTCGCGAGCATCGAAAAAGTATGACTCTGTCGTCAGAGAAGTAACATGTAAACCTGTGTCAGTTGCGTCACTTCATCTTGCATTTGTGTGTGCAATAGTTAGCCGAATAGTACGCGGAAAAATGTCAAAATAAAGTGAACAACTACGGTGTATTAATTCAACACGCGAACAATCGTGTAGCGAGGTAGATAGAAAAACATGATAAAACATAAACTCTGATATAAACATCAGCATTATGTTACACTCTTTACGTATCTACCGATACCTGTGTCTCTTCCCTTGCAATTATTACAGAATGTCGTCAGCAGTTAATAGAGTGAATTAGTAAAGTTGTTTATTTTTTAAATCCTTTAAATACTTCCTTTTCGATTATTTTGAATTTTAGATTCAAATCTACATCAAGAATAGGTTGGGTTGGGTTTCTCCCCCAGTTACCTGTGTAGTTACAAAACACACCTGTGTGAGCATATTTTACTAGGTTTTATTTCGTATTGATTTTAAAACCGATGTAAAAAGGTAACGATTGCTTTTCCATACGAAAATGATACAACAGCTGTCACTTGAAAATCAGTTGTATGTTTAATTTGAAACACAAATAAGCTGCAATACAACAAGAGCACCCACATAAACACGACACAAGGAAACTTTTGACTCTGCCAGTCATTTCAATCTTCAAAAATAAATCTAAAGGGGTATAGCTTTAGATCACATGTCCAAGAAGTGAGGAGTACTATCCTAAGTTCTTAGCGAAGTATGCATACTGTTACTCAGATAGAGGGAAGGGAGTGTGCGTCTCCACCCAAGCATTGGTTTAATCTAACAAATCGATATGGCAGAACAAAACAAAGTGCTACCCTGACAAAACTGTAATATTTTACTTCTTACTTTTACAAAACACTAACACCTTAAGGATGGACAAGGGAATCCCACAATATTAAAAAGCTTTTCGGAAAGACAGGGTGTCACTTCTAAGTCCTAACCAGCAAGGCATACTGAGGCTGGGTTAAGAGGTGTCAACATAGTGTAATGTGAACAATGTCCTTTTCTTCAACACGAATGAAGACTATACGTCGTCGATAAATTTAATTTGAAAATATAGCAGTATTTCTTTGCCTCTGGTACAGTGAGAAGTAAACACGGATAAAACACAATTTGATTGTAGCACATTTAGAAGTAAGTACAAATACAACACAGTACGACTCCGGAACCTTCAGAAGTAACAACAGATACACAATTTGACGCTCGCATAGATAGAAGTAAAAATGGATGCAACACAAATTGACTCTGGTACAGTTAGAAGTAAAAATAGATACAACACAAATTGACGCTGGCACAGTTATAAGTAAAAACAGATACAATACAAATTGACATTGGCACAGTTAGAAGTAAAAATAGATACAACACAAATTGACTATGGTACAGTTAGAAGTAAATACAGTTACAATGGAATCGGATGCTCATATCTAAGCTGATGTTCTGATGAAATTTACAAAATCCAGATATGTGTTTAAAACGCAGATGCCATTTCGAATTTAAGGTAAATGTCTTTGTAGTATTTGAGTTATAAATTGCTTGTTACTTAGGATGGGCATAAACAAATAAGCATAATCAGTCTTGATGTTTATTTCATAGCCCAGATTGTATTGTCTTTATTTAATTCCTAATGGCTGACAGAGCATTCTTATTTTCTTTCAGGACACAGTTAATTTTGAAAAGATGCGGTTAGACGACGGTAATGGGGTAAGAATTTTAAATAATCTGTGTTGTTTGCGTGTCGCTGGTAATGTAGAATTACAGCTGATGTCGAGTGCATTTCGTCTCATTTCACATTTAAGCAAACTCAATCCCTTAGCAGGTTATCTTCTTTGTGTTAATATGACAGTTTCACAGACCATTAAAATTGTATTTTTTGCTAGACAAGGTGAAAATATCGCTCTTAACCTCAACGAAATATTATATTTTATTAATTAATGTTTCACAAAGGCTTCTTAAAAGCTGAAATCCAAAAAGTCTCCGTCAAAATTTAATTTGCGAATTAGCCAGGGCGTATATTGTCACTTAATTGCAAGAAATTTTTTAAAAAATCTCGTGCGATTGTTCCAAAGAATTAAAGTGATAACATATGTGCCTATGCCAATAGAGTAATAACGGAGTGGGGGGGGGGACGGGGCGGTTGACTCAGATGCCTGAGGTCATAGGGCACCAAAACGACGGGCGATTGAGGTCTTGTGGCGCCAAACCCGTTTAGGCTATCAAGATCGTCCCCGACGCAATTCACCCTTAGCACGCCACTGGTCTACGCTGCATAAAAGATTACCTATCCCAACATGCTAGTCTATCTCTCGTTAAAGAAATACCTATGGACTGTCAATAAATACTATAGATTGCAAAGCGGGATATATTTTATAATTGCGGGCACGCTGTAAGCTGTAAGCTTGTCAAATCATTCAGACGCTTGATATAACATTTACTTCTCAAGCTACGACATCTAGCTGACATACACTATATATCATGTACAAATTCAACTCGTCCTGACTTCAACGTCGTACAACCATTTTCAAGACATTATCTGTATTTACTCAAATCTTGTATATATTTACACAGAATGAGATACTGGCTATTTTCATTAAAATGGCTCTATGAAATATGGGTCAAAGCTTGGAGTTGTTCATACATATTTGTATGTATTATATTGTCAAAAAAGTTCTTATATTATCTGATATGCTAATTAATATCCATGATTATCCCCGATTTCTTTTTAGTACAGAGTTATTCGCAATACAGACACCGCTAAATTAAGCGAACCCCTTCTTAAGTATGCCCACAATACAGATGGTACGTATAAAATCTGATACAGTTAGAGTTGTGGTTCTAAATTTCCCGTTCTCCAAGGAATGATTCATGCTATGGAATCTGACACGTTAGCGATTTAGTATGTAAGGTTCTTGTGAATTATTTTAAAATTGCTTATAAACTGCATTCAACGTGGTCAGTATTTTAGATTTTTAGAGAAAATGCGGTTTAAAACTTGTCGTTTGCCTGATGTAAAAAATTCCGCATTTTTTCTTCAGTGCAACAGCATCTATTGGATAATGAAATTTTAGTTTTTCAAGGAATCAGTTAAAGAGATCAGCATCTTATTATGACATAGAACCAGTCTGTACAATTTTACAAGATACAAAAAGGGGAGATAATATTTTTCCCATTTGCAGTGCTAGAACTTCAAAAGTTCCAAAGTCTTTAAATAGTGTGTGTGTTTGTGTGTGTGCGCCGAAAAGAGAGTGCCTTATAGCGGAAAGTTTAAGTGAAAAATATTGTTTTAATTATTTAACGGTCTCATTGATAGCGAAATTAAATCCTGTCAGTAGTTACCACCTTGGATAGAATAACCTCTCTAAATCCACGATAGCTAAAATACTAGCCAAAATACAAATTTTCTGAGGAGTTTTCTTTGTAATAAAATCGACAGATTTCACGTCCGCGACAAATGACCGCTATAAGGTATGAAGACTGAACTGAATGCCTGTCATCCGGAACAGAGCAAAGACAAATCCTGTTATACAACAAAACCGTGCTGCACTACCTGCCCTTGAGAACGCGTTGGAATACAAAAAGGAGATCCGTCTTAATCTCAATGGCCGTTCCTTTCTTTCTTTCAGCTTTAAAACAAATTTTCTTTTGTGTTTTCGTTGAACCAGCTAGTATTGGATCTATGAGGTATATACTGTATATAAATCGTACCATGCCCATAGTAGAGTGCTCATTTTTTGCTGCACACTTGACCAATCATTTAATAGGGTGTACCTAATGACGTTTAATTACTAATACTTCAACAAAAGCAGACACACCGATCTAATTCATCTATTCTCTTATGTTAAATTTTCCCTTGCCTTATCAAAAGGATTTTCTCATGCGGTGTTGAGGACTAAGAAAGTTACTTTGACCACGAGACTTGTTTACTAAAGAAAGGGGAAAACTAGAGCTCTTTCGAAGAAGAAAAAGAACACGAAGACCTATACCAGTAGTTTCCGCTTCATGCCAGTATTGCGTACATGTTAAATGAAAATAACTGGAGAACTTACTATATTTATTTAGGGGGACAAGTGTCTAAATCATTTCACTTCATCGCAATAAGGTGAATTCGATTTTTAGATATAAAGTACTTTGCTGAAATCAATGCATACACTTTCAAGTATCAAATTTACAGCTGACGCCAGGTTGTTTAAATGTTTAAGTCCCTCCGTCGTAAAATTGGATTCACCTCTAATCTTTATGGAAATTATTTTGACCAATCAAACTGCTGCGCTTGTCAATTTTTATTATTATTGCTATGTTTGGAGTACCACTGATTACAGGAAATTTTGAGTAAAGTTTTCTGATAGATGAGCCAAGTCGTTTGGTTTGCACTTTCACCACCAGACAAAGATTTTTGAAGGAATAACGCTCCCCATGTTTTAATAAAAATCAAAACGCAAAATACATGAAGCATTTATTTTCAGACTACACGAATCATGTCCTAACCATTTTCGTACTTTGTGAAATGCACGATAAACATCTCGTAGACAAATACACACACACACACACACACACAAACACAATACACTAAACGCTCAGTCAGGTTTATCCACCCAAAGAACCATAAAAAATACACTTACCTCACAACCTGATTCAACCTCTCACCCACCCACCCACCAACCTACCATACACTAACCTCTCAGCCAGATTTACTCCCACACACACAGAGAATCATACACAATACACTAACATCACAGCCAGATTCATCCCTTCACACACAAATACAATACACAAACTTCACAACCAGATTCATCCCGTCACACAAGCATAACCATACACAATACACTAACCTCACACCCAGATTCATCCCTTCACACACAAATACAACACACAAACTTCACAACCAGATTCATCCCGTCACACAAGCATAACCATACACAATACACTAACATCTCAACCAGACTGACTTCCTCACACATAACCAAGCAAAATACACAAAGCATTTAACCAGATTCACCCATCACAAATACAACCATTGCAATATACTAACTGCACAACCAGACTCTTCCCCTCACACATGCACACACATACACGCGCGCGCTCTACAATAAACTCACAATCATTATCCCCCCTCACAAACACAATACACTAAACTCTCAACCAGACGCATCCGCTCACAAACACAACCATACACAACACACTAACCTCTCAGCCAGACTCATCGTCTCACATACTCAACCATTCAGTAACCACTCAAGCAGTCTCTTGCTCTCATACACTCACAACCATACACAATGCACTGACCTCTCAACCATAACTCATCCCCTCAAACACACAACCATATAGAATACATTAACCTTCTAAACCTCAATAAAACAAATTATTCGAGGCAATTTGTTTAATTTTGACGTTTTTGTACCATCCAACATGTACTGAAAACATTTCCAATTTTCTTATAATCTTCATTTAATTCGCTGTGTTGAACTTGAATTTGATTACTGGCAAGTGTTTAAAAAATGGTATCAGCTCGGATCACATCCTAATGCCATTTAATGTAACGGGTTATATAGACAAATTGTCTAATTACCATAAACAACATTACAAAAGAATAAGCAAAATTACAGAAGAATAAAGTACCGGGTTCGAGGCTGTATTTTTTTATACGCAAGAATATGTCTTATTTTCATATGCAATATTACAGTAGAATGAAGTGCCGGGTTCGAGGCTGTATTTTGTATAGACAAGACTGTCTTATTTTCATATGCAATATTACAGAAGAATAAAGTGCTGGGTTCGAGGCTGTATTTTCTATAGACAAGACTGTCTTATTTTCATATGCGATATTACAGAAGAACAAAGTGAAGGGTTCCAAGAAAAAAGGTTCGAGTTCCTCGTCTTCAGATTCCTCTCCGGAAACTAAGAGATCTCAGAAGCCGAGTGAGTTCATTGATGACGCAGTCAAGGCGCATAACGAGTACCGGAAACTTCATGGAGTGGGACCACTGAAGCATGCGAAAGACTTGAGCGAGTACGCCCAGAAATGGGCAGAGCACCTTGCCACGACGGACAGCTTTCAGCACAGTGACTGTACCCATAAAGGGGACAGACTAGGAGAAAATATAGCCTGTAAATGGTCCTCGTCGGGGGCAGATTACACAGGTTTGCGAGTTTAGCAATATTTATAACTACAAAACTGAAGAACTAGCCTAGAAAAGAAGGAAGGTAAAAAGGATGGATGGATAGATGGATGGATCAAAGGGAGATGTTTTCAGAATGTGTGGTTTATTAATACCACTGCAAGGTCTCTGAACTTGGGGCTGGCCTCGGTTTTTATCGATTGCTTATGGTGTCATTTCTTTTCGGTTATTTGTTAAAGAAAATAGAAGATCAATAATATCAAGAGCAGATAAGCAAAAAATAAATGTCGATACTTTGTGACACCTTTTGTAAGCACCTCTGAAACACTGTGAATGCTATGCAAACTTTAATTTAAAAACAAACAAAACAAAAAACCATTTCTTTCAGATTCTTGCGAAATCAAGTCTGTGCATGAGTAGCGTTACGAGGGAAACGAGAGCTTCCTTTGTGGGGACATCCTTTTCTCTCGACTCTTTAAATCAGGCATGTGCAACCCACTGCCCGCAACCTGTTTTACCCTCTGATTTACATCATATGATGTGACTTTACAAATCGCTTATCTGGCCTGCGCCTTGGAGGTAGTTAAACATGCCTGCTTTAAACTTGGCTAATTTAGAAACCGGTTGTTTCTTTATTGCTTAATACTTTATTGTAATTTGCTGCACTCAAGTTCAGAATCCCAGCTTTTGTCTTCAAATAAGATATACGATGGTTGTCCATTGGCACAGAAAACGACTAACTTAATCTTGCTATCCAGTCAGTGGACAATGGGTGTAATTCAGGATGGCTACCTGACACGAACTGGTATATGGTTTTATCTAAGTTTAAAAGTTTTGCATTGTGCGAGCTCGTTTGTTTGGATTTCGTCCACGTATTTCTTGGTAGGCAACCGATGTATCACTAATATTTATAGAAGAAAACACACAAGAGCTGAAATGGGATAAGAAATACGTAAAGTTTATACTGTATATTCCATTTGCTTTCAATTATGAATAACGATGTCTTTGACAGGCAAAGAGGCGACTGATCAATGGTACAGCGAGATCAGCAAACATGATTTCACAAAGGAACCTCGATCGAGTGGCACAGGTAAGGGAATAATAGAATTATCAAAGCTTCATTATAATTTTACTAAAGTGTTTATTTATTTCATACTCGAAACATTTTCAGGTTTTCATTTCAAAACTTATGAAATAATATACGTTATGCAGTGTTTTTTATGTGTTTTTATATATATATATATATATATATATATATATATATATATATATATATATATATATATATATATATATATATAACTCTTGCAGAATAACTCTGGTCTGGTTTTGTGATTAATTTTTCACAACCTATCTGTCAAGAACATATATTGTCAGTGGATTTAGTAAAATCTAAATCAGTCTCTCTCTCTCTCTCTCTCTCTCTCTCTCTCTCTCTCGTGTGGATAATATAGAAATATACACAAATCCGTTTCGTATCTTACAGGACACTTCACACAGGTGATATGGAAAGATAGTAAAGAGATGGGCATTGGAAAAGCCAAGACATCAGGTGGCAAGGTGATCGTGGTGGGCAACTATCGGCCGGCAGGAAATCTAGTTGGTCACTATGTGGAGAATGTCCCTCCCCCAAATAAATAATTTCAAACATCTATTGCGTCTGCTCACACTATCCCTAGTCTGTTCCATAAAGGGAATTGAGATGTAGGGTGTCTTGAGTAGCTGGACTGTAATTTACGCAGGGGATCCTAAGGGGTCAATCCTCTGATCTATACTTTCAACGATTTAATTCATTATATTTTGTATTTGATTAAATATAGCCCTTTATATAACTATACTAATGATAACACCTTGACCTTTCCTCGCCGGATTTCGACACCATGTTTGACACACTTGAGTCCAACATTCTGATTAACTAGTTCACTGCGAACAAAATGCAAGCCAGCCCCATAACGTCGCAAGCACTAGCCGTGGATAAAAAGACATTCAGTACGAAGTGTGTACTTAGGATAAGTAAAAAAAAAGTCATAAAACTGAATACATTTTTAAACTACTAGGAATTTATGTTGGCTATCAACTGCAATTCGATTGACGTGCTAAACATCTTGGTAGGAAAGCCTCAAGGAAACTATCGGTCTTGAAATGTATTTTTCAGATGTTACGTAATCTTGAATTCATCTTATCCAATCTCAGCATCTGTCCCTTAGCCTACCATTTCTGCATTTACATAAACAATACTAAATTTGAAGAAGAAAAAAATCTAAGGGTGTGCTCTGAGATTTGTGTATGACGATTACAAAAGTATATATAATAAACTCTTACTTAAGGCAAAAATGTTGACCATGGAAGCTATGGCTCTAAACTTCTGAATAACTGTGCGCCCACTTGTTTGGGTGCCTTGATGCGCTTTGATGAAAATAAATACAATTTTTTATATTCAAATATTTTAGATGCAACCTCAACATTTGGATTTAACCCCCACCAAAAAAAAAAAAAGAAAAAAACTTACATGTATGTGCCGTTCTGTGGAATGCGCTTTCTAATCAGTTTAGAGACCAAATTTTAATTAATTTAGATAGTTATTTTTTATCCTGAATTGTTAAAGACTGTATATTTAAAATATGCAAATTATAACACACACACACACCACTTGCCATGATGACGAAAACATGTTCTTTCACTGTTCTTGACTTATGTAATACCCCGTGTTAGACTAAATATGTCTCAGCATGATCTTAGACCTAAATTGTTGCTCTTGCATTTAATTTAATATCAATTTCAATTTCGACCTATAACTTTAAATTCCCTAGTTGTTTTGTTTTGTTGTTGCGTCATTCGGGTTATCCTAACCTAATAAAATCGCAGATTTAATTGCTACTTATTTTTAATGGTTTTGCTTGCATATATTTAAAGTTAGGTGCTATGAGCTTTGACCCATTGTATCCTCTGTATCACGCATTGTTTGTGTATGTCTTGCATATCACATTTTTATTTCTTTATTGTTATAATGTCATGTTGCCTATTGTTTTAAATCGTGCTGACTATAATTATATAAATAAAACGTATTTTATTTAGACTCGAATGTCGTTTGCTGTACCTGACTAACACGGGACATACAAGGCCTGATTACCAATGGACACCGAATGCATAACGAACAATGGATTGGGCAACTTGACAATGGATGCTAATTTAATGTGATATATATATATATATATATATATATATATATATATATATATATATATATATATATATATATATATATATATATATATATATATATATATCAGACTGTGGATGATTGATATAATAGATATTTAATTATATGATAGAATATCTGAGTCAGTTTGTAGCAAGTAGAAATAAGGAGTAATTTGTGACAGATAACGTAGAAATAAGGAGTCATTTTTGACAAGTAGCAAGTAGAAATAAGGAGTCATTTGTGACAGATAGCATGTATAAATAAGGAGTCATTTTTGACAAGTAGCAAGTAGAAATAAGGAGTCATTTGTGACAGATAGCATGTAGAAATAAGGAGTCATTTTTGACAAGTAGCAAGTAGAAATAAGGAGCCATTTGCGACAGATAGCATGTAGAAATAAGGAGTCATTTGTGACAGGTAACTAGTAGACATATAAATAATTAGTCAATTTTGATAGGTAGCAAGTAGATACAATTACTCAATTCATGACAGGTAGCAAGTAGAAATTATGAGTCAGTTTATAACAGATATCAAGTAGATATAATATCAGTTAGGAAACGTTTTCTATCACTGAAAATTACAGTTTGCAAATTTGCTTTGTAAAAAAAAATTAAACAGCGTCGAATTCCTGATTTTAGATCTGATGAAAAAGCAGGAGAAAAACAGTAAACAATTGGAGTAATGCGTTCCAAAAATAGTATTTGACAGAGCTAAAATGTATTTAAACGGAATATTGAACGACTAACACTGGTCAACAGTGAAATCATTACTGACTTGAAAAGGCCCTAATCTGTAGTATTTTGGTGTGCCGAACACGAATATAACCGTGAAAAATTTGTATTGGCTCTCGTTTTGAAGATATTCATATACCTCATTTTCTATGTTTCACTGTGTAAATTTCTCCAGTAGGACTGCAGCAACATCCGGAATAATGATGTAACATTGCATAATACCATCATGCTCACATCATCCACAGTTGATTGCATCATTTTCTGATGCAATGCAATACTAATGCCATGCGGCTGCTGAAGTAAGTTGACGTCAGCAGTGTACTATACATGTGTAGGCCTATTATACTAATGCCAGGCGGCTGCTGAAGCTGACGTAAGCAGTGTACTATATAAAGCCCAATCAGATAGGTTAAGCATTTAAAATATTTTAGACGTTGTGCGAGACAGTTCAAGCTACTGTTACATAAAACTTATTATTTTATCCATTTACGTACAATAAAGAACAGTAATGCCTCGAAAGTGTGTTAATACCGCGGACAATTTTTGCTATATTTGTGGGGAAGTGACATTTGCCAACCAGAAGAAAAGTATCAATTCTCAAGTGAAGAAGGCATATCATCTTTACTTCGGATGCAAGGTTGGTGACCAAGACAAGCCTTGGGCTCCGCATATATGCTGTGCTACATGTACAACACAGCTTTCACAGTGGTTGAATTGCAAAAGGTCATCAATGCCGTTTGCAGTCCCAATGGTGTGGAGAGAGCCAAGCAACCACCTAAATGACTGTTACTTCTGCTTGGTTCCTCCTCTTTCCGGCGGAATAACGAAGCGAAAGAAGTCGAGAATAGTCTACCCAAACATTCCGTCTGCATTGAGACCAGTTCCACATGGTGAGGGACTTCCTATTCCAGAACCTCCAGCAGAATATTCTCTTGATTCATCTGACGAAGACAAAGGTGAGTCGACCTGTTCTTCTCCTGGTCCATCAGCATGCAGTGATCCAGATTTTCACTGTGGTGCATCATCAACCCCACACAGAATAACACAGGAAGAACTAAATGACCTGATTCGTGATTTGGACTTATCAAAGAACAAGGCAGAATTGCTAGGATCAAGACTCCAACAATGGAATCTTCTAGAAGAAGATGTCACAATTACTGCATATCGAAAGCGCCACCAGCAATTGGAGCCTTTCTTCAGAAAGGAAAGTAATCTGATATTCTGTTCCGATATTGAGGGCCTCATGAATGCTTTAAAAATCACTCATGACCCACAAGAATGGAGACTATTTGTGGACTCTTCGAAACTGAGTCTCAAGGCTGTGCTTTTGCACAATGGAAACATTCTTCCATCTATTCCAGTAGCGTATGCTGTCCACATGAAAGAGACATACGATAACTTAAGGCAGCTACTGAATTCCATTGAGTATAACAAGTACAGCTGGCACCTCTGTGGTGATTTGAAGGTAGTTGCCCTTTTAATGGGACTGCAGCAAGGATATACAAAATACATGTGTTTCTTATGCGAGTGGGATAGCCGAGCAAGGGAAATGCACTACATGAGGAAGGAATGGACTCACAGGCAGAATGTAGCCATTGGAGAGAAGAATATCCAACACCCAGCTCTGGTTGAGGCTCAGAAAATCTTGCTACCACCCCTTCACATCAAACTAGGTTTGATGAAGAACTTCGTGAAAGCCATTGACCGGACTTTGCCAGCATTCCGATACCTGCATGAAAAATTCCCTCGACTCAGCGAAGCAAAGATTAAAGAGGGAGTTTTTGTGGGTCCTCAGATTCGAGAGCTTTTCAAAGATGACCGGTTCAACAACTTGCTGGAAGGTGACGCGAAACAAGCATGGAATGCTTTTCGCCTAGTTTCTACAAACTTCCTCGGAAATGTTAGGGCAGAAAACTATAAGGAACTAGTAGAAGACATGTTGATGAAGTATAAGAAACTTGGCTGCAATATGTCTCTAAAGATTCACTTCCTTCATTCCCATTTGGATTTCTTTCCTAGCAACTGTGGTATTGTTAGTGATGAACACGGCGAACGTTTTCATCAAGATATCGCAACAATGGAACAAAGATACCAGGGAAAATGGTCCACTACAATGCTGGCTGACTGCTGCTGGACACTCCTCAGAGATGCTCCCGAACAGCTGTACAAGAGACAGGCGAAGAAATCTAAGATGTAGTCAATGACTTGATTTTTTATAGGTAGGCTATTACAGTTGACCTTTTACTATTGGAATGCATTTCGTTATGTAAACATTAATTTCTTGCAGATTACAAAAGAACTAGAGCCAATTTTGCAATTTGACTGTCATATTCGTGTTCAGCACATAAAAATTGATAAGAATTGACTAATTTTATTTCAGTAACATGACTTTTGTAAAAATTTGTTGTCCAGTGTAATACTGGAAAGTAAAATATAAGTGTAATCTGACGTTACAAAATAATATCCATACACAATCTCATTATTGATATTTTAATATCCTTTTGTAAACTACTACATACAAATTGCTGAACTTATTTCCTTTAGTACAATTCTATATAAGAGGGCATCATACGAATGCAGGTGACTTTACCATTTTTAAACACACATTTTGTGGTAATTTCAGTGATAAATTTTACTCACTTAAACTCTTGCTTTTGGTTAATTTTTGAAAAAAAGCCTTAATAAATACCAGCTTATTTAATTGCAAAATATCAGTCGATGGGTCGTTAGGTTCAAAGAACTGTCACCTTTTCACAAACCAGTGGAATCGAACACGGCAAATACATATTTGTACCAATGCGAATCTAGTGTCTAGACCATATTCTGCTCACCAAGACAATGATATCCATGATACCAATGCAACTTCGTTAGGAAATTTTAATCGAGACATGTTCAGGTTAAACATGTTAACTAATATATATATATATATATATATATATATATATATATATATATATATATATATATATATATATATATATATATATATATATATATATATATATATATATATATATATATATATATATATATATATATATATATATATATATATATATATATATATATATATATGTGTGTGTGTGTGTGTGTGTGGTCTTCTAATTTGTCTGAAGGAGTTGTTTTAAAATCAAACAACAACAACAGAGATATAATAAAAATAACTTCTCTTATAAAGCAACTTAAGGTCTCTCTAATATTGATAAAACGTCACACAAAATATTTTGCAAGATAGACACACACGTGATGTCTAGCTATTTCGCAGAACTCATAAATGAAACCATATCATATAATCCAAAATTGTTAAGCCATCAGTGCTGAGCACATGAACAAAATATTTGAATCCTCGCTCTTGCGCCCCAATCAACTTTATTAAACACTTTATGGTTTAACAAAATGTTGCCCTTTGGGGTATGGGGAGAGGCGAATAACACAGAAACAATAAATGGGAGGGGGAGATATCTCTTTTAAGCAAGATCATGAGCTAAATTTAGAATATTTCGAGTTTAACGATAGACCGACAGTATACAAGCTCAGTGGATGACGCAAGAAACAAGCCATGAAAAATCAAGAATGTACGCTAACCTCATATTTCCAGATAAGTGTTCTGTATCTACAAATGTTATAAGAACAAATGTCCCAATGACCTTTGTGCCCTGTCCGTCCCTTCTATCTTGCCCGTGAAACCCATATGGATGCACCCGTGCCAAATGAGCAATCGATATTTTACGAGCACCACTTGGGGGCAAGAAAACGGAGTACCTTCGTGAAAAAGGCTGTGAAGAACAAACTCAACCAATCTGACTTCTAAACATCTAACAAAAACTCAAGCGTGAGAAAATAGTTGTCAGAAACTAACAGAAAGCACTGATCCAGATGCACAGGCTGTACACATCACTGGCCACAAAAATCTAAACTCTCTCAACAACTACCACAAATTTGGCAACTAGAAATATATTAAAGTCCAACCTGCTTTCTCCAAACTTTGTCAAACAATCGATCCACCCCATTTGAATAAAATATAATAATGCAATGCAAACCAAAAATCTTGCACGTACCAGTCAGAGTGGTTAATTCGTCAGTCCACATGTTATTCCACAAGACTTCACGCAGCGTATCATTGCACTATAAATAACAACACTTGCCATATTTCTAGGGGGACCCCGAGTGGCCGAGTGGTCTAAAGCGCTCTCCGTCATGGATCACTGCCATCTCACCTCTGTCTGCGTGGGTTCGAGTCTCGGGCTCGGTGAATGTGGACATGTGAGAAAGCTTGCCGGTAGCTTCTCGCGGATCGGTGTTCTTTCCGGGGTTTTCCCGAGTTCTTCCTCCACCATTAATACTGGCCGCTATGCATAGCCTATCTTGTGCTGAAAAATGCCGTTAAACCCTATAACACAACAACATATTTATAGGACAGAAAATATAAATTTCCTAGAAAGTCATGAAGGAGAAGTCTCTTCACGTTATCAGCTGGGTATTTTGTTGGAGGGGTCTTTAATACACGGCGGTAATTTTAAACCAATACCAATGATAACACCAGCATGTCACATACAGCTTTACGTTTTACCAAGGAGAATGTAGTTATATATGATAGTAACACGGATATCTAATTCTCCATGAATAGTCCAACACTTATAAATCATAATACAGTTTATACACACTTAGTTACAGCTGTGTACCAAAACTTTCCATCGGATGAAAGTTACACTTTATCCTTTTAAAAATAGTAATTAATTTTCATTTCCATAAGACATCCATTGATTTAATGTGATAATAATTATAATATCAAATGTTTTAGGTTTCTTTTTTGTAATGAATAGAATTTGTGTATATAGGGTGGACAGGAGACTCCACTACCCTCATTCACATATTCGTTTTAATGGGCGTTTTGTTTTACAACCAATAGCACGTGGATCGAGATGTTCCTGATACAATACTTACAACACGTAGCAATTATAGCTTTTGTTTTTCAAAAAGCGGTAGATATAGCTAGATTCTACTAAGATAATTAATTTGATTTTCATAAAACAGTTCAAGATCGGGCGGTCAATTTAAAGAATGTCAGACAATAATGATATCTGTTGAATTTGCTGACTGTATTTGCAAACGTGCAGGGTTATTTTAATTTAAATTGAAAAAAATTGATTGAGAAAAAATAATCCATGTTGATGTTTGCATCGAGACTAGGAAATCCCAGCCGCGGGGCTGCATTATTTATCTCCCGTACAGAGTCTTAAAAATAATAGACATTTCTCCCCGCCATTATGAAAATGTGTGAGTGTATTTAAGTCACAGAGAGAGAGAGAGAGAGAGAGAATATTATATAATCTGAGGGTACGTAGCTATGGTAAGGAAAGTATAATAATTACTTTAACAAGAATTTTTTTAAATGTTTAAAATACCTTGTTTGTTTTCATTTTGCTTGGTCTATTCTACACCCGGTTAAACATACTACCCCGTAATAGATTAATATATACTGGCAGTGCTTTCTCTCTTGACCGTTCAATGTTTTAATTTCTTCTTCGTTTAAACGAACTTTCGCGTTTGAATTAAAAATATATATTTTTTAAACCATTATAAATGAAAGAATGTCTCCAAAAATTGCGAAAAAGGAGTACTATAGTTTCTAGCGGACACACTCTACAGAGATGTAAAGAATTAATTCCCTCCATTGACACATAGCTACTTTTTGTTGTTGTTGGTGGTGGTGGTGGTGGTGGTTTAACGCCATTGTTCAGCACAGTATAGGCTATAAATGGCTCTAATGGAAATGTATGTGTTTATTTGTATATGGTTTAAATAAAAAATATATGAATAGCTTGTACTTCATATCCTTGATAACCCCCTATTTTTTTGTACATTTTTAATTAAAGGTAAACTTGGCAAGTTTCGTGCCTTTTAACGAAAAAAATGTATGTACCTCGATATCTCGTGGTATGTCAAAGATATAACATAGATAATAAAAAGAAAAGCAAAGCATCAATGGCGCCAACAAGGCAAAAGAAGATACACTTTCCTGGAATCGGTATCGTCATATCCCGTATTAATTAAACGGGAACATAGAAAATGGGGGATTCCGACTCTATCTCCTCCCTTATTCGGACAAGTATACGCCGACCCTCTGTCCATAACAGGATTGATTGGTACTGGTGTCCTTTGATCGTTCACTGGCTAAAGACCGGTCAGGCGATTCTAATTTGATGGGGCCCTCCATATACATGTAACTTTTAAGGCGCGAGTGCTGATCTCTCGTTTCATGGAGGCGTGGTCTGCTTGTTGCTTTCAGTGGGTCAAGGACTTTGAGATGGAGCTGCTTATTCCTCACGGCCGGGGTAGGTGTAGGCCGCAACGCACTCTCAACTCGAGTGTTTCGAAGCAAGTAAGGGACCCTAGATGGAATCTCATCCAGCAACGACTGCATCTTTCAGATCACCAAGGATCCCTGGGCCTTACAATTATCTGAAACAAGATGACCCCTTACCCTCCCGGGATTGCGAAGTCTTACTCTGAGCCCCGTAAGACTCAGAGAGGGATCCCATAACCTCCTGATATTGAGGAGTACTCTTTAAAGAACAGCAAGGTTCCATAGATCGATGAGTGTTCTTCCGAGACCCTAAGGGCTGATAGAAGAATCCTATCCACTCCTGAGATTGAAGAGACTTCGTACGAGCCCCGAAGGGCTCATAGAAGGATTCCATACCTTCCTGTGGGTCTTATTTCCAGTCCCGTAGGATTCAAAAACATTTCTGACCCATAGAGGAATAACTTTTCCCAAAGATACAACACCTAATGGAATCGAGAATAAAGAGGTTTCATGCCCGTCTGGGATCGAGGAGACAAGTAGGAAGAAGGGTCTTTCTTCTTCCCCGCATCTGTACGCCGGCCAGTCACAAACATCATCGAACCAAAGACAGCATAACGGACAACCGTCTCTGCATGCGCATTTGCATTTAATACATGCCAAGCATATGGGGTGAGTGTCCCATTGGTCGTTTGATGCCTCCACTTTCCCCCAATCTGCGAAATTTCATACTGAAATGAAATAAAATTGAAGAAATTATTATATATAACTATTTCCTGAAAAAAAAAGAAATAAAATTCCAGAACTGAAAACGTGTAACACATACATACCTTAACACCTGTCAAGAGAATTGTATACATTAATTTGGGCTCCACTAGATTTAACACAGATCAATTTTCAAATTCAAAGTTCTTAAAGGAGACCAGAAACCAATGGAAATATAAAATAATAATAAAAGTACTATAGCAGAAAAACATTATTCTGAAGTATCATCTGCGACCGTAATGCCAATATTTAAATATTGGCCTATCTTCTAGGAGCTGAATTTCCGTGACCTCGTATGCAAAATTTCCGCGCCTATTCGGTTATTTTCGGGATGTGACGTCATAGTGGCGACTCCAGCAGCCCAAGTGGGAGTTGCCAGAGTAAAAGACAATACCGTTTTGCGTTGCTTACGGGTGTAATAAAACATTAAGAAAATCCTGTGGACATCATTTTTTTTTTCCGAAAGATAAAGGCATAATGAAAGAATGGATACATTATTACAAGCAAGTCGAGTTCAAAACAACAGCACACAGCACTATGTGCTCGTTACATTTCTCAAAGGAATGTTACGAAAGGGATCATGAATAACTGGCAGCTCAAAAGATACGCAACTGATAGCCCGACATCCTGGGCTCCTCTAGTTTAAGTTCCGGCCCATCCTGTATTCAAAGTGAGGTGCCCGTCAGGCTTGTCGAAACAAAAATTGTTTGCCTGAGGAAACTTTGATCGCGCTGGTGAAATGAGTAAATGTATTTTCAAGATGTTGACATACATGCCTTAACACGGCACAATCTAAATCAAATCACCACTGTCCTAAGTGAAATTTGGATTTGATTTTAATAAAATGGAAGCTTTGCTAAAAATAACATTCAAAACCTGTTGTGTTTCGAGAAAACACAATTTTCAGTAATCCTATAAAAATTAAAATTAAATTAAAAAAATTCATTGTATACATGTATTATGTATAAACGGTAATCTGTAATAATTGGAACTGATATAAAACTATTCTTTGGGCAGTTTAAATAGCAGCGATTAAAAGAAAAGAGGTCACAGTTTCACATTAACTGTGTGACAAAAGAAACTGGGGGGGGGGTTGCCCCCCCCCCCCCTTGCCCCAATGTGCGACCGCCCATGGGACGTGCCTTTTCTCCCTGTGATACGCCTTATTATTCCCCCAGGACAAGCCCCTTTTGCATATTCTGGTCAGCTCTGGCTAAATTGCAAAATAGCTGAAGTTTTGATTTAAGTACGCAAACAATAAAGCCAGTGTGACTAATGAACATAATCTTTATCCTTGCATTGATCTTGTGAAAATGACTGCCCTTCGGACATACTTCAAAGAAACCATGTTCGACAGTGTGTGTATGTGTAAGCACCAGCAACTGATTACCAAATAAACGATGCCTATTTTGTTGTTACTTACGATGCCATGGACTTCATTTTAACAGTTCAAATCTGCAGTCACAAGTTAACGTACATGTGGCAACCGTTTTTCTCACGTTTTATGCCCAACCTTATTTCCTTAGGCTTAAGTCTTAATGCATGTAACACTGTTTGCTGAATAAAATGTTTATTCAGAATTAGTTTTTTAGGGCCACGTATACTGTATGGTATATTTTGTTTTATTCCTTATAATTTAATCATGGTAATTAAACTTTACATATACGGTAGAGGAATGTCAGGTGTTAACTGGCCGAGTTTCTTTGGCGAAAATGGAGATGCGATTTTGTTTGCCGAGAAAATTTCAAAGTGATCATTTATTTAAGCTAATTGGTGACAGTTTTATTCTTTTAATATTTTTTTTTACTATAATACTGTTGTATTTGTTTAAAAACATCTGAAATTTACTTGAATAATGTTTAATCTTCACGTTCTGTTTACTGAAGAAGAAAAAAAAAAAGGAAAACAACTGTTGAATGATATTAATTATTTCGTCCAATGCCGGATTTAGACGTGTGTGCGTGTGATTTGAGTTTTTAACGTAGCTTTAACAATTTTTCAGTCAAATCGCTACGATGTCTGCAGTGTGGCAGTTTAGACTGTGGATTGAATACGTTATATTTTTTTATAAATGGTTTGGGGTTGGGTTTTTTTCTTTTGACAAATGAAAATTGACAGACATAATGTAATAATCGGGACGTCGCTGCGCAAAATTAAGAGACATTACGAGATCGGGAGGTAGATGAGGAAATACCCCCCAAACTTGGGAGGTTTTTCTCCTGGCTTGAGAGTTGACAGGTATGAACTGTCCGGGCTTGTGGAATTTCATTCAGGACTTTAGTTTATTTAAGTCACCAGCCCGGGGCCTGTGCCTAACAAATTTCTTTAAGCACTGACCAGTACAGTACATAAACTATTATATCAGACTGCAGATTCAACTTTTGAATATGCAACCCAAATGTGGTTTCCTCCTGTCTGCCTCGCTCGCCAATGTTTATGTTTGTATTCGAGGACTGGCTAGTATTGCGTCACGGTACCACGTGATCTGTCGTCTCATCAAAACTCGGAAAAACTCGGCAATTTACGGAATCGTGGTATCTTCCACTCGATATAATCACTACCCGCTTACGATATTTAATTTATAAACATTGCAGTCGAATTAAAATCTGTAGAGAATTACATACGTAAAAGAAAAAGTTTGATTTCTAGTCTCCTTTAAATTCAAAAAGAGCTCAGAATAATATTTAACTATGCAATAGATTGGGGTAATTATCATTCTATCAATAACGAAAATAAATTAAATTGCCTAAATATGTATTTGGAAAACTAAAAAGTCAAAACTTCCACGAGAATCTGCACTCGTCTAAATCGTCCAAGAAAATGTGCGGTGTATTCAGCATCGACATAAAATGTGGGAGTCAGACTGAGTCTGTGATTTTCCTATTCTAAATATTCTTGGACTTTCCATCTAATGAGAGGATGAAATTTCTATGTTCGGACGTGGAATTTTAAGTCACAGAACAGGATAATAAGGCAGTAAGGTCAAATATTGTATTGCTGGTATTTAAACTCGGTTTATGTATGATATTTTCAAAGACTGAACTCAGTAGTGTAATAATGTGCGAATCAGACGTATCTGACGAGCTCCGGTTACCAGGCCCGAAAACCCTTTTTTGGTCTCCATAGCATTTTTGTCATTAGAGATCTTTTGCACACATGTGCATCCATGACTTGTTGTTGTTGTTGTAGGGTTTAACGCCATTTATTTCAGCACAAGATAGGCTATACATGGCGGAAAGTATAACTGGTAGAGGAAGAAACCTGGAAAACCCCGGGAAGAACCACCAACCCACGAGAAGCTACAGGCAGGCTTTCTCGCGTACCCACGTCAGCCGAGCCTGAGACTCGAACCCACACAAACTACGGTGAGATGGCAGCGATCCGGAACGGTGAGCGCTTTAGACCACTCGGCCACTCGGGGCCCCTTCCGTGACTAACCCGGGTGATGGCGGCAAATCCTGAGCGAATCACAGCATTTTATTTGTAGATTTTTTGATGTTGAGTTTAATTATAGTAGCGTTCGCACAATTGTGCATGTGCCACTTTTTTCTGACTGCACCGCAGCCTGCTAGTTGTTCCTGGGGAAAGGGATGGTGCCACCTCCCCCAGGCTTTTATGGATTCAAGGAACCCTGATAGTTTGGCCTCAATCTGTGGGTCCATAAAGGTCCCTACAGTTGAATGGTTGGCTGTCATTAGTGGGAAGGAGAGCTCGGGAACGGTCCTGCTTGCTTTACATCGCTGGTTTCTTGTTGCATTTGCCTGTTTTTTTGTTTTTTTTTGTTTTTTGGTGGTTTTTTTTCGATTTTTTTTTTCTTCTTCAAAATGTTCTAAAAGGAGGGGGGATGTTCTATGCTGTTTAGAGAGGTTCTTAGTAGATATCATGTATGAAGAGAGATTTTCAAGGTTATTATGGTATTACTAGTCGAGATGTTTAGGGTATGTTTCCTACGTTATGTTATTTATAATTTTTTAGATATTACCTCTTTAAGTTATTTATTAATTGATGTTTTTAGAGATTGAATGTTATTTATACTTTATTTAGCAAGAGACCGGAGTCCTAGCCGATTACACGGTTCGTTAAGGACATCTAGGACAGGAATCCTAGCTGATTACTCGGTTCGTTAAGGACATCTAGGACATCCGATTTTGCGGTTTCCTTAGTTTTTTATAGGTGCTTCGTAAGTGAATTATTTATTAATACTTTTATAAAATTGAATGATATGTTATGGTTTTTTATGTGGTGGCTTCTAAATTTATTTAGCTAGTTACTGGGTCTTTTGGTTTTGTGGGGATAGTAATTATATTTTGTTCCTAAGTCCTGCTGAGTCTATGAATTGATTTATATTTTTATATGCTGATTGTTTATTTTTATTAGAGTCCATAAGTAACTCTGGGTATGTGTGTGGTAATCCAATCTCTTTTTGGTTTTTGATAAATATTTTCCGAGCGGGTTGATATTTTGGGCATATATTGAATACGTGGTGTAGATCTTCGGTGGTGTGGCAGTTAAAGCAGTTAATGGTTGCTGGTTTGGGTCCTATAAACCTTCCAAAACTGCTTGCTAGTTTAGTTTTTCCAGTTATTATCCTGTTTATGGTTTTCTGTTCTAAATAGGTACCCTTGGGTTTCATGGTGATTTTTCCCTTTTGTGGAGTAATTCCAAAAATCTTGCCATGTTTGGTCTATATATGTTTGTGCGAAACTTATTGCTTCTGTAGAGCTATAGTTAAGCTTGATAGAGTTTTGATCTCCTAGTTTGGTTTTTGCAACTTTGTCTGCTGTTTCGTTGCCAGAGATTCCAATGTGCGACGGTATCCACATGAGCTCGACTAATTGATGTGCTGTGGTGATATCGTCGATTAATTGGCATGCTCTGTCGAGGAATTGTTCCCTAGAGTGTGTATTGCGATTTTGGATCGATTTGATAACGCTTAGGGAATCGCTTATAATGACTGCTTTAGGTATTTGGTTGTCTTTGATCCATTGTAGTGATTCAAGTAGAGCCCAGAATTCAGTGGCGTAAATGGAGCAATAGTCAGGTAATCTGGATCCCGTTTGTATATTGAATTCAGGGATGACTATTGCTGCTGCTGTTCTTGGTGGGTTGTTTGTTTTTGATCCATCGGTATATATTTTAACATAGTCCGGGTATTTTTGGCTGATTTCGTTTACCAGTACAGGTTTTAGTAAGTTTTCTTGTCCTTCTTTATTGCCTAATTTGGTAGCTTCAATGTTAATCCTTGGTGGTTTTTGTAACCATGGGGATTTGTTCTGGTCTGTATTGTTTGTTACCTGTTTTTTTTAGTAGAGGTATCTTTTCTCTTAGTTCAAGGATTACTTTGCCACTTGGTGTGATAGGTATGATTTTGGGTTTGAAGACAACTTTACACTTATTTATAGCTATTTTGGTGGGATGGTTGTCTGGGTGGGTATCTAATCGAATGGAGTATCGGAGGAGCAGTTCTTGCCTACGTAATTTTAAGGGTAGTTCTCCTGTTAGTGTTTGTAGTTCTTCTAATGATGTTGAGGGGAGTGTCCCTGTGCATAATAGCAAGGCTTTTCTCTGGATAGTGTCAAGTTTTTGTAGCGCAGGCTGCTTAGCCGAGTTATATGCTTGGCAACCGTAATCCAGTTTTGACTTTTATATATCGTGAGGAGGGTTTCCTGGTTGGATCCCCAGTCAGTCCCTGTGATGTTCCTGGGTAAATTGAGATCTTTGTTACAATTCTGGGTGAGTTGTTCAATGTGCTGTTTCCATGTGAGTTGGTTGTCAAAGAACATTCCTAGGAATTTTACTACTGTTACGTATTTGATTAATTGATTTTGTATATAGAAGTTTGGATAGACTAGGTTGTTATTTCGTTTGGGGGTGAATATGATTGCCACAGTTTTTTCATGAGATATTTTGAAACCCCATTTGTCCGCCCATCTCCCTATGTTGTCTAGGCTCTGCTGGATTTCTTTAACTACTGTGTTATTGGCAGGATTTCCATTCTTCCATATGCCACTATCATCTGCAAATTGTGACAAGTTTATTTTTGTGGAGGCTACATTGAGGTCAAGGTCGTTAACCATTAGGTTAAATAGTAACGGACTTATTACACCGCCTATGGTGTTCCATTTTCAAGTGAAAATTCTTCCGAATGGGTGTTGCCTATTCTTGTGGTAATTTTCCGGCCTGTGAGGAAATCGCCAATCCAGTTGAACAAGCGTCCAGTTATTCCAAATTGGTTTAATTTGGCCATTAATCCATTGGTCCATACTAGGTCGAACGCTTTTTTCTAGGTCTAAAAAAAAACCGCTAAGAGGTTGCGATCGGTTTTCCTATGTGCGTTAAAAGCGAGTTTGATGTCTGTTTCCAATCTGAGAAGTTGGTCAGTTGTGGACCGTTTGTTCCGAAAGCCACATTGATTTATGGAGAGTAGGTTATTGGTTTCTAGGTGGTGTTTTAACCTATTTGCGATTATTGTCTCCATTATTTTGCAAATATTGTTTGTAAGGGAGATGGGTCGGTACGAATTTATATTGTTGGGATCTTTACCTAGCTTGGGGATTGATATTACTATGGCCTGTTTCCATTTGGTGGGTAATTGGCCTTTATCCCATATCCTATTAAAGAGTCTGATTATCGCTGTTGTTATATTGATAGGTAGTTTTTTGTAGATAATGTAACCTAACTGATCCTTACCAGGGGATGTTTCGTTTTTGGATCGTAGGGCTATCTTCCATTCATGTACTGTGATGTCGCTATTTAGGTGAGATTCTTTTGTTCCTTGGTCTTGAAACATTTGAGGTTGGGTTTCCTCCATTAGTTTTTTGTGTTCTTGAAAGTTTTTGGTGTGATTATTGTTGCTTCTCATGTAAGAAAAATGCTTCGCTGGGAGGTCTGCCTTATCTTTATTTGTTATGGGATTTTTAATTTTTGGGGCTGAGGTAGTTGCTTTCCCTTTTGTGGCTTTTTTTTTATCTTGTCCCATATTTGTTTTGAGTTTGATTTTAGACTCAGTTTAGAGCAAAAGGTTTGCCAAAGATTAATTTTAGCAGTTTTTATAGTTTGTTTTAGTGCTTTTTCTTTATCGTTGTATTGCTGGAAGTAGATAGAATATTTGGTGCGTTTATATTTATTTAAGGCCCCTTTTTTGTCTTTATGTGCTATAGTGTACTGTTTAGTCCATCATGGTACAGGATTTTTATTTTGGATATTAGTTGTCTTTGGGATGCATCGGTTAGCTTGTTGTTGTTGTTGTTGTTGTAGGATTTAACGCCATTTTTCAGTACATGATAGGCTATACATGGCGGCCAGTATTAATTAGCTGCCTGTATAAATGTGTCTGTTATGTTATCATAATGCATGTCAATATTTGGGCTTTCCAAGTTATCTGGATTTACTCTAGCTAGTAATAATTGGAATTGGTCCCAGTTTGCCTGTTGATTGTGATGGGGATATGGTCACTTCCTAACGTATACGCTTGATCCACCCACCAATTTGTGATGTGAGCCAATTTTGGGGTAGTGATGGTTAGGTCTATGGCAGAGAGAGTGCCATCCTCAGGGTGTGAACTAGTGTTCGACCCGTCATTTAAGATGACCAGATTGTTCTCAGTTATCCATTTTCAACCATTTTCCCTCTTTGATCTTTCTTTTTACCTCCCCATAATTCACTGTGTGCGTTGAACTCGCCACAGATAATTAGATTGTTGTTGTTGTTATTAGTGATTGCCCTTAGTGAGATTAGGTTGATAGGGCAGAATGTACCCCCTGGGTCGTATGTATTTATTTGAATGTTTGTGGTTCCTATATTTATCATTACTGACATTATTTCAATGCTATTATTGATGTTTAGGTTAGGGGGTACTTCTATTATTTCTTAATAGATTAGTGTATCTATCCAAAAAATTGATAGTCCGCCCCTTTTCTGCCCCATGGGTCTGTTTGTAAAGATTCCCTGGGTATAGCCTTGTAGTTTGGGCAGGAGTTTGTGTTCTTGTGTTATGATGGTTTCCTGTAGGCAGATTACGTCTGGTTTTACGGCCATATTATTCAGTTTGTTCTGCAGTTCTGATAGGTTTTTAAAGATTCCTCTGCAGTTCCATTGCCAGATGGTGATTTTATTATTTTTAGTACTATCCATTTTTGGCATTGTCTTTATCTGTTAGTCTTGTGGTCCAATCAGCTAGTATGGTCAAAATGGTTTTGAGGGTTCTCATTATGCTATTGAGATACTGTATCAGGGTTCCTGTTGTTAGGTTCATTACTTCCTATATTAATTCTGTGTTGGGGCGTGTGCTAGGTTTGGGGATGTTTGGGGTGACAGTTTCGTTTGCATCTGGAGTGTTATCAGTGTGGTCTTGGTTTATTACAATGTGGGATGTAGGTTTTTTGGTTCTTTTGTTTCCTGATTCGAGGGTATGTTTTGAGATGCACTGTTTTCCCTTCTGATTCTGTGTGGAGAGTTTTGGTGCTCGTTGATTGTTCCAGAGGTAGATATTGGTGTGTTGGGGTTGTTTTTACAGATAATGTTTTTGGCAGAATGGAAGGTGATGTGTTTTTCGTTCATTAAGTCCACTATTTGTTTCTCTTTTATTGCAAATCTGCATTCTGCCGATCTAGGATAATGGTTTTCTTTACAGTTAGCACATTTTTGTTTAGTTGTGTGGCATTCTCCTTTGTGTGGACCTCCGCAGTACTTACATCTTTGTTTGAATCTACATCTGAGGGCATAGTGTCCCCAGTGTAGGCAGTTGGTGCAAAATCTTGGCCTATTTATGTAGTTTTCCAGCTTATGGTACACTCCTGACTGTCCTAGTTTTATTATTGAGGGTATTGGCTTGGTAGCCTCTATAACTGCTTTGTTTGTTTCTTGTCCTTTGTTATTTTTAAGACGATATACTTTGGTGGTCTGTGTTCCATTTGCTCTGAGTTTATGAAGTAGGAGTTCATTGCTTATGTCCTTGTTGTATCCGTTTTGGTGCTATTACTTTTTTAAAGATAGTGGTTTTAGTGGGTTCAGCCAGATTAGTTGTGGTTTCACTGTGTTTGGAATTCGAAGTGACTCGTGTTTTCCTTTGAGTGCTATGGTGTCTCTCTACTTTGATCTTTATTGGGCCTATAGTTTCAATTTGGATGAATTTTTTCCACCTGTTGAATTGTGCTGCATTTGACAATCAGGAAGTTTCGCCTTGGTCTTAGCAGTTTGAATTGTCCAGTGCTGTCATAATACTAGTGGTACTTAGACTAGTAATTCTGTTGCACCTGCTGATTATGTATATGATGTGTTCGATGGAATGATAATTGTGAATTTTGTTTTGGGGGTTCTGTTGTTTTATTTCCTGTTTTGAGTTAACCTTACTTGGGGTGGGGGGGGGGTGAATTTTAGCGGGCCCTTGCCTTTACCTAGGTATGTTTTGGGTTGCCTTATTAGTGATGCTG
This sequence comes from Sinohyriopsis cumingii, assembly GCA_028554795.2. NCBI lineage: Eukaryota > Metazoa > Mollusca > Bivalvia > Unionida > Unionidae > Sinohyriopsis > Sinohyriopsis cumingii. The sequence continues at coordinate 75,278,744 of CM068840.1, read as the reverse complement.
CTGGGTAGTTTGGTAGTGTCTAATTCATTGGATTTGTTCCCATAGGTTGGTGGTTCCCTTGGTGTTATTATCCCAGATGGTCCAGGAGTTTGGCTTGATTGTCTAGTTTCTTTCCTAATGTTTTGATTTTGGTTTGTTTGCATGTTTCTATGATTGGTTATTTCATTTTTGGTGAAGTTTGGGGTGCTCGTTATGGTTATGTGGTCTAATTGTGGGGAGTTTAAGGTAAGTAGGTTATTGTCAAATTCATTTGTTATGTTTGGAATAGTGGTGTCTATATCTTTATTTGTGTGTGGTTTTTCCGCTTCCTTGAAGAGGATTGGCGATAGTATTGGCATTGTATTTATATTGTTCCCTCGAGTGTAGTTTTGTATTTCTAGCAGTTTCTTTTGGTGGGGTGGGGGTGTTAGTTATGTCTGCTGGTTTGTGGTTTGTTTGGTCTGTTTGTGTGACCAGAATTTGGGGTCCCAGTGTGATGTTGGTTGAATTGGAGTTTGCTGTGGTTGGTACGACTTGCGTTAATCTTGCTTGTTTTACATGCCTTATTGGTGCTGTTTGGAGTTGTGATACATCCATTATTTTTACTGACTTGTTGATAGGGTTGTTTGGTGGCTTGTGTGTTTGGATTGAGTAGAGCCATTTATTTGGACCTAGTTTGCATTCTTCTACTTAAATTGCGTCTAGTATTGAATGTTGACTTTTTCTTTTGTTTTTGTCCTAACGCCCAGCGTGCTCCTCAGCTGCAAGTCTCTCCTTTGTTTTCTGTTATGTGTTCATATCGTTCCTTTGTTCTGTGCACTTCCTTTGTTCGCGGCTTGGCGGGTTGCTAGTCGTTTCCTCTTCTTAGTATCATTTCTTTGCTCTTGTTTTCCTGTTCCTTTCTTCTGTTAATTGGCGATGGTGGTGGCCGCACTCAGTAGAACTTTTAAAATTATACACCAAGCCGGTTTTACACAGTAAACAAATCAAGCAAATTGAGAGATGCTCATGATTGTTAATCAACACTACAAATAGATGTACATGATAACGTTATTTTATTTAGACTTTCCGACGACGATCTCCGCTTTCAATTCAATATAAAGAACATTCACATCGCAGTGATACCCTAATTTTGATTTTTATCGATCCATATTAGAAACGGGTATTTTGGAGTGCTAATGCAATCATTTTAAGCTGGCCTTGACTTCATATCGAAACACCAGGGTGATCCCAAATGTCGATTTCCATCTGGCCCTCCGTATACGAGTATCTGTTAATACCATTCTCAAATACACATTCATCGCCAAGTGCAACAAAATAGTCATCAAATAGGAGCTGATCCAAAACCCTGTCCGTTAATTCCACAAGATCGCCATCGTGATCGGCTCGGAATCCATCAAGTATATGTGAGGATAAATCAAAAACACAAATACCAATGATGGTCAAGCATCCATCCGGATCGACGCTGAATACTTCAAATTGAATTTCATCTCCAGCAAACAATCTTGATCAAGATGTGAAAAATACTGCAACATTCCCGCTTCTGTCGATACTGGTGACACAAATACCAAGAAGCCGCTGTTCACCACAGGTGCTCGACGCGAGCTTGATTTTGAAAAAAAAAAATTATCTGAAGGAAAAAAAATCATACAGAATGACAAAATACCTCGCATTACCCCCATAAACCGTTCTGACATAAGACCCTCTCTGTAATACTATACAAGAAAGAAGGTACGTAACTTACAAATACTTGGTTCCACCCATGACCCTCAATTTTCTTCTGCTATTTCCGTCTTTAAAGGCACACGGCCATACTCTATGGCTTGTTTTTCTCCCGAGATATTTTTCTATTCTACCCGATCCATCTTTAGCTGTAGTTATGATAAACAAGTATGATCCAGATTTGAGCACCTTTAAAATGTGACGTTTAGGTCTATCAAAAACATTTCCAAGAGAATGGAAAACAAGTCGGCCATTAGGTGAAGCGTAAGAGGTCAATTGTTCCTACACTTCTTTGGTCAATATTCCTTGAAGTTGGCTCCATCAAGTTAATATGCGTAATACTGAGGTTATGGCAGATACAACATCGGCGGCCTTTACGTCCACATATTGGTTCATCTCAGTATTGGCTACAAAGATGTAGTCTTTGATACAAGTAATCGTCACACCAGAGCGACCGAGTCTCTGATTCCTTGGTTTTCAGTGATTTCTGCCATGTTCTTCACGACAGTTCCTCGCGGTTTTAAAACAATGTCACCGATATACGTTTGACTTTTGGAATTTTTCAGTTCGGTCTTGAAAAATCAAAAGTTCGTACGGGTCGAACCAACAACTCGGTTCGCTCAACTCGACTCAATCGGATTTACCTGCAAACCTGGCTAAATCCATATTTGGGAAGGTCGTTGCGCTCGCGCATTCGTAAATGCCAAGTGGTATTTCGTGTATATTTCAGTGTAGCTTCTAAGTAATAACGAAAATCAACAAGCGCATGCAGTGCTTTAACGACAAAATATTCACATATTAGGGAATCTGTTTCGAGTGTGCAAAGGCAGAATTGAATAAAGCAGCGATAGACAACCTCTCTCGTCCTACGTCAAAGCCACCATGTAGATAATCAACAATTTCGCGATGCGGTGCAAGCCCGTACTTTAGACCAGATTAACGATTCCAGTATACTACATGCAGGGGATTCATTGATGCAAGTTCAATCCGCATAAAGACACCTCGGAAATATAAGATTGGTCTTCTCATGGCATGTAAATCAAAATTGGTCAACGGAAGTCTAGAAGATTTGCATTCAGAGCCGAAAACATCTTCGGCGCGTAGTTTGCCAGGGTAGTTAAAGTCCTTTTCTTTTCTTATACTTCCCATCACGGTCTTTTCAGAGCCATCCCTGGTGCGGTTCCGACAACCCTTAACGCAGCTGTTTTTGGTACCGCGGAAGCTGTAGCCACCAACAGCGCTGGATCGCTATAATAATGTATATATTTCACCCCTCTTTTCGCCTCCTCTGCACCTCTGCCAAGACCGTCTCAGTAAGCAGTTATTTTCTTCCGTAAGTTTGACCAGGTGCAACAAAATATCATAAACTGCTATTGTAAAGCTGGAAAACATACTTAAAATTTTGGTATTCGAAACATGGAGTGATCGCAAACATTATGTTCAACTGAAAAGTATATGGACAAGTTATTTACCACATATACAGTTGCATAAACTTCAGTTCCAACCCCTATGCAACTCAATGGCTTGGTGCCGTCTTTCTACTTGACGGAATTCCTCGATTTTTTTCCCAATTTACATGACAACAATCATATCTCCCGCCACGAGACATATTCAAATTGGCAGGTGATGCCCAATAAACATAATTCTGTCCCTTCCACCTTTTATTCACAAGAATCTGAATATTCATTTTATTCTTCTGTGTTGATTATTAACACTTTTTAAGAGGCTTTTTTTCCCTTTCTTCTCCAATATGCATCGCTCTCTGGACGCAATTAAATAAAAATAATTATAATTTAGATCAAGCAGAAGCTTTGCGTGACAAAATATGTACTGTTTAAAGTGTCCGAGGTGACAAATCCCAATATGAAAGCCAGATCCAAAGCAAACACAAATGAACAATTTGTCTGGATTTTTTGGCAACAATCATTTTCCCGTAGTTTTGACCTTTATTCCGTAAATCCATAATCTTAATGGTCGTTTTGTAGGACTTATGGCAAAATCGTAATGGTTGGCAGGTATGACCTCAGTAACTGCTCTCATTTTTGGCTACCTTAAACATGTGATGTTTGAGTTGGCAACAAGAGGACACTTCCTGTTAACTTTGCTGGAGAGAGCCTCGATGTTTGATTGTTCATTGCACGTTTATTTTCGCGAGATCATTTTGGCCAAGACCAACCTTAAGTGCATGACATTTTTTAATTGTGCTGCTTACTTGCGCCTTTGTGATTTTTTAAAAAAAGCTTCATGCACATGGTGCATATGTTTTTGCAATATAGCACTTTAATTGCAAACAATTTACCCATAAAACTTGCACATGTACTTTAAACATTTGTCATTATTAACTGATTGCTCAATTTAAAATTAATTCTTTATGCAAAGATGGACAGATTTTGTAATATATCGTGCAGTCAGGTTGACAATTCATCAGAGATCTAATTGAACGCTGGAGAAAATGGGTTATCTTTGTCCTATGTAAAACTAGTCTCTATCACTCTAATCGATTTATGAACCTTCCGAGTAGTATTAAGAACTAAATGGTTTTAATATCTTGCTCTAATTATTGCTTCAGTTTAAGCCAGGAAGCTTTTCTCGTACAATTTGAGGAGATTAGATGCACGTTTCACAAAGTAAGACTTTTTAGTAGACAATTTGCAGTAATGGACTGTATGGGCCCAATTTCTAATATTGATGCCAGTATTCATCTGCAAGTTTATTGTGTAAATCCAAAACTATTTTATTATTTTGCCTAAAATATCATAGTACCAAGAAATGCACTTCTTTCTTTGGAATATTCTACTGTAAACTTGGCAGTTTTGATACAAGTATTGTAGTTGGATCGGAATTTTTGTTATTCCAGCTCTATTCCAGGCCAGACCAAAACATATTTCTTATGTAAACCTTAAATAAATAGGTGTATGGGTTACCAATGTAAATGGGGCATCGAGTTCAGCAGTTTCGATTCAAATTTGCCCATAATGGTACTGGTTCTAAGTATACCACTTTGGTTCCCATAACAGGTTTGTAGAGTGAATTGTTGAAAGTGACGTTATTACATGCAGTGTGTGATGTACATTTTAAGATGGATAATATACTCTGATCTTTAAGAGGATATTTGGGTTTATTTGTAGCAAGAGTCCTGGCTATCTATGTTAGACCTTCATGGCTGTGTTCAGTGTACAAGCAAGTGAAGTCCATTGTGACCAAAAGGAAATCCAGTAAATTGATGATGGCTCAGTTTTATTTATAAAAGTCATGGTATCTTTAATATACGAGTGGAAAACGGTTTGTTCAATTATGAAACTGCTTTGCTCTTCTGTAGGAATATCATCTCCACTTGTTATAGAAATGAATCTACCAAACACTTCCAGTCAAGAAATTTCAAGTCAACAAACAGCTAAATATCATGTACGACATCCCAATATTACTATCATTAGCTTCTGCGTCAATCAAAGAACAACAATACATCAGCACTAATATCCTACACTGAACCACCACTGCTAATCAAGTGCCTCTGCTATCAGATAGTTTAGCATCCAATTTTAGATACTAAATGCCAATCAGCTCAGTATCATAACATACTAAGAATCTAACAAACTAGATCCAAACACCTAACCACTGTATGCATATTTTAGACAACACGGTCTAGTCAAATATATACACTCTACAATTGGGTTAAGTAAAATTTTATTTTTTCTAAAGATTGCCTTTGTTCATGATGGTGGGGTCAATGTCTTAATGCCATAACAATCAGTGTCATGGAGCTGATCCAAGAACAATGACAGGAAAATTCAAGCTCAAATTGTCAAGAATATTTCACTTATAAGTTTGCTGCACGTACGATCATCGTTATGTATCTTCAAATCTGATGGCTTTAATGTTTTATATTCACCTTAAGTCCTTTCTCCCACTCCAGTAAAATCAAGCAAAATCTACTAGTTGTGTTTGTCAACTTTATTGACCAACATTTATGTTCGTTAACACATTAACCCCTAGCGACGATTTTACGGGACAGGATGTAGTGGCCTACTGCCAAGCTCTGTAGTGTCATGGTCATGCATGATACACTAAAGTGGATGGTATTATAAAAAGGTAAGACAGATGTAGCTCTACAGTGATACCAAATAATCTGGAAAATCTTGTTGCACTACAAAATACAGATAGAAAAACCTGTTTTTGGACCAGACTTTTTTAAAACGTAAAATTCGCCCGTGGTCAGAATCCCATTTTGTGTCCGGATTTTAGACTTTTTGGTCTCAGATCTAAGGCAAACCGGTATGAACTGCAAACAGACAGACGAGGCTTTGCAAAAAGTAGGATAAGATGGGCATCTGGAATAAAGAGTGGTCTCCATACAAAAATAATGGCTCCGTTTAGCCCCCCCCCCCTTTTTTATTTTACCCTTCATCTCATGCGTGAATCAAATAGCCAACGAAAAATGATGTTTTTAACACAACTAGGCAGTATTTTATTGAAAGATGACTGGGGATTTGGCGTTTTTGAGTCTATTCAGAAATAGCTTTCAAAATGTGTTTCCTTACTCGATTTTCAGGCAAAAATGGCAAAAACCTCCAGGGGTTAATGTGTTAAAGCATGCAGATATGTGAAAAATACTTAAGTCTGATAAAGCTGGATTCAACTTCTTAAATAAAATAAACACATCTAATCACATTCAACCTAATATGCACTGACATTTGTTTTATGAAAGAAACTGAATTGGTAGTTCAACCAAATTCAACTTGTCTTTCTACCACTGCTCTTCAACTGAAACAAGTGTAAAACAGCAACACTGTAGCATAGCAAAACAGGTAATTTCTCTAGTTCTCGGAAATGCATGATTCATGAAAATTTGCTCACAACTGCAATTTTTTCTCTCTCACAAGTTTAGAAAATTTCACAAGCACACATCTTATACACAACCCTGGAGATTCTAATTGCAAGCAAGAGCAAGTTTTGGGAATGGCAGCAGTAATTCCAGTTAGTGATGCAGCAGAGGAAGCTGCAACAGTCATACTAGTCATTGCAATAGCACATGACCAACTAAATATTGCTACTACTAATGCAAACTTGATAAATAACAACAACAACCGCTCAAAAACACTTCATGACCACATTAAAATAACCTTTCATAAATCCAAAGAAAAACAATGAAATCTTAGCTGAGAGTTTATTCGAGGTGCATTACATAAATTAATTTGCAGATAGACCTCTATTTCTGGTCTTCCAACTTCTTCAGATATGCAGCCTTCTTCTGCTTGATGCGATCTTTACGCTGTTCCAAGGACATCCTTGCACGGTTCCACCTGAAATTCGGAAAAGATTATTATTTCAACATAAATATACATTCACAAGTGAACTAGGAGTTCAATTCCTACTAGACTGAGGAGGAAAAACTTGAGGATTTAAAGCTGCGCATGTTTAAGAGGTCTTTCTAATGTAATTGGTTGTGGAACTTACTTTAATGTAGCAATGCTAACTTTTCTGAAAGGAAATACCCTCTATATTCATGCTCAAGGACACCTTTCAAGAAAGATCTCTGAACCAACCAATAACTCTGTGATACATTATACTAACCCTCTTTTTTCAAGATGTAGCCTTTAAACTAGTGTGACATCAGTGGAAAGGAATATGGCAATAGCAACATATGAGCATTACATCAATAAAATTAATTGACCACCTGCCCCCTTTATTTTAATACCATTAATTCCTAACTTGTTGTTACCATGTTGCTTAATTTGCCAGTTCAGTGAGAGAAGGATCCCACAAATGGTGATGGAAAGAGATGAAATACCCTTGATACATATCAGCATGGGCCATTTTTGTGCTACCATTATTGGCTCCTAAGAAAATACGCCTTCGCTTTGGTGGTCGTGTGATCGACTAAATGCTCCTTTCATTACATCCAACAGAAATGAACAAGACAGGCCCAGCAATGTCTTGAATCTCATGGGCTTAAATCACCTGGTAAGAGACTGAAAATCTCTATCAACAGTTTTGGCATTCCACTCATAAGTGGTGGAAGGCACTATGACAGCTGAGCACTTAAGAGAGAGGAAAAGAGTAATCAAGCCATCTCTTTATAAATCAAATACACACAAACTCCAACCAGCCACAAAAGTCTATTAAGATCACCTCTAGCACAAAAACAACAGTGATGGGATATTACATGGATGGCAAAGAAGAGAAACCAGTCTTGCTCTATGGATAGGTCATGAAGCTATCTCCCTCATCTGGCCAATGTTAGGGCTAATGTTTTAGACAGAAACTTCGCTCAAGGGTTGAGACAGAGACTATCACGAGATATTCCATCAAGGCATTAGTGAGTTTGACAATGGTTCCTACTGCACCAATCACAAAAATTTACACACTTGGCATCATAGACTTTGAAAACATATCTCCTCCTGGACTGAATGATGCACTTGGAAACATTTTTGGAGGTTGGTGCCCTGGTGATCACTCGAGATGAGCAAAGCACAAAAGGTAGAAAATCCGTGGGCAGTTGTGTAGGAGAGCCCCTGTGATGTGGCAGAAGGTCCCTACTCTGGGGGTAATGTCTGGGCTGGTTTACCAGCTCGTCAGAAGATTAGGAATCATGATTGTTGGGGTCATCAAAATGAGCAGAGGAGTTCCTTACTTTGTTAAGTATCTATATAATCATCCTGAAGGGTGAGATGAAAGTGAACAGGCAATTCCGCTTTGAGCTGAAAGCATGCCCTGCCCAGGCCCACTGGTCAGGGGCTGGAGAAATATATGAAAGGGGTGGATGGGGGGGGGGGGCCCTCATTCTTTTGCCTTGTCGCAAGCAAGCCCACCAAAGGTATTCCCCAAAGTTGGAACAAGGTCGACATATCCTGAGTTAGGAAAACTGGGGTGGGTGGGTGGGTGTGTGTGTGTGTCCAAAATTAATACTATTTTGAACAGAATATTCTGGTGACCATTGCATCTTTTCAAATGGTAAGCATTGCTGCATTTTATTTTTGTCAATCGCTCGAATTCCGTATACATTTTGCTTCAATATTGGAAACGAAAACATTAGGTGCGCAGAAATGCCAGACAGCAGTGTAATGACCTTGAAATCCATAGTTCAGCAAGTAAAATGGGTTAGAAAAACTAACGAATGAGAGCATACAACATCCCAGCCTTTCATCAGTTTACGTACCTCTTGACCTTGACCTCTCGTTTTGGTTTATTCTTCATCACTGGATCAGCTCTGATGGCACTGTGCGCCTTTTTGTACATCTCCTCAACCTGAAAAATGCATTGTATTGATAGGTTTCTTCAGATTTCTCATTCCAGGTCACCTTTTCTTGACAGTATAAACTACAAAGAATATTAATTATTTAAAGTGTTTTATTATTTGTCCAACATTGAATAGTCTTCATTCTATGCATTTTGCTCAAGTTGATTCAATTCCATCATGCAAGTTTTTTTCCCCTGCCTAAGTAGTTAAACGTTCCATTTTTAATATAAAATGGCTTCCATGCCAAGAAACCGTCCTATTCAGCTGAGCACTTTTCAAGAAGCTGTTAAAAATTATTATTTTTAGTAACAGTGCCTTGAAACCCCTCTCTTAACATGATGCATTCTATCAAAAAAATGTCTTTTTTCCCTTCACTTTTGATAGTTATTTCATGTCAGAATACTTTGTCAAATTCTAATACTTTGTCAAAACGTACATCTAATCTCATCAAATTGTACGAGAAAAGCTACTTCCTGGCTTATACTTAAACTGAAGCAATAATTAAAGCAAGATATTTAAACCATTTAGCTCTTAATACTACTCGGAAGGTTCATAAATCGATTAGTGGGATAGAGACTAGTTTTTACATAAGACAAAGATAACCCATTTTCTCCAGCGTTCAATTAGATCCCCGATAAATTGTCAACCTGACTGTATGATGTATTATAAAATCTGTCCATCTTTGCATAAAGAATTGATTTTAAATTGAGCAATCAGTTAATAATGACAAATGTTTAAAGTACATGTGCAAGTTTTATGGGTAAATCATTTGCAAACAAAGTGCTATATTGCGAAAACGTTATATGCACTTGTGCATGAAGATTTTAAATAAATCACAAAGGCACAAGTAAGCAGCACAATGAACAAATGTGTCACGAAGTTAAGGCTGGTCTTGGCCAAAATGATTCTCACAAAAATAAGGCTTTTAAAACTGTTTTCTTCTGCTACTAATTTTAGTATAGGCAGCTAAATCTGATGGCCAACTGGGATCATCTTGAGAAATTAATTTTCTTTATGGAGCTTCATACTATGATACTCTATGTCAAATGTAAATATAGTCTAACAGCTGATTTCTGAATTGTTTAAAGCTTTTATTTCTTCTTCAAGTTTTAATATCTGTGGCAACATCTTATAGCGGTTTTGGGCATTCTTCTTAAATACTCAGAAGGATTCATGCCAGTGTTCTTTCTCACAAATTTGATAGTTTTCTTGCCCCTCTTGGTACAGACTTGAAAGGCCTTCACAGATCTTCCAACCTCATCAAGACCTCAGTAAGGCAGAGGATTTTTTTCCCCCACAAGTCTGACCGGTTTTCAGCCAGGTATAGCAAAATAATAATGTGCCACCACTGAACACTTGGAAAACATTAAAAAAAAAAGCGATTTTTTTTTCCAATACTGGTGCTGCGATGGTAAACATGTTCAACTAAGAAGTCTGTAAAGTACACTTAGACCTTAATTACCTCAAGTAGTTTTACAAACGTCAGTTTCAAACTCAATGGCATGTTGCTATCTCTCAACGTAATTCTTAATCAAACCGATGCGATGTCCCATAAATGTAACTGTTGTGTTTCTTTGTGCTTTTAGAAACAATCAGAATATTTCTTTTATTCTCTTGCAGTCACTATTAAGACTTTTCAGGAAGTTTATTTTCTCTTTCATCTTGAACATGCATTGCTTCTTTTATGCCACTTTCTTGAAATTTCTATAAACAACAGTTTGATCAAGCAGGTATTTCCCTTGCAAAATTATGTGCAATTTAATCAGCAAGTCTGATTCCCTGACCAATTCCTCTCTCTCTCTCTCTCTCTCTATATATATATAAAACATGACGAGCCAACTATCTTGGTTTTACTGCAAGAGTCATAATTCTACAGTTTTTCCTTTTATTCCACAAGTCCATGTTTTAAGGGTTATTTCAGTAAGACCTGTCACAAATTCATGAGGTTCTGCCTTTATGCATGAAGAATTCCAATTACTGGGAACATTACGTCCCCCCATATCTCCATATCAGGGGAACTCAAAAAATTGCAAGGGACAAAGAAAAATATTTAATAGAATGATAGAACCTGTGATTAAACATGGCTACATTATATGGCATAGTCAACTCTTGCCTAGTAGTCCGCTACATAGATGACCGAAAATTTATGATAATAAGTAGATTTTCCTGTTTCAGTCACAATGACCTTTTGCACTTTTATTCGATACATAATGCTGCCATCAGATACACTTAACTTTTCACATGTGCATGCATGAGAAAAGTAATTGTTTTTCTACATCTTACTGGTCTAACTTGAAACAAAATGGCTGCATTACCAAGATGTTCTTACATTTGGCACATATGGGATATGGATACATGTCATAGAAGGCTCCCTTACCGCAACCTTGAACTTAAGTCAGGGAATATGACTATGGTATGCAACATACTGTCTTGTCATCATTATTGTAATCGCGATGAATATAAGCACATTACATGTAAATTCTTTACAATGGACAAGTTTACCTTGCCTGACTCTACACCATTCTTGATGTATTGTGAGAACTGTTTCTTGAACAAATCTTCATCTTCCTCCTGCAACTTTTCCATGTACTGGGCCACGTGTTTACCAAGTATGTGATCTCGGTGAACCTCAGCTTTGAACTCGTTACTCTCGCTGTTAAAGCCAGGGAACCTCTTGGTGCTGAAATATCAAAAGTGAATGAATAAGGTTAATGTGCAATACATACAGAATGAGAGTACAGTTAACAGCAAATTAAACAGCTGACCCATGTAATACTCCTTAAAGACGGCACAAGTCTGGGATGGTTGACTTGTGAACTTATTTATCATGGGGACTTGACACCAATCTCTGGACATGGTATGCAATCATGAATTTAACTTGATATACAAAACCCATAATTTTTGTATTATACTTACCCTAACCAGGACTTCTGACCTTCTAGTTTCTTTGTTAGCTTATGTGTAAGTCATTTATAATGCTTGGTTAAGAACTTGTGCTAGAAAAAAATTCATTAATCTGCAAAACCCATTTTTCTTGGAGTCACAACAACATGCATTTTTAACTTTTTGTTCCTCAAATTAATGTACCTCTTCCATACCTGGCTTTGCTTTGAAATCAGGCAGAATCATGCCAAAGACTTCTAAAAATTGTACTAGAAGCTGCCTTGCTAGGGGCTCAAAAGAGGCTAGTAGTTAAGACTAGTCGGCCTGATGTCAGGATAATGTAACTGGGTGGGACATCATGCTATATGTCTGTGGCATAATGTACCAGTGGTAGACATCACTATAAACTGGCAAACTGAAAACATGGTTGTGATACAACTTAAAAGTTGTTAAACGCAACATAAATATCCAAATCACACATACACCATTCTTCTTTTAGTCACAGACCTCAACCACAAACCAAAAGACTTGTTATGGAAAGTGCAAGCCATCATCCAAACTTTTGTGTGGGAAAATTTTTCATTTCGGCACAATTTATTTATGACCAATCAGATCCAATAGGTTTTCCAGTGAAAACTTTATGATGATCCGACATTCGGTTCAGCAGTAGTATCAACAATAGGTCTCACTCTTCTGTGGTATACTGGATTTCCAGATGGCACAATTTTATTCTGGTCCAATTTGACCTGAGATGAATGTAGCTATCTTTCAAGGTGCTCAGAACGAGTAGCAATAACAAATGTGTTATTAAACTGATCATGACAAGCCATCTCAGTCTATTATCTTTAGTGCTAAAAACAAAAACATCTCAACTAGCATGTCATAAGGAAAATGACTATTTCTTAAGAAACTGAATTGGCAGAGGCCATTTTAACGGGTGGAGCAATGGCAGGCCACCTACCCATTTCTTTCCAGCTGAGGTACTGTCACTGTTTGTAAAAGCAGATCAGTATTTGTTGAAATCTGAAATACCTTCATGCAAAGCATGGTATAAAATTTGGCTCAATTATTTTCAGCAATTTTGTAAAAGTTGTTTGTATTGGTTTTGCCCCTACATATATATCAGTAGTTTGGCAAAAACCTATCTGTGATTTTATCCTCATAAAACTGACAAACGAGTTTTGATGAAGGTCAACCAATATGTGCGTGCATGTATTGACGTAAATGATTCAAGATCAGCTCCATCTTTCCACACTAAAAAACCAGCTTGCATGAACGGCTTCATGAATTCAAAATTCTCTGTGCATACCTTCGTTTATAATATTGTCTTATCTGTTACATAAATTAATGTCACCTTCCTTTATTTAACTCTCAATAGTTCTTGTACAACATACTCACAAGCATCATGTCAGACTCTTAAAGATGCCTGAATTTAGTGCATTAAAGCATTCTAAAGTGTCAGTGATACAGTTAAGGAGCCTGATAAATGCAAAACTCTTTTAGAAGAAAAATGACATAACATGAAAAAGACATCTTGACCTGTAATCCATATTTATTCTGTTATACCCCACCCAAAATAATAAATGGCTGTCAATATTAACTATGACCAAATATAATCGAGAACTGGGATAATCTGAACAAATTTTAAAAGCCTCCATGGAAGAAATCTCCAGATTTGGAGAAGATGAAAATGGCTACTATTGATGGATGAAGATGCAAGGCTAGTACAAGTGAGCCAAAACAATGGATTTATTACTGAACAATCCTAGACATTTCATTTTCGGTGCCAGACAAGTAAAATTTTCCAAGGCTCTAGCCCGGGAAAAGTACCCCTCCCCCTCCCCTTTAAAGCAAGTCAGGCAAGCACTACTTTCACACTATAATTACTTTATCCAGCCATTCCTGCCCTTTGGGCATAACCAGTGCATGAACCTACCTCCATTTATCTATTCACAAGTGTTCTATGAGTGTTTCACTGTATAACCCAAGTGACAAAATTGTTAGCCAATCAACACAACTCAAACAAACCAGGTATATTTAATTATCAGTACTTTAAACGACCTTGTCATATCACGTTTATTTACCATGGATACTCATACGCAGATCACCATTAAATTCCAATGAAGTGAGCCAATGCAATGAAATTAATGAATGTCACTTTAACAGAAGTGTCCATTTCCTTTAAAAACTGATTAAATAACAGGAAGGAGTCTTCAATATTTCAAAACAAATTTGTCAACTGAGCATACTAGTGATCAGCTTTAAATTGGAGTGTTGAATTTGAAACGAAAAAATTAAACTCAAGACTGGTCTGTTTTTGCATTTTTATGATTCACATGAAATTGCGTTTACGTGCCTTTACACCGTTCTCGTGAAAGCGTCTTTCAAAGCATCTTGTAAACCTCAGCCATTCTGAGCTGGTTTTCTTAGCACCACCTTTGGGCAAAACTCCCTCTTAGATACTACATTCACTGATTTGAATGTCCATTACATCAGATCACATGGTTGCTGTTTAAGATCTAGTCCTAATCTGCTATTCAAAGTAAATGGGTTGTATTCTCCACTTTACATAAGGGAGGTCATGGATTTTTTTTTTCTCTGCATTCTCAAGTTTGCACTATTAGAATCACTACTAATAATCAATACCTTAGGTAAATGCTCCGATACTGATGTAGGCAACAATTAGTTTCTATAAATTATAAAATTCAGATGATTTAGTGATGTAGATGTAGACAAAAAACTTGTAAATTTTGAGTGAGAGAAATGGAAGCTATAGCCTGTCACATGGCTTCAGTGGCTTGACAGTGAACAAGATTTTTAAGTACACAAAAAATTCTTCCATGAAAAAAGAATTATATAGCTTAACGACAGGATTTACTCAAATCTTTCTATACATAATAGATGGGTATCAAAATGGTAAAATGGTTAAAACTGATGTCAAATGTAACATATACTAAATTTCTTAACAGCTTTGCCAAAGTCATTTTCCATAGTCATTTCAGGGCAACCAGGATGGGCTTAGAATCACTGGCAGTCATTTTGAAGTCAAGGCACACACAAAAGATTTATAGAAACAATGCCGATTATAGTTTGCAAATAAACACAAATGTAGATATGATTAAAAAAGTACTTTGTGAAGAACATATAATCAAGCTAAATGAAGAGTTCCGAATAATGGCAGAAAACAGATCATATGACACAAATTACTTGAAAAGACTAGGAAGGACCAAAACAAACTATTCAAATTATAATAGCATGTCTTATAATAGCTCGTCTTGTGTTGCAAATTGCCATAGAGACAGGAAAGGATTATAAGCAGTCACAAGTTGTATGCCTGAAACAGATGATACTTACAAAAAGATAAGATCTGAAAGGACCAAACATACATATGGCTTCAACTTCCAATTTTTTGCTAAATGTTTTAAAAAAGAAAACAATCGTGATTTTCGTCTATGGAAGCATCATGTGTTTACAGGCTTCACAATTCTGTATATTCACGCCAAATCCGAACAATGAGCATATCTGGATAAGCCCTGATGAATAGCTGCCGACCCTCCAGACTTAAATTAGTGAAAATAGGAATTCATGAAGTGATCTTTGAGTCCGGGAATATTTGTTGGAACAAATGTTTAGCATGGTCTCCAGCTGATAAAGGTAGATTGTGTTCAACAAGAAAACCCACAAACAATGCATCAGCGTTGGTAGCTTGCAGATCTTCCATTGCGAGCTGAAATCTGCAAGTTCTTAATTTTCCTAACCTCTATGTGCTTTTTACTACCAATGTGCTTCCTCACATCGTCTCTGCCACCATGTCCAATGCTAAAATTTGTGGCACACTGAGTGCAAAAAGCATGATGTATACCGGTGTTTGATGGCAGAATGCAAGGACAATTCTTTTGGTATATTTCAAACTTCACTTTTTAGTGCAACACATTTATTTTTCCTTGTTGGTGAAGACATTTTCAAGATGTGCCAAATGGTAATTCAAATCAGTGTTTGCAGCACATGTGCAAAAGAAATTTCTGGTTAGGACCCAGTTTCTCTCAAAAGCATTTGTATAAATACTCTTATCCATATAGATTAAAAGACGCTAAAATGCCTGCTACCGAGTCAACTGTACCAATCAGCTATAGTTCCACTAATATCACAACTAGCAGTACCGGACTGTTTTTGCAACTGCCAATATCATGACTAGCGCTTAACGGGAAATCTTTTATTTTATTAAAGATTTAAAATAATTGAGAATTGGAGAATTCTTTACTTTTTTGGCATCCGGCGTGAATCCCTGAAATTCATGCCAAAATCATGAGGGTTGGCAGCTATACCTGATTGACCAGGTCAGCTGCATTGGTTCGTCATTGAAATGTGTGTTTTGTTCCATTTCATTTGGATAATAGAGCCAATTATGTGTCAACATGCTGTTATCAACTAATCAAACAATAAACTCGTGACTAGTAAAACTGCAACAATGAAACTAAACTTGGGGAAGGATAGGTGTATGGATGCTGAAGCAATATTAATGCAGAGTTTGCACTAAGACAGAGATGACAATAAAAGAAACAACATGGGAATAAATTAATAAAACTACTAATTTTAATAATGTGGAAGTAAAGTTAAAGAGTTATATGATTCACATTCTGATTGTTTGCTTCAAGTTATTACTGTATTTACAGAACTAACAAACCTGTTGTTGTGGGCTTAATGCCTTTATTTCTGCACATGATAGGCTATACATGGCAGACAGTATAAATGGTGGAGGAAGAACCCAGAAAAATCCACTGACACATGTGAAGATACTGGAAATCTTACTCATATATCGATGTATGCAGAGGCCAAGACTCAAACTTAGGAGAACATAGTTAAGATGACAGTAGCAAAAGCCAGCGCATTAGACTATGAGGCTTAGACCCACCTATCTGAAGACAGCAATTTAGGTATAAAACAAAGAGGTTGATGGAAAACTGCATGATGCAAATATGCATTTTATTCTCTCATTGCAAGTGCATGTTTAACACCTTAACCCCTAGTGATGACTTTACGGGGCAGGAGGTAGTAGCCTACTGCCGAGCTCTGTAGCGTCATGGTCATGCATGATACATTAAAGTAGGTAGTATTATAGAACAGTAGACAGATGTAGCTCTACAAGGATACCAAATAATCTGGAATATCTAGTTGCATTACAAAATACAGACAGAAAAACCTCATTTGTTGGACCCGACTTTTTTTAAACCCAAAATTTGCCTATGGTCAGAATTCAATTTTGTGTACGGATTTTAGACTTTTTGGTCTCAGATCTAAGGCAAACTGGTATGAGCTGCAAACACAGATGAGCCTTTGCAAAAAGTAGGATAAGATGGGCATTTGGAATAAAGAGTGGTCTCGATACAAAAATAATGTCTCCGTTTCGCAAAAACAAAAAAAAAGGGCCAACTTTAACCCTTTTGCTCATGCAGAATTTCAGTAGCATAGATAACATGTCAAATAGCCAACGAAAATCGATGTTTATAACACAACTAGGCAGTATGTTATTGAAAGATGACCAGGGATTTGGTGCTTTTGAGTCTATTCAGAAATAGCTTTCAAAATGTGTTTCCTACTTGATTTTCAGGCAAAAATGACAAAAAGCTCCAGGGGTTAATGTGTTAACAAAAATTTAAAATTAGTAACTACTTCTTTTAATACTATGGTCAAAAGAGAGAACACTAGATTTAAAATCTATGCCTAGTCAGCAAAACTTGCCTGTGTGGTATGTCCAGTCCTCCATCCACAGCTCCCTTCATTGCTCCAAACACCCTGGCTCCAGTGCTAGTCCTGTTTAGACCAACATCCAGGTAACAGCGGAATGCACCGGGCTGTCCATCGACGTCCTCAACATAGAACTCATCACCATTGACCTCCTCCTGGCCTACATAGATCTTGTCCAGTTTCAACTTTTGCAGCAGCTGAAAAAGGTAATTGAAACTGCATGTCATCCTAAGTAAAGGCTTCTTTATTTCATTCTTAATAACCCTTCCCCCATCTGAGATATCTAAATCTGATAACAGACCTCTGAGTTACATATAAAACAAAGTGTAAGCCCATTTTAATTTCAGTAGCATAGATAACATGTATGTATGTATGACAAAACTAAAAACTTCTTGTTCAAGAATCCATGCATGACAGGCTCTAAAAATACACACTGCAGCATAAGGGTGCAAGTTAGCATACAAAGGGGCCCCTAAAATAATTAAGACATGGATGGACATGGGTGGGGGGAGACAGGGAGCTTATTTAATAATCATGCTAAAATAAGACAAAAAGATTTTATTTGTAATCAATTTCTGAAAGATCATTTCCCTGCTTACATTAGTTTCATCAAACATCAACACTTTATGTACATGATTGGGATACATTATGGATCTCAAAGGGTCTGACTCTCCTGGGCAAAAAGAATTTCATAGAATTCATGACAAGATATATATATATATTTTTTTTATACTGTGGAGTATTGAAACAATCTCAGACTATTTTCAGCAATAACAAGATTTTCAAAGCTGCCGTGGTGGACATACTAGATATTAACTTGGCACCATTTTCATTCAGGACAAAGTAGTCATCATTAAATGATGGTGAAAATCCAATGTCGTAATGATCATCCACGGGGGTGGGTGGGGTGTAGTAGGAACAATATATTTACGAGTCATTGTTGCAGCCATTTTAGATATATATTTGGCACCTTGTTCATTTAGGATCTGGTGAAAACCTCGCATCATAATGATCATCCTTCCAGGGGAAATAGTGACGAAGATGTGCAAGACAGGAGTGTCAGCCATACTGGATGCATGCCTGGCCCCGTTTTATTCAAGACCAACTGGGTATTAGAAGAAATCTACTAGTAATAAACCCAATGTTGACATAGCCTTCCATTTGAATGGGAGTAAATAACAACAAACAAAAAATGGTTGCTATGGTGATCATATTGGAACCATTAGTACCAACTGCACATCATATGAATTCTAGCAAAAAAACCAACATAAAAAGTCATTTTCATTTTTAGGATCCATCAGACACAATTACTTCAGTGAAAACCACGTCATCCGCATAAGAGTACCAATAATTAAGATTTTCAAGCTGGCAGACATAGTGGATGTCCAATTGGCAGCATTTTAATTTAGGACCAACTTGACATAGGAGGAATAAGTGTTTTAAGTTTTATGGCAAAGCTCCAAGTCGCGTACATACCATCCCCTGGCGAGGAAAAAGTGTAATCCAAGTGGACAAAAAGAGTAATCCGAGCAGAAAAAGAATAATCCACATATAACATGATAAAAATTTAATAAGCACTTGTACATAATGATTTATTTACCTGTCTGGACTTTTAACATCAATTACTGCTTCAAGTTTTTGTATATAATACTCTGAGCTTCAAAAAGCAACATACTCTCATTTTGCATTTCAAAACATTTTGTACCAGCCGAGACTATAAATGTTTAGCCCACCAGCAGCGCAATAAGTGCTGGGTTATTAAAGCCCGGATCTAAATTCAGTTTTACTTTTGTTAATATGTTGAACAATCTCTCACAGTCAGCATTAGAATGGTAAAGAACCAATATTCCTTTTATAACCTGACAATGAAGAGGAAATTTATATCTTCCAGTTATTGAACACGAGATTGATTGGAGACTATCACCCTTTAAAAAAAAGATTCATTTACCAAACATAAAAGGTATCTTTTTTAGAGGCCCAACAAGCGAAGCCAACAATAATGCTTGGTATCATGCAATGGCGCAATGTCCAAACAGGAATATATGAATTCATTATGCAAGACTTTTGTCTGGTGATATGCTATGTCAAAAGAATGCAGTATACTTATAATCAGCACAGTTTCTTTACTTCTCAAACGACTGAAAAAGATCAAGATATTTCAAAAGCTAAATATATGTATCCATTTGTAATGCTGAAAATTTTACAGAATTCCTTTGCACCGGCAGTTGGGGTTTCTTTGAAACTTCAACACTGAATACATGTATTTATCTAGTAAGATACTTCTTTTGAAAACACTGCATCTTGCACAAACTTACCCTTCTGGCCAGAAGAAGACCTGTGCAATATGCAGCAGAGTAGTTTGTCAACCCGACCTTGACGCCATACTGGGGAAGTTCATGGGAATAAGCTGCACACATGATAACATCTCCTTCAATTCTGGCGTACGCTATCTGAAATAAAAAGGTATTGGAGTATACTCAGACTTTCCAACCACCACTGGTGCAAACACCAAGATAAAGTGGCTAATACTTTTAAAAAGATAGAGAAAAAGAACGAATATATGGATATTTGATAAAGAGAAGAGACCTCTGATGGGATCAACACACCTTCAAAGAGACCAATACTCTAATGGCGAAAAAGATTCTTAAGACCGATGATAATCAAACTAATCGGAAATTTAGCATCCAACTTGCTCGCACCCTCAGCATATCAGATACACGATCACCTCAATATTATGGATTGATATCGCTCATAACCAATCTGGTACGTGATCTTGATATTATCTTACATACCAAATCTGACCAAAACATGTACATTCTGACAGCAGCAAACCTTCGTCTATCACAGTGAGAGCAAAAACTTCAACAAAGTTGAATAATTCATTTAATATACCCACCTTAGAGATCACAGAAATACAAACGACTTGCTTTAGCTTTCAAATGAATAGCGTACCTCGTATCATTTTCTTTATTATACCTGTGCAAATTAAGTATGGAGTCCAACACTGGTCCAGTTTGCCTTAGTTTCATGCATTTGGTTGGCCCAGCACCAAAACATTATTAGTGGTGGCTTTTCTCAGGATAGATGTGTGTGCTTGTGTGCATTTGAACATGCAGCTGCACTGGTTAGTTTTAAGACTAGAGTCATACCAAGAATCGCAATGTTTAATACAAAGTACTTTTAAAAAGTTTTGGAGTCTCAAACCGATTTGAAACAACTGGGGAGTTCCGAGAGGAATTTTAACTACACGCAGAATGAAAGGAAGAATGAAAGAAAAGGCGGAATGTCAAGTCCAACTCAAAGAACACAATGTAAGATGTTAGAAGATATATTTTTACTACAAGAATAAAATTAATGACCTTACCTGGCATATAATGTCCTTGTTGGTGAAACGGACAATCATGCGGTACTTGGGGGTATTGTACTTATTTTTCTCTTGTACAATAAGGCGCTTCCTGGCATAGTAGTCTGTCTTACCCTCTAAAAATACAAATTATATCACCTCTGAAAACGTTGTACATATAGCTGCATTTATTAAAACAATTGAGAAGACTCTCAATTAAACATTTTAAAATATTTCTATCTAGATCAAGTCTCGTTGGGATTGAATCCGTTAAAACTGCAACATTCAGAAATCCCTTTAAAAAAATCATGAAGGAAATTGAAACACAGGCCAAGATTTATTTAAACTAAGATGCAACCACTGCAATACACTAGAGAAAATAAAAAGAAAATTAAAAAGAAAATAAGCACGACAAAGATTTTTTAAAAACTGCAACATTTGGTAAAAAGCATGTACCTCGCCTTCGGCGGAATTTCACCTGGAATCTCTTGAAGTAGGCCTTATTTTTAACAACCTTTACGAACCCCTGCAAAGAGGAAAAAAAAACAATAACTTTAGAAAATAAGAAACTTAACACCTTTAGGGGTGTTTAAATATTTGTTGAAAATGTGCATGGAAAATGCTAGTCTGGATATACCTTGCATGTTAAACCAGTCCAAGTACTAAGCGGGTGAATTAAACATATCGACATAAAAGGATAATAAACTTAATGCTGAGGTCTGAGTGTGAACAGACAAAGTGCATAGCTGCCAACCGTCCAGGCTCACAATTAGTGAAAATAGGGATACAAATTAGTGAATCTGGATACCAATTAGTGAAAAATACCATGACATTAACTCCATCCACTCTGACCATCAATACTACACTATATCAAGTTCGCAAAATAAAAATATATATATATCTGATTTCTATTTATTATGGTATTCATAAACTTCACTTGTACGTGTGGTTATTTACCAAGACATGATACTGTGGCAGACTTGAACTTCCTCAATTGCTTGATCGTACATTTGCTTTCAAAACAGTTCAGGCTTCTTTCCTGCTGGTTGATCTTGGGGACCAAGTTTTCTGTGGCATTCTCCAATATTGCCTTAACTATAAGCACTTTTGGTTCTTCCACAGGAAAATTTGGAAGCGATCTTCGAGTCCAGGAACATTTGTCGGAACAAATGTTTTGCATGGTCTCCAGCTGATAAAGGTAGATTGTGTTCGACAAGAAAACTCACAAATAACGCTTCAGCGTTGGTAGCTTGCAGGACTTCCACTTAACTTTCCCAGCTTCTATGTGTCTTTTTTCAACCGATGTGCTTCCTCATATCGTCTCTGTGACCGCGCTGAATACTACAATTTGTGGCACACTTGAGCGCAAAAAGCATGATGTATATCAATGTTTAATGGCAGAATGCACGGCCAATTTTTGATATATTCCAAATTAAACTTCACTCTTTGAGTAATACATTTCTTTTTCCTTGTTGGTGATGACATTTTCAAGATGTGGTGCCAAATGGTAATTCAAATCAAGTGTTTGCAGCGCATGTGCAAAAGAAATTTCTGGTTAGGACCCAGTTTCTCTCAAAAGCATTTGTAAAACTACTCTTATACATATAAATTAAAATAGGCTAAAATGCTTACTACCGGGCCAACTGTACTACTAGGCAGTAGTTCTACTAATATCGCGACCACCAGGACCGGACAGTTTCCGGCAACTGCGAATATCACAACTATCGCTTTACGGGAAACCGGTTATTTTATTCAAGATTTAAAATAATTGAGAATTGGAGAATTTGTTATCTTTTGGCTTGCGGCATGAATCGCTGAAAAAGTCATGAAATTCACATCAAATTCGTGAGGGTTGACAGCTATGTAGATGCATAGTTCAACATAAATTTGAATAACCTCATGTACATTCATTTAAGAGCAAAATCTGATCTTTATAATTATAGCAACACAATATGTTTTTCTTCAATGCTTCAAAATCTTGGAACTTGTTCAGCACACATCACCAAGTTGTGTGACTAACCATAGATAGACCTTTCTCATCCTTGATGTCTGTCCATTCATTTTCAAGATCTACATTGCTAAATCATCCAAATTTGATAAATTATTCTTTTAAAATTGCCTACATAGACATCATGGCTAATAAATAGTAATATCTGAATGAAGCCTTCATAATTACAATTTAATCATCCAAACTGAAGTCTGTGAAAAGTGGAGATTCTGACAGTCACTTTAAACAGCAGTTGACAAATATATTGTAAAAAGCAATGACATGACATAATGGTCATATACCTAATGCATGTATTCTTGAATAGGGTTCTTCCCCCTGAAAGGTGGCATTACAACCACCAGCTCAAAATGGCTGTTTATTGTCCAAATATACTTCCATGTGCATAGGCATCCATACACATTTGTACACAAATCAGATGGAGGCATCCAGCAGCATTTCCATGAAAATTGGGTAGGTGTCAAACCTGTGTACACAAGGTAGTGTTCAAGACAAAACTGACACCAAAGCAGAAGTTTTACTTAGCTTATTTCTGCATTGTACTGGTTTTATGAAATCAATGCAATGGAAAGTGAACTTCATATTTTGGGCCCATTTGGGTGCAATGACCAACTTTGTGGAGATCCGATTAATTCAACCCCAAACACAAACCCTGTAATTAGTAGGATTCTCCAATATACACATACTTTTACAAAGCTGACCATATAATACAGCCCCCTTTCTATTAATGATATGCATTCCTTCCATGACAGAACATTTTTGTCGACCAGCCGTTTGGGCAGGTGCCAGTATATAATGATATACCCATTTTGTACTTTCAATTGCTTACATTAAACACATGACCCGAGATTCATCTGCAAAGTATGGCTACGAAACATGATGCAACATTCTGACATTTCTTCTTTTCTTAACCAAATCATGTTCCTTATAAAATCGTATTTCATGATCTGGTGAAAATTAAAGTTTTAAATAGTATTCAATATTCTAGCTTGTTGACTTGCGTTTGGTAAATATAGTACAAAAATCCCTATCCTTTAAAAACGGAACTTTAATTTGATGTGGAACTAATGGTGCTAATAAAAAGCATTACAATGACGTAAATAACCTGTGTGTCGACTGCAACTTTTATAACACATTCTTCTGAATGAATACATTGGCCTGTGAACTGCTCGTATAGTACTTAACGTTAACGGTTACCGTTTTAGCGACTATTCAAAGCTCATGCCATCATGGGCTGTGGCCACATCGTCTCTACTCCCTTATACATCTTTATCAAAGGGAACAAAGCATATAAATATATCACGATGAAATAGTTGTAGCAAAATAAACTCAATAAGTCTCTCTAATTCAGCATACTGCCTTTACAAAGAAGTTACCTCGGTGGCATAACATCTATGTTATGATCATGCTTGTTACTAAATTCTCGATGGGGAATCGGTTCTTATCTTTCACCAAAATTGCCATCTATAATAATAACCATAAAGGTTTTAAAAGTTAATGCTGACATTTTTATTGTGTAAAATGTAACGTTTGTTTCTCTCACCATTTTAATGAAATTCGAAGTTAAAACTTCGATACACAGGTAGCATAGGCTGGGGGTTGATGCCGAGCCGGAAAAGGAAAAGATCGTACGACATGCGCATATTGTCAAATTTCAAAGTTGGGATACTTTGGTTTTATTCCTTACGCGAGTAAATCAACCTAGACTTGAACCTTTCGTCCAATGAAAAGTTAAGGCGGCTAACTATATTTCTGCAGTTAATAAGGCAAAGTCAATTCACACATCATAAGTATTTCCCAATATGTGTCAGAAACAATAGTATAATATGTTGTATATTATTGCCAGTCACAATAAGTACATTTTTAGAATAGCTACACAAATAGAAAACATCGTTTCAAACTGGCCATTTCCAGAATAAGTTCTTAACTCAATCTGTCAAAACATGAACAAGTTGAGGCTTGTTCAGTCAAATCCTGCAATCGGTAGGTCCAAAACATATGTTAGAGCTTACAACTATAGTGACTCATGTGTACCGTGCCAAGAAAATCCTACAATGAGTTATGAAGATAACACGCGACAATATATGTTGGTGCAAAATGTGAAAGATTTGAAGAGGAGGCTGCATGAAACTGAGAAAACGCTGAGAACAATATCCCAGGCAGAAGCCAAGCTCCGGGAGGAAGAGGGGGAGTAAGTTTTTAATGACAGCCATGCAGGCAATTTTTCTTTGCAGATTGAGTTTGATGCTTTTTATTGAACAGTCACTAAACGAATGAATAGTCCTTCTCTCGGGTTGGCTTATTGCCTGAACGTTTCCTCCATTTTACTAGAACTGCCTCCCGTTACACCCCCACTCAGTGTTGGGATAAGTGTTTGGATGTGAATACAGATCTTTAATAAATGATCAAGATTGGGGAGCATTGGCCTGGTCCGTCTACCTTGGGCGTTTAGGGTGTCTGGATAGACTAGATCAGGAAATTTGAGACCTCACTGAAGGAAGTCATGTACTGTTGTCCTTATTTAAGTGAGACATCAGAGTACATGTGTATGATCAGTCAGTTGTTCAAAGTGCTCTTAAGGTATCAACAGGTGTTTTAATCTCCTTATCTTGATCAGTGCCTTTACAATCATTTGAACTCCTTGGAGAATAAGTATCTTATACAGCTGACACTTGCGTTGTAGAAACATATAAAAACGACTTGAGTACTAAGGACTCAACTATTGGAATTTTCATGTCTTCAAAATAAATGATTTTTTTAGATTTCCCCTTTCCGGATAACCTAGACACTTTTCTATGTTGTAAACTTCACTTATAAATAGATATACCAAAGAAATGAATGCTTACTTAAACCCAAGCTATCTCTAATGGACTAATTAAAATTCCTGCCAGTTGCTATTATGACAGTTAACAAGTGGTTTTGTGTCAAGTACATAAAACAAAACGTGACATGCCATTCTCTTTCATGACTAATTGATCTGTTGTATCAAGACAATACCTACAAACATCCTGCACTTAATGAGCTACAATTAATGCCAGCAGCAGAAATGGACAGGTGTTATATGCATTAAGTAAATTTTATGTGATTACTGCTAAAACAATCTTTGTCCACATGGAACTATCCTGGTGTACTGGCCCCAAACTCAGATTTCAGTTGTTGTTATTATAGGGTATAACACCATTTTTCAGCACAAGATAGGCTATACATGGCGGCCAGTATTAATGATGGAGGAAGAACCCAGGAAAACCCCAGAAAGAACCACCGACCCATGCTATTGGCAAACTTTCTCACATACTCACATTGGCCGAACCCGAGACTCGAACCCACGGAGACAGAGGTGAGATGGCAGTGATTTGTAACTGTGAGCACTTTAGGCAACTTGGGGCACCTCAGATTTCAGTAATGTTGATAAAAGTTGTAGGGTATAAGGGCTTGTATTTGCTGTTTAGCTCAATAATTAATCCAGAATTATACCTAATAATGTGTTTATATATATATATAATTTGTTACTGCTCTGGTGGCCTGTTGGTTAGAGCATCTGTCTTGGAAGCGGGAGGTTGTGGGTTCGAACCCCAGCCGAGTCATACCAAAGACTTACAAAAATGGTACTATCTATACCTGGTTACTCACAGTACAGTATGTAGCAATAAAAACCTTTGTTTCTTAAATTGACAGGGAAATGCATTGTTTTCAGTTCCAGATTTTCCTATTGCATAAATTTTATTGTTACATATATTCTTCACTAGTGTCTTGTCAAACCATTTTTTTAAATAATTTTTCTTTCAGAGAACTATACTGTAGAATTTTTTTTCAGCAGTATATTTTTAAGTTTAAAAAAATGATTTGATAGCAGGCAGACTTAATTTCTGGCATTTCTGGTAAAGTTTGAGGTTAAAATTTTTATTTGATCAGGTCCTTAGACTAGTACTGCGGGAATGATAATAAAAAGTTTGTTGTTACTCTATTTATTTTTATAAATTACGTCTTATGCCACACATATTTGAATAGAAAAATCATTTATTGCTATACACTATAAAAAAGCAGGTGAAGTGAGGGACTAATTGTATTGCCTATATAATAGAGGTTGGGCACTCATTTAGTTTTATGGCAAGTCCAGGAGATAAGCTTTCATATCTCCTTTGTCTTTTTTGTTGTGATTTGTGGCTGTAGAGTATTTAAATAATTGGGAAAATGCCATTTGAGTTCATATGTCCACCACATCTGGCAAAATACAGGTATTTTAAGCATACATACATACATACATACATACATATATATTTATTTATATATGTGTGTGTGTAATGCTACTATTTCAAATACAGCAGTAATATAAACATTTATAGGATAGCCTGTCCATTTGATTATTTTAATTTATTTTAACAATGGGTTGTTTTCACAGACGTCATGATTGAGTACGCAAATACCCACAATGCAATGCGCTCGCACCTTGTGCCACCATTTTGAGTCCCTAACAAACCTTTGTCAACATTAGTCATCATGTATATTCAAGATAATAGTCTGATTTAACTGTCGATAAGGTCATTTAATTAACTGAAACAATACATAGATTAAACTTGAAATTATGTGCCCTATAGAACGAAAATAAAAATGAGGCTGGAAGTTCCCTTGCTTTTATCGAAAGACAGAATAGTGAATCTGAACCGTAATCATGTTTGTTGCTATCAAATAGAAATGCATTCTTTTTTTTACAAACTGACAATATTGACGTTTTTAAAAAGTGTCGTGTCATATCCCTAAGCTTGTCATCTTGAAAGAGTATTTCCGGACAATAATTTTCGGGATACAATATCAGTTATGAATTAAAATTTAATAGCATGTGTTTTATGCCAGAACTTTAATTACAAATACTTTTCGCGACAACAGGTGTTTGTACCAAAGACAGTTGACAAGCCAGTTTAATTAGTATGGTCAAATATTGTATTTGTTGTGGAGATGATGGACGTAGGATGATACTGAATGAAAGCGATAACCGTTCAAAAAGACGTTTCATCTTCAGTGTATTCAAATGAAACACGTGCAAAACGGAACATGACTTTGTTGAATGATAACCAAATGATTGATTTCAGCCCATGAAAATTGAAAATCATTAAATGTTTATACTTGTTTGTGTATCCATTTGTTTAGGCGTTTGTTTATCAATTGATCTATTTGTTTATGAAAGAATAACAAAGATTGTTGAAATTTAAATGTTTTAGAAAAGGAGATAAGTCATGCATTTGGTCTTGTGCGGTTGACATGCGCAACATAATGTGATGTATTATTATTATATTCTTACGCACAAAATGAGACGTGCCTTCGTAATTATGCAGGAAGAACAATGTTATTAGGTGCCGGTTTGAGGGGCTAGGGGCTCAAAATGGCGGATATGGAGGTACACACGTTTTGTGACATCACATGAAAACAACGGATAAGTGGAAGCTTTTAAAACTCTTTTTCATAACAGAATACCAGTCCAAAACATTGATAGCATAGCCAGTGTTCATTCCAGAATTGGAAATAGGTTGCAGTGGGATTATTTAGAAGCAGCAAGGGTTGCAAATATAAGCGCATGCTATTCAGTGTGGGTTGTGGCAATTCAGTCTAAAATGAACCATAATAATCTTTTATCTTTTATTTTCTTGCATCTTTTATGTGTACAATAGATTAAACTCTTTGTACCAAAGAAGACAAATACCCTACAGATCATTGGCCCTACTGCACATAGTCTTGAATGAACTGACAAATTGCGCCGATTTCCTCTAAGTTGGTCTGCTTAGAATAGTGTTACCTCATGCAAGCGTCTTTGGACACCTCTACTCCATTTGCATGGAAGCGCCTTTTGACACCTCTACAAGATTCGCATGGAAGCACCTTTTGATGCCTGCTGTTAACATCATCCATTTTTAGCTGGTTTTCATAGCCCCACCTTTGGGGAAAAGCCCCCATTAGATACTATATTCATTTCTGCGAATGACATTTACGTCAGATCACGTGGTCGCTATTCATGCACTGGTTGATATCTGCTATTTAAAGTAACTGGGTCGTAATCTCCACTCTCAAAATGGCGGCCATGGATTTCATTCAGTACGTATGAAGTTTTCACGATTAGAATCACAACCACGAAAGATTCAATAAATTAGGTAAAGTCTCTGATATTGATGTAGGCAGCAATTAGTTTTTATAATTTATCAGATTCAGATGACGTAGTGATGTAGACGCACACGAAAACCTTGTAAATTTCGAGTATCGGAAATGGCAGCTACGGTTGGTCACGAGGCCTCACTGACATGACGGTGAACGAGTTCTCTCTCGATTTTAAAGCACATAAAAAAAATTCTTCCGTGAAAAATAATTACACAGCTATAACAATCGGACTTTACTCTTAAATTTTTTCACATATAATATATGTATACCAAAAATGTAGAATGGTTAAAACTGCTGTTAAACGTAACATACACTACATTGCTTAACATTTCACAGGCAGGATTTTATTCAGTACTTATGAAGTTTTCACGATTAGAATCACAACTATGAAAGATTCAATAACTTAGGTAAAGGCTCTGATATT
Organism: Sinohyriopsis cumingii; assembly: GCA_028554795.2. Taxonomy (NCBI): domain Eukaryota; kingdom Metazoa; phylum Mollusca; class Bivalvia; order Unionida; family Unionidae; genus Sinohyriopsis; species Sinohyriopsis cumingii. The sequence goes on along the minus strand of CM068840.1, from coordinate 75,249,262 downwards.
TATGTAGGCAGCAATTAGTTTTTATTGATTATCAAATTCAGATGACTTAGTTATGTAGACGCAGACGAAAAACATGTAAATTTTGAGTATGGGAAATGGCAGCTACGGTTGGTCACTCAGCCTCACTGACATGACGGTGAACGAGTTCTCTCTCGATTTTAAAGCACATAAAAAAATTCTTCCATGAAAAATAATTACACAGCTATAACAATCTGACTTTATTCTTTAATTTTTCCACATACATGTATAATAGATGTGTAGCAAAAATGTAAAATAGTTAAAACTGCTGTTAAACGTAACATACACTACAATGATTAACAGTTCACAGGCAGGCCTATGCGTATGCTGTCAACTAGGTAACGTGTTCTATATTTAGCGTGCTGCACTTTGTCACTATGCTCTATGAGGTAAAGGGTTAATTTGTGTTTTTTATGTATGGCTGTATTTTGTACTTGACCTTATCCAAAATCAAGTTCATTGTGTACTTGACCAGTAATATTTACTTTGAAAATAACAGAATACATAGTATGGTATACATGTTTTTAGTCTTGAATTTGTCCTTAGAAACTTCTAGAATGGAAAATTCCATTAAATTGACAGAGCATTTTCAGAAAATGGTAGATGCGAGCTAGGTCAAGTAGAGGGGTATATAATTTTGTTTACCTTTAAAGTTATTCATTCTTGCCTTAATATCTGAAGTAGAATCGTTCTTATTCTTGTGTTCAGTTTCTCATTTGGGTGGATTTATTTATTCAAATTATTATTGACAGGAATCATAAAGTCCTCAATAATATTCTTAGATTGGAACATTAATTTGGAATTATAGTGAATTCAGACAGGGACATTTTGGACAGTATTATTATGATACACCAAAAGACTTAGTGCATCATCACAATCCAGGCTATTGGTACTTTAGCATATTCTAGATTATGGGGACTTAGACAAATTCAGTATTTGAATTTATATATTTGGAATGCCACTGGAATTCAATTGGAACTTCATACATTTGGTCTTGTGATAGAACTTTTGGGACAATTTGGGATTGTTTTCACAATACTGTAAGTTCTTTTAAAATTGTTACTAGACATGGACTGAATTTAAATGGAGATCTGTACATGATAAAGACTTGATGTACAATTGAGAACTCAGATAATGCAAGAGTATGTATGTATGTATGTGTGTATGTATGTGTGTGTGTGTATGTATGTATGTAGAGAGAGAGAAACACACACACACACACACAAAGAGTTCTCTTCATTATAATACCATTTTAGATATGACTAAGTATATACCATGGACCTTGTGACCAAAATTATATCAATGTGAAATATCATGGGTTAAAAGAAATAATGTAAAGCACTGTGTTTTAACTTTATTTCCATTTAAAATACCAAAATTAAAATATACCGATCATTCCCACTGTACCATTTATCGGTACATGGCACTGTCCTCACTGTTTTATGATTTGAGTACATGTCATGGTTCTCAGTATAACCAAATTTGTCCCCTAGTGTGGTCAGTAGTTATAGGCCTCAGTTACCACATGGGGGGGGGGGGAGAGTTGGTTTCTGCTTTCCATTGTCTAACGAATCTGTTTATCATTAAGTTTTTTGATTTGGTAAATTTCTGGGCATTGTAAATTAATTAAATCGTACAACTAACTCTACAGTGGCAAAGATAAGTTGTAATATGGCTACTGTTGGAATAATTTGTTTATTTTGGGCATATGCTGAGACATCTGTTCTTCTTTAAATTTGTATCTGATTTGAGATTGTTTTTATCTGTCGATATCTAAATTGTTCAACAATTAAAATATACCGACATTTCATGAGTTAGCATCCTTTACAATGAATAAGTATAATTTGCAGTGGTCCAGTCAGTGTGTTCTGCTGAACCCTGTAACAGTTTGCAAGCAAAATTATGTTAAGTGTATTATTTGTTTAGTTGGATTAAAGCACATATGGTATAGTCCTGAATGAACTATGCTTAAAAATGGGCTTAACTAGTTTCGTTTTTGTTGTTTTAATGGCACATTTAACACATTGGCTGTATCGTGTAGAGGATATTAGAACTATGTGCCTTTCCCAAAGACATACAGCTGGCCTTGCTGGGTATCAAACCTGTGACCCTTGGATTACAAGTCTGACATTCTTCCAACTGAGCTACAATGGTCCTTTGGATTACCTGTATTTGAATGAAATTACAGGTATAAGTGAATTTGTACATCAGAAAGAGGTTTTTTTGTCTTTCATTATGTCAGTTAAGGAATTAAATTATATATTACATGCTATTTCAAAATGCTTCTTGAAAATAAATTTCAGGGAGGAAGACCTAAACGAAGTTGCATCACTGATATCTGAGAATTTTCTGCGACAGCAATCCCAGTCAGAGGAGCTCTTTGGGGCTATTGACCAGGAAGAAAGGGAGAGCATCCAGTCAGGTTTAGCTACCCTACCTGAATCCTCATATGCGGGATTTGAGAGACTAAAACCACCATCTAGTACACCAAACAGGCCTCAGGTTTGTTGCTGCTGTTAGAGCTATTTTATTATTGACAGTCCTTTAAAAGCAGGCAAACATATTCACATTATATGAGTCCATAATAGTCAATTGTCCTTTTAACAAGAGTCACTGCCCCCAGAACTTTTGTTCAATGGTTGTAGAATTTCACTTTTATTATGGCCTTTTTTGGCATTGATGCTCATGTCCAACAAAAATGTGCTAAAATCGTGCTTCTTGCTTTCATGCCCTCTCTTTATTTCTTGATATAATCAAATTTTCAGTTCTGCAGTGCTCAAAGATTATTTTTTTAGACACATGCCCAGGACTGGTGACTTAAAATAAACTCACAAGCCTTAACTGAAATTCCACAAGCACGGACTCCAATTTCCACATGCCCAAAATTTTCCCATTTTTAATATTGTCTCACAACATTGCAATAGCTACAAATCAAATATGAATTCAGTAGGCTTCAAAGGGGTTTAAAGGTAATGTAAGTGGAGTGGATGGTCCTGTGTTCAGTCTTATCTGTTGGATTCTCGGATTGAAGCCATTCAGAACCAAGTTCATGTATGTCGATGTTTTGTTTGCAGTATGTGCAAAGATTTAATATCCCCCCCTTTAAATTTTTTTTTTTGCTGGCGTGCTTTGCAAAGTAAAATTTCATCAAGGAAGAGTTCTGAAATTTATTTTTGTTGGGCTCTGCTGATAGCTAATTGCTTTCTTATTTGACTTAAAAAATTAATTACACTTGAAAACTATTCAGACAGCTGAAATTATTGTACTTTGCATTTTATGTGCACAGTGAAATCCAACTTAAAGAAATGTTCCCGCTGTTCACAAACTTGTCAAAGATATTATACATATGGCTTAAACATTCTCTTTCAGGGTAATAATATGTATTAACTTTTATAATTGTACTTGCATCTCTTTGATTTACCTATCATGGGTTATTCTACTTTCTGATCCTACCTATGTAAATTAACATGGTGGGCTCAACCACTGCAGCCTTCAAGCACATCTCACTAGCTATAGTCAGCCAGTTAAGTAATATGTGAAATGTTGGTTTATATCTGACCGCCTTGCCTTTAATTGCTGCTATTTAAACTGCCCAAGGGATAGTTATACATCTGCTCCAATCATGACTGTTTACTGTTTATATATGCTACATGTATCGAGCATCTACTGAAAGTGGTTGGGTTTTTTCTTCATTTTTTGAAGATCACTGAAAATTGTGTTCCGTCAAAACACAACGGTGAGTACAAAATTGTATTTTTAGCATGCCATGCCATGCTTCAGTCTGATTAAAATCGGATCTCAATTTCATGCAGGACAGTGGTGATCTGATTTAGATTGTGTGTTTTATGTTAGGTATGTCAGTGTGTTGAAAATACACTTGATTTCATCAGAAGTTTCCACAGGCAAATTATAAATTTTTCGACAGGCCCAATGGGCACCTCACATAGAATACAGGATGGGCCCAATCTATAATTAGAGGGGCCCTGGGCATCAGTCTATCATGTTTTTAGACCATTGGGTACGGGTGGTCAGTATGTAATAAAATCTTTGTAGATCTCCACTGAATGATAGACACATTGAAGGTAGTGAAGATATTCAAGTACAGTGGTTATTCATTTTAAAGATTCTTATATCATGAAATCTTGATTAAAGCACCTGCTTCTGATTCTTAGATGAAAAATGCATCTATTTTTCTACATAATTGTTTTTACATGTATAATTGGTATTGTAAAATGTTTTTTATACCACATCTTTCTTTTGCATTCCATGGCCAGGCCCTTAGTCGACTGCCACATAGAAATCTTGATAATCATGAGGAGGAGGAGGAGGATTTCCTAGGAAATGGGGAGCAAGGGGACCTTCAGGAGGAGGTCAGATTCCTGAAGGAGGCTAACAAGAAGATGCTGGTTCAAAATCACAAACTTCTAGCTGAACTGGAAAAACTGTCGCATGAGCTTCAGAGTTCCAGAGCAAAGGTATGAATGATTTACTCAATGGGTTAGTTCTCATGGGCTGTCAACAGTGTTCTCGGAGCCTTTACAACAATTTTTAGAATCTAGTTAACCGTTTTAACAGCTAGTAATGTTATGTGTGTCAGGTTTTTTTACTTCTTAGTTTAGGTGCTTTACATGGTTTTGACTTTACGTAGATGGATTTTTTATGTTAAAAATAATTCACATGTATCTCATAATTTTTATCAAAAGTGTATAAAAAGTGATCTTTCATAAATTCTGTGACCATTCTATAGCACTTTATTCATTTCATAATTTTGTAACCATTCATTCCAAGCTGCACTATGTTGCATACACAGGTAGTCTTTTTCTGCATACTTGCTTTATTTATTTATTAGACTCTGCATTTCTGCGACAGAAATGCAGACTTTTTCAACTCTATCGCATAAATTTTTTATTACACTCAAATTCAAGCATCTCTTTAATTAAGAGTGATGCCATCATATGTCAGACCTGCAGGTTTCATGTTGTGATGAGCTGTTAACAAGTAAAATAAAAGATGTTGTGATGAGCTAACAAGTAAAATACATGATGTTTCAATGAGCTAACAAGTAAGATAAAAGATGTTTTGATGTGCTAACCAATAAAATAAAGCAGTAGGATTTAAGATCTCTCTGAGTAACAGGAAATTAACTTTGTCTTTATTGGATGCATCCAAAGTTAGTGATACATGTTTAATTAAATTTGGGTCAGTTGGGGTTGGGTGTTTGAATCCCCCCGTTTTTACATTATGAGTGAAGTAATGTTGCAGGTGGTAATTAGAGGTATACCACAGATCAGATGGTTTTAACACAAATATTCTGGGGTAATGCTGATTAGAAACAGGTCTTGCTAGGATTTTAAAACTGGAGTCCAGGACTCCCATTTTCGTAAAAATAGGAGTCGCAACAGCAAAAGTTGCAGTCCCCTCCAGGGGTCAAGCTAGACTTGAATTTTAGGGAAAAGTGACTTCTTCTTTTGGACAGAAGATGGATAAGTGGACGCAAAGCAAGAAATGCAATATATATATATATATATATATATATATATATATATATATATATATATATATATATATATATATATATATATATATATATATATATACATACATACATACATACATATATACACCTCTCCCTCGATAACTCACGCACAATGGGGTCCACAAACATAGACTGCACTATAAGCAAGGTGCAAGTTACCAAGGGACCTCCAAAAATTGAGAGAATAAATAGCATTGACATCGAAAAAACCGTGGGAGGTTGCAGCACTAAGGAACTGGGCTGTTTATTGACTAAATCCTCATTTTACAATCACATCGATAATACTTTTTCATAACATGCTTTTTCTAATAAGTTTTTCGTTATTCTGTTTCAATAACATTTATTTTCAAAAATGTCCAGCATATGAAAGATTGTTCCAACTGGTTTCAACAACCGTCAAGTGTATGCGAAAAATCTGTGTATTACATCAGTGCTTTTTGTTTTCTTGATGAGTCTGGTTCTCTTAGTGGTGTTTAATATTATCCTGCCAAATCAGGAGTCCACAGAGCAGGGAACTAGACTAACTGTTGATACGCCACCAAACAAGGTTCCTTTTTTTCTTCAAAAACACGCGATGTTTATTTCATGAGTAAATCATCTACATTGAAACTCAATTTTTGTATTGTTCAGTTAGTACTATATTGATGTTGTGATTTTGTTGGAAGTAATAATGAAACTTTTTATAATCCTCATAGCTGCTAACCCTCATGATTTTGACGTGAATTTCACAACTTTTTTAGCGATTCATGGATTCACGCTGCATGCAAGAAAATCACAAATTCCCAAATTCTCAATTATTTTGAATCTTTAATAAAATAACCAATTTTCTATTAAGTGCTAGTTGTGATATCGGCACAGTCCGGTACTGCTGGTCGCACTTTTATTGGAACTATAGCTGATTGGTACAGTTGGCCCAGTTGCAAGCAATTTAGTGTATTTTAATCTATATGTATAAGAGTTGTTTTACAAATGCTTTTGAGAGAAGCTGGGGCCTAACCAGAATTTTGCTCTGCACATGTGCCGCCAACACTGATTTGAATTACCATTTGGCATTGCATCTTGAAAATGTCTTTACCAGAAAGAAACACTGATATACATCATGCTTTTTGTATGCAGTGTGCCACAAATTTTAGCATTGGGCATGGTTGCAGAGATGTGAGGGAGCACATTGGTAGCAAAAAGCACATAGAGTTTGGAAAAATTAAGAACTACCAACGCAGAAACATTGTGAGTTTTCTTGTTGAACTTAATCTACCTTTATCAGCTGGAGACCATGCTAAACATTTGTTCCAACAAATATTCCCAGACTCAAAGTTTGCTTCACGAAATTGTGTAAAAATTCACTAATTTTTAATCATATTTTCACTAATTACGAGCTTGGAGGGTTGGCAGCTATGCATCCTTGAGGACATCTCTAAGTGCCAGTTCAAGAACTCTGAAAATTGCTTGCTCACAATGGTCCTTATCTGTGAAATAATGTTCTTTATTTTACAAAGTATTCATTTTGCTTGGCTGCCTTGTTACCTTTGATCAGTTATGAAAGAGTCATTTAATTTAAGGTAGTTTCTGTTACATACACAATAACATTTATAAGTGTTTGATTGATTAAATGAAGTGACTTCATTCGACATACAGCCGGGGCAACTAGATTTTAAGTTTGTATGATTTTCTTGCCTTTTAACTTTTCTTTTATTCCTCCTCCTTGTTTTGATTCAAAAGACATAATTAACTCGATAATACAAAGAAGGCCAGCTTTTAATTCACTGCAGCAATACATCAAATACAGAGAAATGCTCGTGGACATAACTATTACGGTAGATTGACACATTTTACATTTACTTCCAAGATGATACATTGCATTTATGACAATTACACTTAAAAGGAACTGAAAGATAGAACTAGAACACAAATTTCAGTTGATAATTTTTTTAATTTAATTTGTATTTATTTATTAATGTACTGCTTCCACTTGACATAAGTGACATTTTCATTGATCAGAATTTCCTTACATATTGTTAAATGCATTGTACTAGAAATGTTGTTTGAAAAGAAAATGTAAAAAAATTGTTTGACCTATTTTTAAATTTGGTATTTCATAGTGTTGAATAAAATTTCCATGTCCTATCTACCGTTTTCAATGATAAAACGAGCGATACATAAAAGTTTCCTTTACCAATTTTGTTTGCGATTCTCTTCAAGTTCAACAGATAGGGATCAATTTTTGGGGTATTTTCTGGTTTAAAAAATGGGATCCACACTTGACCCTGCATTATAAGCGGGTTTGCGATTATCAGGTGCGAGTTATCGAGAGAATGGTGTATATGTTCTCTTATTTGAATTAAGCCCTCTATTTCCCAGTATTCATATTTGCATTTAACTTTAGATTTAAGCAATGCTTTATTTTCAAGTAGACAATTTTCTGAGTTATTTTGGCCATATGACTCTAAAGGAGAATAACAGAAACTACATTGTAACAAATTTAACTGAGGAACCAGATTATATTGCTGTAATTTCAGGTTAATAAAAATGCTTAATCAACTACCCTTAATCAATTTTTTAAACTTCTTTTATTTTCTTATACTTTCTAAAAGTTCACAATAATGACATTTTCAAAGATTTCTAAATATATGACAGGTCAGTTCTAAGTAACGATACAAGCCCCTGTGCACAGACGTGAGTACATCTAATTTTCGAAGGAGAGGTTTCCGTAATGTAATCACTCACTTTAATATAGCTTCATTACAACAGTCCATCGACAGGATTGCAAATTTATGGTTTATTTATTTGTCTACGTGCTTTTAGTAATTTTAGGCATTGGTCAAATAGTATCTGCTTTGCTGCTTTTTTCCATATTTTCACAAATACTTGTCGAGTCAGAAAACAACATAGACCTTACAATGCATCTCGCGAATTCCACAACCTAGCATTGTCCCATACGTTTCTGACCTACATATTTTGCATTTTAAAGTTAAATCTTTAATAAAATAATAACTAGGCTTTGCTTTCAATGAATTGTATATTTTTCTGAATATATTTGCCCAATGATATATGAAAACAAACAATCTAATAAACTGGTAAATCCCAGACTTTGGAATGTCCGCCATTATTTCCCGTTAGGCCTACTGGTTTACTTAGTTTCAAACTAATTTTATGACAAAATAGTGTACAAGAGGCAGTTCAGATATATCAAGATCACCAATTCTGATCTTAAAAGACAAATTGCTATTGACACACATGTTTTTATCATCAAAGGATAGCATGCAGAAATTGGGCAGTGATAGTTGCTGCCTACTCGGGAAAGGGTTAATGGTCAATCAGCTATCAAGACACATACGTGTGAATGGGCAAGAGTTTGTTTGTCAACGTAATTTACATCAAAACTAGGCCTAGCTACTGATGTCTTGATTAATATGTTTCACTGCAACACTAGAACTAACCAGGCTAATGCGAGGGGGCGTCTCAAAAAGTATGGTCAGTCAATGTACCTCTTAAAAAATCACAGGGCAGTTGTTTTCGCTTTCCTAACAGAAGAAGGCAAAGTTAACATTTTTTAGGTGACTTAGCCACCCACTTCGCTTGGTAGCATGACCTCAGGCACTCCCAAAAAACTATGAAAATTAGAAGAACTATTGGTTGCCATTGAGTTTAATTTCTGCATTCTTTATAACACAGGCACTGTCCATCAGAGTGGGACTGAATTTTGTCAATCCATGTAATTACTTATTCCAACCACAAAGTTAGACATCACACACTTTCTTACACTTAGCTACTGCCCCATCCGAACTGTCAATTCTAGCAGCTTTAGAACTCTTTTGAGTCTCGTTACAGTCTTCATAAATTTGCCGTTTAACCCCAAAATACTTATCCAAATTTGTGAATGGCATTTTGGCTAAGTCTGAGCATGTCTTGATTCTGAGGTCATGTGCACTGCTTATTCTGCTACATGCACAAATGAATACAATATTGAAAGCGAAAGTTGTTTATTTGATGTACTCTTATAAATGACCACATGTTCATTTCTGGGTCTTTCTGCCTCTAAATTCAATCACTGTAAATATTGGTACATTTTCCCACCCTGCCACCAGTCAGAGCCTTGGAACTTGCCATCCAGCTATTTCATCATGTTCTTTTGATGTACGCTTATAATGGACACCGAATTCTGTCATTGTAATTATCAGCACAGCTAATTGATCAACACATTTTCCCATAAAGTAGATTGCTGAAGCAGGACTGGCAAGTCTTTGAATTTTGCCACACACCTATCACATGCGTTCTTAGGACTAGCACCTAAGTGATTTTCTGCATCCTAGATAAAAATTGGCATTCAGATATATGTGATTAAGTGTTTCCAAGACGTCTGAAAAAAATTGGGAAGTGACTTTTCCTTTTAGTAAGGCTACAGCATAAATTACAAGTTTAAATGGCTTTTTTATTTATAGCCCATAAACATACACAAAATTGGTAAACATAAATAAACATGCACATGGCTGTCAGTGGTGCAGGTACTACCCATTACATTTAAATGATAAATGTCCATGCCTCTGATGAAGTAGTATATTTAGTAGCATTTATATGTCATCCTTGTATGTAGGGTATTTATGATTTCCACATGTATGTTGCATCTCAGGGAAAAACCCAAACTGACAAGAATCATTTGCAATGTATAATATACATCAGGTTATTTTACAGATAAATTGCTGACAAATTTAATTTAAACTGCAGTATTAACCATTGCAAACATATTTGTTAAAACGCAATAGGATTGTATTTTTTTAAAAAATAGTTTGCAGTTTTTAAGCCACGGTACAGTTTCTTAGTCAACATAGATCTTACAAAAGCATTCCATATACATGTCAACACAATATGTGTTATTGTATAATCTATTTCATTATGTACATTATGTAGCAGTAGGAAATAATATCTCAATGATCCTTTGGATGTCTTACCTAAATCATCACATATATTCAACAAAGACATATCTTCGCTAACTAAATCTGTCATAATAAGTGGTAAAATATGTACAGCAAATGAAACAATCACGTGTTCAGCAAAGTACATTAATCAGGGTTCCCACACTACTGGGAAATCGGGGAAAAGTCGAGAGAAATTATTTTTTTCTTCTCCCGACAGTGAAAAGTCATTGAATTTCGCAAATATTGATGAAAGTCAGAACAAATCCTGGAATTTTTCACCAGCACTTGACGCCCGAAACAATCATATAATTGAGTCATAACTAATCTGATCGTGAGTTAAATTTATCAAGTTCTAACCAGAATATTTGGAGGGTGCAGTATGGATCACTTGGGTGCTTGCAATAACATATATGCTGAGTAAATCAAAATGCTCGGTGGATTAGATTTGTCTACAAGACTTTTATTTTCAAAGTCAGCTTGATATCCGTATCTTTCCTTAGATGGAAGGCATGAAAACCAGTCTAGCATCACAAGAGGCCAACATGGTGGTGGCAAAGCGTACACCACTTACCGGATGGCCTAGCATACTTTAAATTTTGTTAGATTGAGTGATTCATACATGAAATCAATATGAAAATTATCAATATTCTCAGAAATTGTGACTATTATAATCATTATGTCTTTAATCTGCTGAAAGACAAGATAAAGCTATGGCGTTGATGAAATGTAACCTGGTACTTGTGATTTGTGTTGCTAATCGCACAAGTACACAAATCTAACAACGAACATTTTCAAATGTTATAGAGAAATAATAAAAAATATTAAATGAAAGTCGTAAACTGGTTGTAATAATAAATAAAAACAAAAGAACACAAAATTTTCCATATTTATATATTCCGAGAACAACTTCTGGAGTTTTTCACATGACTACCACATGGACATGTGCTCTCTGCTTGATAAATTAGACTGGCCAGATTGCTGGTTTTTACAAAAATGCATAAACAGTATGATTTAAATGAGACCCCCTCAATGCTTCCATTTGAGTTAGAAAATGGTGACTTGGAAAGAATCTTTTTTTTCTTTCTAAAAAATACATAATTATTACCTAAATTATCTATTTCATTGACTTGGGCCTGATTGAGCATTCATCATACTCAAATATATTGCCATATCCTGGTTGAATTGTTTATCATAATTTAGTTTAGCACTTCTACATCTAATTATAAATGATCATTAACTGTGAAGATTGCACAACCACTTTGCCCAGATCTTGGGCTAAGGGTCATGGTAGCATAGGCAACAGTGTCACATTTTATAGATTAATTTAACTTTTCATATCCAGGTGCGAGAGCTTAGCTCAGAGTTGAATGAGTACAGACAATCTGTCCCAGACTTAGAGGAAAAAATTGTTGGTCTTCAGGCTGAGACAGAGGTGCAGGATAAAGCTCTAAGGTAATTATCTGTATAATTACTTCATCCTTCTTATTTGAAGTAATTAGCTGTATAATTACTTCATCTTTCATATTTGAAGTAATTATCTGTATAATTACTTCATCCTTCATATTTGAAGTAATTATCTGTACAGTTACTTAATCCTTCATATTTAAGACTGCCAGTCACTGAGAAAATTTGAGCCAACAGACTTGTGACCAGTTTTATGCTTTCCTGCTTTATGACCAGCCTTAAAAATAAAGATATTAACCAATCAGACACCTGGACTGGAGGTCATAAATCTCAGAACTTAAGTCAGAGAATAAGTCAATCTAAAAGAAACTTTCAAAGTTTACTAAAGCTTGAGTATTGTATCTTTACATCTTGGTTTGAGTGTTATGGGTGTTTTTTTATATTATAAATCTTTGGTCGGGACAGTAGAGCATCATTCCCTTCAGGAGACTCTTGTTTTGGCGCAGATGCAAAAGTCTGCTATCTTCTTTCTTTGATTATCCATCATTCATCTGTTAAAGAATACTTTTCATTGTCACTCTTCCTATGCCACTGTGGGCATTAGTGAGAAACTTTAGCAGGGGACTGACCAACTAAAATTGGACTGACAAATTAGCTGTAGATAGACTAGCAGTTGACTGAAATATTACCAGTGAACTGACAGTTTAGCTTGTCTGACAGGTTCAGAATGAAAAGGACCTTTTTACAGTCCATATTTCTCGGATGGTGAAAATCTGTAAAATTATTTTATCTTGTATATCCGTGTTTCACAAGCTTATAACGTTTGTGTACAGTACCCCTTTTGAGACATTGGTCTTATTAGAATACCCCTTTTCCCAGTGCCGCTATGTCTTTATAGTGATTTATTTTGTGCAGCATAACTGCTTAAACCCTTTTGTGTACGACCAGTGGTATGAGTACCACACTTTTGTGTACCACCAGTGTTATGATTACCACACTTTTGTATACCACCAGTGGTATGAGTACCACACTTTTGTGTACCACCAGTGTTATGAGTACCAAACTTTTGTGTACCACCAATGTTATGAGTACCACACTTTTATGTACCACCAGTGGTATGAGTACCACACTTTTGGAAACAACTGTTGTATATGATTGACAAGACATTATTGAGTGTAGTTCAGGTGCTATGGTAAAAGTGTTAACAAGTTGTTTTTTTGTATCATCTGTTGTATTTATCTGAAACTGTCATATATTAGAACTATTGTAATGAGGTTAATGAGGTTTTAATAAGCTTGGAACCCTTGTTTTAACTCTAATCATTAAAAAAACATTCACTGGCATGGTGCTGCATTCAGGATTGTACAAGTTAGATAGCCGATTGAGACTAGTTAATTTTTTTGCTGGACAAGTGCAAAGATGACGAGTTGAACCCAGGGCAAGTGCAGAAATGTGGCAAAATTTGAGTTTTGATTGAACACAGGCATATTTAATAACAAATGTATGATATATCACTACTAGAAACCACAGATTTACAGACCTAGTGTACAACTTCATTGTTGTTAATATCTTCTTGTGTTAGAGGCACATTCAGAAACAAAAGTATAAACTTTAGCAAACAGTGAAAAATGAAGTCAGTGAAAATCAATGAATTCACAGTAATTCCATTTACATTAAAACATCACATGTATATCATTATGATGTAATGAAGTTCAGGTGTTTCAATTTTGTTTTTAACAAAAAAACATGTGGATTTATATTGTTTATTTACACTGAGTTTAATCTGTCATTGGATTTAATAAGGTAGAATTATGGGCCAAATGTACAGAGAGAATAACTGTTTCAGTCAATATTTACATGGCTTCATTTGTTGAAATACAATGCAGAATCTTACAATTTTATGTTATTGTTTCAGTCGATATTTACCAGTATATTTCTTCGATTGTTGAAATACAGTGTAGAATCTTACAATTTTATATTATTGTTTCAATCAATATTTATATGGCTTCATTTGATGAAATATAGTGCAGAATCTTACAATTTTATGTTATTGTTTCAGTCAATATTTACCAGTATATGGCTTCAGTTGTTGAAATACAGTGCAGAATCTTACAATTTTATGTTATTGTTTGCTTTATTTCATGCATAGCTAAGACAAAATGTAAAATTGGATGAAATATTATGGAGACACATTTCCATAAGTTAATAATGTCTCTTTTACTTAAGATTTTTTTTTATAAATATTTTTATTTTTAGTTAAAATACCAAAGTGTGCTGACATTTTATAATCATTGCTACACTTTTGTTACAATTCAGGGGAAAGGTGAGATACTGTATTCATGCAAATGAAAGTGATGATAAAATAACAAGTACCATAAATGCATTCTGGGTATTTTTCTTGATTGTCTGGTAATATTGTTTGCAGGGAAGCAGAAGAAAGATATGAGCATTGTCAGCGGGAAGTTGTGGATGCATCACGCAAGATTAAACACTGTCAACAGGAAATAGAAGATCTTCGAGCAGAAATGATGGAAGAGAAAAAACTTCGTAAAGCGTAAGTGGTCAAGTCATCGAGATTTGGGATCTGATGCTTTACCAATGTAAAGTTCATAATATGAGTATAATACAAATATGTTTAATACTTCACGAGAACAAGAAATGCACAGATGAGTCCAGGTCCCAGTTTCACTAAACAGTTTAAAATTTCTTCTTCAGATTGAGATTCTTGATTATTTTTCTTATTGTCTCGTTGGCAACAGTGATTTTGTCACAGAACATTCAGCAGAAATCGATAGTCATAAAAGTTAGAGTTTTCTTTATAGGAGTTCTGTCTCATTTCAGAAGATTTTTTTGGAATTCCGCAACTCTTTTAATCAAATTTGAAAAGGTTAACGTATGCTAATTCTTAAGCTAAAAAGTGATTTCACATTTACACTAACTCTACTGCTGACACTAATTTGATACCAATCAGCAACACAGAATTGAGGGAAATGTTTGAAGATTTTTGTGAAATTGAGACTATTCCATGATTTTAAACATGAGTGTATCATTTTATATAATTTCTGTGCTTGCATAATTATTCTTGTTATTTCATGCAGAATGAAAACATACGTCTATTATTGTGCTATAGTGTCATTCAACATTAATACATACATCATGAGAAATATTTATTTTCACTTCTTTGTCTGGAAAGTATTGCAGTAGTTATACATGTTTTCTGTGATGAGTGCCTAGCAGAAATAGTTAATTAGGGGACTGAAGCAAATTATTATAATGAATTAAGTGGAAGAGCATGGAATGGTATTGGATAAAACTTTACTGTCGTTGACGACAATGTTCATAAATAATTCCAGCCCACATTTTCAGTTATTGCCAACAGTACATACACAGCTGTGGAAACCATTATACAACTGAAAACTCTGCAGTAAATTGTTTTAAATAATTCACTGTGTGAAATGATTATAAATTATGGTGAAGACTATTTTAGTAAATTTACCAAGGTATCAGATTTAATTTCTTGCATGTAATGAAGTTTGCTAATTGGACATTTTGCATATAGACTTGAAATCACATTGTAACTGTCAGACTGTGTAATTTATTTGTTTTCTCTTTCTGATGTTCACAGGATATAATAAAAATCTAGTATGCTTCCCAAAATGTTTTAAGTATTTATAATAATTTTGAAAATTAAAAATAAAAAGATATTTGTAAAAGCATTATCCATATATATATATATATATATATATATATATATATATATATATATATATATATATATATATATATATATATTGCTGGCCATAAATCTTCACATAAGTAAGTACATATACTTTAAAGTATCATAGATAAGGAATATTTGCATAACACATCTGACTGCTCTGGTGGCACAGTGGTTAGAGCATCCACCTTGGATGTGGGAGGTCATGGGTTTGATCCCTGGCTAAGTCATACCAAACACTTACAAACACTTACAGACATGGTACTAACAGCTGCCTCGCTTGGCGCTCAGCATTAAGATGTTAGTATTAGGACTGGTTGGCCTGGTGTCAGCATAATGTGACTGGTTGGGACATCATGCTACTTGTCTGTTGCATGATGCCTCAGTGTTAGACATCACTATAAACTGCCACACTGCAGACATCTTAGCGATATGACTGAAAAATTCTTAAAGCAACATTAAAAGTCCAAATCACACACACATAGTACATCCATTTGTCTGTGACCTGATATATTATATTATGCTTTTAAAATGTATCAGTTTAGTAAACACATTCACCAGTTGTGAATATTAAAGAAACAAAGGGGGAGGGCTAGAATGCCAATCTTGCCATTTTTGGGGTCCATCAAACTTTGAAATATTACTGATTGTTCAGTGTATGAATTTGTTTCTTCAGTATGATGTTTGAAATACATGTATCTAAACTGTACTTAATGTAACACATTATAACCAGTAAATGTTATACCCAAATTCATCTTTCCGTTGAAAATGTCAACATATATGTAGTTGTACCAGCCAGTGAATCATAATTATCTATAGTCATCATTTATATTTTTGGAGATTTTTAGCTGATGTTTTTAAGTGACAGGCATCATCTTTGACACTTCCGTTAGCAGAAACATTGGCTGCTTGCTGGTATTCACTAATTTCACAAACATTATCTTCAGTTGCTTGCCTCATACATTTGACGAAGTCACTATGAAATTAATATAATCAGAGACATCAACATCCTTGTTATGAGACCCAACTAGTCACACACCAAGGAGAACATCATCTTCGTTATCACTATATCTGGTAATTACATCAGTTTGATCACAAAACCCTGCAGTAACAAAATACGTTGGAAGACATTGTAGTCAATGGAAGACATTGTAGTCAAAAAGTGTCAGAAAACCGATATCTTTTCATTTTTCATTGCATGTGATCTGAGACCTGTGATATATTATAAATTATTGAGTATGTTATTTAAACAACTGCCGTTTTTGACCTAGTTTAGGTATGATAGGTGATAAAAACTTTATTAATTTTCTGTGGCAGACCACTTGAATGAAATCATCTAACCAGTCAGATTTGTAAGAAAGGAACATTTTAACAAAGCTTTTGAAATATACAGTAATGAGGAATTTTGCCATGGAAATTAAATTCAAATGTTCCAACAGAGAAAATGTTTATCCAGGACTGTAATAAATAATCTTTACGGTATATTTGATTCACTTTTATAAGCAAAGTACAAATATTATGGATTTCAAGGTTGCTATAAGCTAAAAATTTCAAGACCAGTGGGTTGTTATGCCTTTAAAGTAAGCATATTCCATATGTACGATATTTGTGGAGACAAATTAATTTTTAAAGTTATTTTTTTGTGCACTGTATGTTCTGGGACACATAGTTTTTTTTTTAAAAGCAATAAGTTGTGTGACACCTTTCAGATCATTAGAAAATTGCATGTCAGAAAATGAACTCAACTGAAATTTTATTTAAGAAAAATATAAAACTGTACTTAAGATAAAACTCTATAATCCACTGCTACGGCAGCATCTCATCAAAATACCCTTCTCCTGCACAAGTAGGTGAATATTTTTTTTAAAGTTTTCTCATGCTTTGAAAAATTATCATTAGAGGCAACACATATCCTGAAACAGAAACTGCAAGGACCACATTTTTTTTGTTGCATTCTGTATAGACAGTGGTATATCTGGAAGCATGAAACATATTGTGTCAATGCATCTTGATGAGTACTACACCTTCCTCACAAAATTAGGTCACTGTGATCCATATGTTATACCTCAATTTGGTTAACTTACGTGTGTTTTAACTATATAAAAATCAATAAACCAGATGATCATATACATCTCTGTTATTAGATGCATGCATTTAAAGTGGGCGCTTTAGTGGCTAATCTAGGTAATTACTAATGCATTAACTATACTTCTAATTGTTATCGTACTAACTATTGTTCATAGTTATACAGAGCCTTTGACTTTGAAATATCGTGTTTTGAGTTCTGCATGATGAAGTATATCTGGTAGAACATAGGAAAAGAAAATATGCTATATTTTTTTTTTATTAGAACAGAGACTCAGCGAGATGAAGCATTACAGAATTTCCTTGAGGTACAGGACACATTAGAAGATTTTCAGAAGAAAACAAATGATAGACAGAGAAAGGTATGGTTTGAAAGAATATAATGGGAAAATCACTTGTTACAATAAATTTTAAATGTTTAGATGAGGAGAAGAAATATTTACATAATAATATATTTTACATGAATTTCATTTTTGTTTACATTTGACCAGAATATAATATTATTAGATGAAAATATCTAAAAAAAAATATGTACAACCATGTGTTGACTAAAATCTGTCTTGCTTATGGCTAGCAGTGATGTAGTGACACTGTGTAATTTATCACACTACTTGAAACAGATCATTTGCTGGGAGTGAGGCTCTTTTATCTCCATTTGAATATCAGTATATCTTTGTGAAACCTGTTTGTGCCTCATCAGTGAGATTATTTTTCTCTGCCCAAGAGTAAATTCTTTTTAAAACATTTGTAAAACTTTGCATAATGTATTAATCAGGAATATACCTTGATAATTATTAGGGTCATTATTATATATTGGGCAAATATTGCTTTTAGCTAATTGATTGGGAAAGTTACAGAATCAAATATTCTATTCAGAAGGGAGATTAGGAATTGTAAAACACTCTTACTAGTTAAATTGGAACATGATTGGAAACTTTTGTGTTCGAGGAGTTTTGTTTTTCATTGAATTTAAACTGGTTATGATCTCTTGGTCCATTAGTATGTCATATAAGATATCGTCATTTTTCCAGTGCAACAATATCGTCATCATTTTTGTCAATATTACTATTCACTGGGTTTTCATTTTATAGGAGCTTTTTAAAATACTCTTACCAAACCATTTTTGAGATTTGTGTCTTTTTAAAGGTCGTTGTTTTCAAATGTTTCTAAAATAAATGTGGGTTTGTTCTGTACTTTATTAGTTTCTCCCTTTTTCCTATAACATAGTAGTCTTTCTTTAACCTACACAATGATCTAAAACTTTTCTTGAACTTTCTGTAATCACTTGTCATTACTGGAACTAGTCAACCAGAATCTCTGTAATTGTACATATTTTTCATGTTCTGACTTTTAACATTCTCTGGCTCAAAATGGTGCTTGCATTTTAGGTTGGAATCTTTTTTTTAAAAAACTTTTTCTTTCTTAGTGGAATAGCACATACTTGAAAATACTAAATTAAACCTTTTTAAAGCTTTTTATATTATGTTCACTCCAGGAATTTGAAAATCAGAACAAAATCTTTCACTCATTAGTTTATTTGTCTAATTACATTTTGTTGGATTAAAGTCATATTTCAGTATATGATAGGCAGCTATACATTGCATTCTGTATATCTGGTGGAAGATGACCCAGGAAAATCTTAGGGAAGAACCACTAAAACACATGAATCTACTGGTAAGCTTTCTCATATACACATGTTGTTCGAGCTAGAGAATGGAACCCATACAGAATGAGTTGAGATTTCAGTTATCTGCAAAGGCAAGCACATTTGACGACTTGGCCAAGCAGGGACCCCAATATCGTTTTGAAGATGCTCATTGAAATTGGAATTTTTTTATAACTTTCTTGTTATTAATGTGAATAGAACTTTGTGCAAATTAATTTGCTAATTAATTTTTGCAAACTTTTTATTGTGGTGAAAGTTATGTGATTGCTATCCCTGGGATTTTTTTGAGTATGCAATGTGTCTTCACATTGCTAAAGTGTTTTGGTCCTCAAACATAGAAGTCATCAATTTGTATGCAGCATATGTAATAAAGAGCTCATATGATGTTTTCAGTATAGCAAACGTTTTACCATTGGTATGCAGCCATTTCTGGGCAATTGATTGCTTTGGTTTGGTGTGTAATTGGATGGTATAACTAGTGGATTTTTCAGTTCTGAGGCAGTCAATACAGTCCCTTGCCCAAAGATGAACCCCAGTAGCCAACGGTTGGATTCAAACCCACACCCTTTTGGTCAGGGTCCTGCATGCTAACCTCTGAGGCAGCATGGCTCCTGCCTCCATTAGTTGGAGAGTGCATTAGGCCTAGAATTCATCTCTAAGACTGCAGGGGTCAAAGTTGTAAACAAAACAAGGTGATGTCCTTAAATAGGTCTGTGCATAATATAGGTTAATTTTTCTTCAGGCATTATAGTAAGGACCTTGAGCATGTGTCTGTGTAAAACAGATGACTCCTGAATAGAAATGAACTTGGTATTTTAAAAGCTTAGACCTGCAGCACCTACAATTGGGTATCGTGAAGCAGTTAAAAAAGAAACAAACTAGGTCACTTTTACCCTTCTAGGCTTGACATAAACATGTAAATCCATTTTGTGAGGATTTAGCTTTCTTGCTTTCCTTTCCATTGCAGTATGAGCAAGTGGAGGATGAATTGAGAGACAGTCTGGCCCATGCTAACAAAGAAAGAGAAGACCTTTTGGAGAGACTGGCCTATTTCCAGAACAAGGTCAAAAATCAGCAAGAGGAAGTACGGTACTATTCCTACCAAAAGCTTGATGAGACAGAATTGTCTTGCAAGTTTAGCAAAACTCAAAAGGCATCATGCGTATTAAGTGTGTCAATAAGGACATTGTGACCCATTTTCAAGTTACAAATTAACATGATTTGCAAGGGCTGCATTATGCTGCAGTATGAGGTTTTATATTTGTTTGAACTTTGCATAAATACAGCATATTTATCTGGGGGGAGAGGAGAGGGGAGCTTGCTTTTTGGATCTACGTCTATACATCTCTTACTTTAACACACGTATGTGTGCATATACTTACACATGAATGAAACACATCACAGGAATCTCTTTATAAACAAGTCAGACATGATATGTGGAGATTACATAAAATGTATCAACAGTTGTGTCAATTTTTATTTATATTGATCTTTAAAATAAATAAATTGCAGTGCACATATTTCACCTTCATAAGATATCAGAGCCAAAATGAATGATCAGATTTTCAAATTATTACAGTTTTTAACATATTCTAACAAGATTATTTTGCTGTTGAACCCACATTAGTGGAAAATGAGGTGTAGCAGTCACTTTTTCAACAGTGTGATAACAGTGGCAGCTGTAATAGTGTTGTTGTCAACAAGTTAACGTTTTGGATAAAGTTTAATTTGCGTATGATTCCTTAACCCCTTCATAGATTTTTGTTGTGACTCGTGAAGCAAAGACAACTATACAGTATGCTTGCTCTCCCCTTT
Organism: Sinohyriopsis cumingii; assembly: GCA_028554795.2. NCBI lineage: Eukaryota > Metazoa > Mollusca > Bivalvia > Unionida > Unionidae > Sinohyriopsis > Sinohyriopsis cumingii. The sequence goes on along the minus strand of CM068840.1, from coordinate 75,228,107 downwards.
TACATTGTGGTAAAGTTCCCAGAGAAGATTTTGCTTTGGGCTCTTGGTTAAAGCTTTGGCTTTGGAGTCATGTTTTAATGCAAATGCTTAAATTGTTGACTTAAACATGCTGGCTCTGTCCTTAATGATTGCCTCACATGATGCCTACAATCAAACACACACTCATAAAATAACACGGCTCCTATTTTGAGGTGATTCGGTTGAAATAGCCTAAATGCTTGTCATTTTGCCCAGATATTCTGCAAAAGCAAAGTTGATTTCACCATTTCTCAAGCTAACAACTACACCAATTACACCCTTTTTCTTGCCATTGAGTACTTTATTATTCTGAAAACAGTATCAACTCTTGTATCCTTTTTTCACCAAGTTGAAAAATATTTTGTTTTTATACTTCTTGGCTCAGAGGTGTAGTAATACACTTGAACCAACAGGTTTAAATATCCTTAAGTTTTATATGTATATACAATGGGATTTTTGTCATGATCGATTTCACTGTATTGGCTTATAGTGATAAAAGAGACACTATCTTTTACATGGTCTAATGGGATTTTGTCATGATTGATTTCACTGTTTTGGCTTATGTTCATAAAAGAGACATGATATTTTAACATGGTCTAATGGGATTTTTCTCATGATCGATTTCACTGTATTGGCTTATGTTGACAAGAGATGTGATCTTTTACATGGTCTAATGGGATTTTGTCATGATCGATTTCACTGTATTGGCTTTTGTTGACAAAAGATGTGATCTTTTACATGGTCTAATGGGATTTTGTCATGATCGATTTCACTGTATTGGCTTATGTTGACAAAAGATTTGATCTTTTACGTGGTCTAATGGGATTTTGTCATGATCGATTTCACTGTATTGGCTTATGTTGACAAAAGATGTGATCTTTTACATGGTCTAATGGGATTTTGTCATGATCGATTTCACTGTATTGGCTTTTGTTGACAAAAGATGTGATCTTTTACATGGTCTAATGGGATTTTGTCATGATCGATTTCACTGTATTGGCTTATGTTGACAAAAGATGTGATCTTTTACATGGTCTAATGGGATTTTGTCATGATCGATTTCACTGTATTGGCTTATGTTGACAAAAGATTTGATCTTTTACATGGTCTAATGGGATTTTTGTCCTGATCGATTTCACTGTATTGGCTTATGTTGACAAAAGATTTGATCTTTTACATGGTCTAATGGGATTTTGTCATGATCGATTTCACTGTATTGGCGTATGTTGACAAAAGATGTGATCTTTTACATGGTCTAATGGGATTTTGTCATGATCGATTTCACTGTATTGGCTTATGGTGATAAAAGATGTGATCTTTTACATGGTCTAATGGGATTTTGTCATGATCGATTTCACTGTATTGGCTTATGTTGACAAAAGATGTGATCTTTTACATGGTCTAATGGGATTTTGTCATGGTCGATTTCACTGTATTGGCTAATGGTCATAAAAGAGACACTATCTTTTACATGGTCTAATGGGATTTTGTCATGGTCGATTTCACTATTGGCTTATGGTCATAAAAGAGACATGATCTTTTACATGGTCTAATGGGATTTTTATCTTAATAGATTTCACTATATTGACCTATGACTGCAGTGTAAGAAAAGCATAAGAGTACTTTCTTTATTTGCTATTTATAGCAACTGTTTGTGACCCATTTCCAAGAAAAAAGATGGGTTTCTTCTTATATGAATTTCATTTTATTGATGAGCTAGTTACTTACAGATCAGTCTTTACTTTTAAAGAAAATGGCACCAGATGTTTAGTGAAATGCTTTATGGCGTGAGTTGTGGGTGTGGATGACAGAAAATGGTTGAGCAGGTGGATCTTTTCAAACTTAAAAACATGTCAGATCAGACAAAGGACCAATCAGCACTGTTTTACAAACTGTAAAAGAAAAATATGAGAGTAATGTAATGCAGCACTTGAACACATGATCATGCTCTTTGCAGATTTCCAGTTCACAATCATTCAGCGAAAGTTAAACACTTAGACTGGTTAAAATGAGTGCTGAACATAAATACTTTTTCAGCTTATTTTGTGTTTGTATTCTGGTACTAATCCATATGGATTTTGCCATTTGTGACAAGAACTTTGACCAGCTGCAGAATGAGGTTGGCATAAAAAATAAATGTATCCATTACATGCTGTAATTCTGGCTGATAATAAATAGATTACACTTTATACACCCAAGTTTTTATACACCCAAGTTTTTTTGCCACTTACAATAGCAATAATTACACTTATACCTCTAGAGGGTTAGCATGTATGATTGTCATGCCAGGAATAAGGAAATCTGCGGGTGTAATTTTTTTTGTGGCAGGCTGTTGATTGCTATTATTTTCCTAAATTAAGAGGTCATTTTTAATTTTAAAATTTATTAGGTGTTGTGTGTATTTAAAAAATGCTTTTTACCATCACTGCCCCTCTTTCATTTCAGGAAGAGCTTTTGTGAAATGTTTCTTATTTGTGATGCATAATATTTGCAAATATGCACAGCTGTAAACAAATGTTGTTCACTGACTGTTGCTTTTACACTAATTTTTTCTTCAAACAATATTTGCCAAGGCAGTCTGGTTTAATAGACAATACAAAGAATTATCACCCCACTGTAAACATTATTCACCAAGGCCATCTGGTTTAATAAGCAAAATGGATGAAGTTCAGACTTTATTTAAAAAAATGCACAGCAAAAGTTTTGTAACAAATAGGTTTTTAAATTCTTTAGATACTGAATAAATTTTAATGAAAGTCATAAGAATAATTCCATTTTTTTAAAATTTCGAAACAAATTATGAGTAGGTTAAAGACACAGACGGACAAATATGATTGATTGCTGGAAAAGACCTTCGGTAAGTAGTTGGTGATACATGCTGCATACTTTAGTAGCATTGCAGATTCTGCTTGTGATCACGCACTGACAATAAGACATCTGGTAGAATGTTGGAATCTGAAAAGATCCTGACATACAATATCTTACCATATAATACATCTAGTGATTAACCAGAAATTAATCAAACTCAAATTCTTATAATATTACATATTACTTTTACAAATCTGTATGTTCATAGGAGACTTCAGGCTTTGGAAGAAATGGAGCAGGAGAATCGGACAGATATGGATGAACAAAATATGGAACTGCGGTCACAAATCTCTAAACTCACGGGTAGGATCGGTATGTATTTTAATTGTAATTTCATTCAAACCCATTATTCTCTAGATCATACAGGAGCAGTTTGGATAGCAGTAATGTATGCATAATTCTTCTAGATTATACAGGAGCAGTTTGAATAGCAATAATATATGCATAAATTTCTAGATTATACAGGAGCAGTATGGATAGCAATAATGTATGCATAATTCTTCTAGATTATACAGGAGCAGTTTGAATAGCAATAATGTATGCATAATTCTTCTAGATTATACAGGAGCAGTTTGAATAGCAATAATGTATGCATAATTCTTCTAGATTATACAGGAGCAGTATGGATAGCAATAATGTATGCATAATTCTTCTAGATTATACAGGAGCAGTGTGGATAGCAATAATGTATGCATAATTCTTCTAGAGTATACAGGAGCAGTTTGGAGTGCAATAATGTATGGATATTTCATCTAGAGTATACAGGATCAGTTTGGATAACAATAATGTATGCATAATTCTTCTAGATTATACAGGAGCAGTTTGAATAGCAATAATGTATGCATAATTCTTTTAGATTATACAGGAGCAGTGTGGATAGCAATAATGTATGCATAATTCTTCTAGATTATACAGGAGCAGTGTGGATAGCAATAATGTATGCATAATTCTTCTAGATTATACAGGAGCAGTGTGGATAGCAATAATGTATGCATAATTCTTCTAGAGTATACAGGAGCAGTTTGGATAGCAGTAATGTATGCATAATTCTTCTAGAGTATACAGGAGCAGTTTTAATAGCAAATAATTCTTCTAGATTATACAGGAGCAGTTTGAATAGCAATAATGAGCTGGAGTTTGTATCCATAATTCTTCTAGAGCACAGATGTAACTCATACAGTTAGTCCTGGCCTAGCAGTAATTAAATATGTTTTTGTGTTCATATTTAGTTTGAACAAATCTAATGCCTGATTGGCTATCCTAAAATCACTAGTCAATCAGATGTCAAAATTTTATGTTGTGTCTCCTCTGAGATTGTTTATGTAATCCTTTTCACATGGTTTTTTAGTGTGTAAAACAATCATTAAGCAGGGTTTTGAGGGTAAAAAAAGTCTTTGGACATGGCTTCTAGAGTATAAAACAGTCTTTGGATGCGTCTTCTAGGGTATGAAACAATCTTTAGAGATGGCTTCTAGGGTGTAAAACAGTTTTAATAATTATGTCTTTACTGTAAAACAACTCTCTGGACATGGTTTCTAGGGCACTAAGGCATAATTGGGTATTGTTTTTAGGGCACTAGTGCATTATTGGGTATTGTTTTTAGGGCACTAGTGCATTATTGGGTATTGTTTTTAGGGCACTAGTGCATTATTGGGTATTGTTTTTAGGGCACTAGTGCATTATTGGGTATTGTTTTTAGGGCACTAGTGCATTATTGTATATTGTTTTTAGGGTGTAAAACAATCATTGTGGATGGCTTATTTGGTATAAAGTAATCAATGGGCAGAATTTCAAGGGCAGACATGTCCAACCTACAGCCTGCATTCAGCCCGGTACCTGGTCTTATCTGCTTATTTAATATCATATGGTGTGGCTTTAAATGCCATTTATCCAGCCCATTCCCTGGATGAAGGTGCATTTGCCTGCCTGTTTTCAGAGTATGAAACAATCTTTGGACATGGCTTCTAGGTTATAAATCAATCTTTGGATATGGTTTCTAGGTGTAAAACATCTTTTAACATGGTTGTCTTTGATGTAAAACCATCTTTAGACATTGTTTGTCTTTGATGTAAAACCATCTTTGAATGTGGTTGCTTAGGTGTAAAACAATCTTTGGACATGGTTTCCGTGGTAAGGTGAGACTAAAAATACTTGACTCCACTGGATGGAATGCTAGTCAATGAAAGTAACCCTTACCTATTGCATTTACAGCTGGGTTGACTGGAGTAACCGAGGCAAAGTTCTTTCTTCAGGTGGTAGAGCAATATTATACAGGTAGTGGTTGTTGTTATGATAACTTATTGGTCTGTAGTTACAAACCTGTCAGTGGACACAAACCCGTGACAACAGTTTGTAGTTACAAAACTGTCAGAGTGGACACAAAGCCATGACAACAGTTTGTAGTTACAAAACTTTCAAGATTGGACACAAACACATGAGATCAGTTTGTAGTTACAAAACTCAAGAGTGGACACAAACATATGACAACAGTTTGTAGTTACAAAGCTGTCTGAGTGGACAGAAAGAGAACTCGTCTCCAGATTCCAAATTTAAAAGTCATTCCTAGTTTGAAGACTGACCATATATTTTCAAGTTATGCTGTCTTATGGTTAAAGCATCTCAGGTTAACAATAAACGGATCTTAGTTTCACAGCCATGAAGTACAGAAAAAAGCCAGTGTCATTCAAATTTCCATCTTGTTTCAGGCCAGCTTGAGACAGAAACAGCAATGCTTGAGAACTTGAGACGTGAAAATACTCATTTGAGATCTGAAGTTGATCACCAGCAGAACCAGTTGTCTCAATGTCAGCAGGAAATTGAGGAGAGTAGGACCATGTTAATACAGCTTGAGCAGCTTGCCCGGCAGGTCCAGCAGAGTCAGGCCAGCAGGGGCAGCAGTGTAAGTGTACTCTTTCAGTTTTCAAGTTCAGTATAACCTAGTAAAGCATTGTAAGTGTACTGTTTCAAGTTACAAGTTCAGAATAGCCAAGTAAAGCTAGCAGTGTAAGTGTACTCTTTCAAGTTACAAGTTCAGTATAGCCAAGTAAAGCTAGTATTGTAAGCATGCTCTTTCAAGTTACAGGTTCAGTGTTGCCAAGTAAAGCTAGCATTATAAGTGTACTGTTAGTCACAAGTTCAGTATAGCCAGGAGTGCAAGTACATCACAGATGCAGCTTAAGAATATTTCAGTATGACCCATCAGGGCTAGAAGTGTAATTATATTACAATGGCAACTTACATATAGTCCACAGAGTTTTAACAGTGCAAGAAATATAAATACAGCTCAAGAAGGCAACTAATATAATTATTTTGTATGGGTCATTTTAATAAAAGTCTAGTCCAGACCATCAGTGCAAAATTGCAGTTCAGTAAAGCCCATCAAGGCTTATAGTGTAAATACATCACAGACAAATATAATTACAGACCATGACAACACATCAGGGCTACTAAATCATCACAGTGCACTATCATCACTGACTAATATAGGCCAACAGGGCAAGTAGTGTTAATACATCACAGAGCAATGTTATTACAGACTATTATAGCCCCAGAGGGCTAGTTGCATAAATACATCACAGAGCAATGTCATTACAGACTATTATAACCCCAAAGGGCTAGTTGTATAAATACATCACAAAGTAATGTCATTACAGACTACTTAAGCCCACTAGGGCAAGGAGTATAAATATATCACATGACAATATCATTACAAACTAATATAGCCCAACAGGGCTAGTAGTGTAAATACATCATAGACCACTGTCATTACAGACTAAGATAGCCCAGAGGGCAGGTAATATAAGTACATTACAGTGCATTGTCATTACAGACTGATATAGCCCATCAGGGCTAGTAGTGTAAATACATCACAGAGCAACCTAATTACAAACCAGTAAGGCCCAGCAGGGCAGGTAGTATTCATATTCTATTTCTTCCATGACAGCAGATAGGGACAGTGTAACTGAATCCCCAATAGGCAAATATTCAAAGGTTTTGTTGAACTTGATGGGCTAATATTCCTATGATGGGCAACAAAATTCAATTGTGAATACAATATGCCATGATGTGTGATTATAAAGAATACATATCAGTAGGGCATACTTTTTTAGATGAAAAAGTCCAGTAGAAACAAATCCATTAAATTTTATGGTAAAATCTGAACAATTTTTTTTTGTCCTTTGCAGAGGCATGCAAGCTTTAGTAATGACAGTGGCAATTTCAGTCTGCGCCCAGGTCAAGATGGTGCTTCTGTATCCATGTATAAGGGTGACACCAGCTTGTCAAAATCACCCAATCATTCACATAATCACCCAGCAGGTGGAACAGGGTCTGGAGCCAAGGCAATCCTAACAGATCTTAGGTAAAATGGACATGTGTGAGAGGAGTCAAATGCAATTTCAGCACAAGCATTGCTTCAGAACGGCATGATTGAATAAAACATTTAGAACGAAACCTGAGGGTTTTGAATTGGTGCATTATTTCATCTTGCATCATTGTTGAAGTTTCTGATCAGTACTTATTATTCTGTGTATGCAGTTAGAAAACAGATAGAAATTGAAAATTGTAAAGTATGTGTTTTGTTATTTTACAGTGCCCATGTATACACCCATTTTGCTTACAATATGTTCTTAACATTTTCTGAGAAATCGGAGATAGTGGTTTGATCTAATTAAACAACCCATGTTATTGGTATTTTAACTGAAAAAATGGGACACAAGTTTTGAGACAATGAGTTGTACCAACAATGACTATAATCAAGGCCAGAATTTTGGATTAACACACTAAACTACTTGATTTGGATTGTGTGAAAAACATTGGTAACCCCATGTTAAAGTTTACAAAATTACTTCATGTAGGGCATCACATGGATGTAAGAGAGTTTTAATTTCCCTTTAAATTGAATGAAAGATACCTATATGGCTTGTTCCTGTTATGCTAAGCATGCAGGGAATTTTATTTGCAGTCATTCCAACCTGACTAAATTAATATCAAGCTTTGTTTTTCATGAATTACTGTAAATTTCAATATCTTAGTATAGTGACACTTTAATTTGAGTGTACTTGCTACATAAGACTTTAGCAAATTACTTTTGTGGAAATGTGTCCCTTTTTGGTGCAGTGTTAGACTATGCAACCAAAAAACTGCTTTCATGTCACACTACACATGATTAAATTGTTATGTTGATGTATAATATAAACATGCCTAACATGGAATGCTGTCATCAGTGATGGATGTTAAATAAGATCGTGGACAAGACATCAATTAGAATGGTTCTTTATATATTAAACAATTTGTATTGCATGCATGGTAAAATAGGACACTTATAAAATGGTTGCTGATAATATCACCTCTTACAAAATTTTGCTCTCATTATGAGGGTGGATGTCATCATTACTGTCTTGCATATATTTTGATAACATAATTTTAGGAAGCATAAAATTTTAATTATAAGTATGTGTGTTGATATAAACAAAAATTATCTAACTACTCTTACTAGCTTCATTGTTGGTGTGATGTTTTCTGTGAAATTATAGAAGCAGAATAATCCAGAGGATACCACTAAAGTTACATTGGTGACTACTTGTAGTATGACAGTAGACTTATAATTCAAAAATTGGATGGAAAATGCAAACAATGAAGCATTTGATTTTGATTTTCACTAATTGATTATAAATGATTATACTTGTCTTCAGAAGAAATTATTTAATCTGTTTATTTTGATGATTTTCACTTCTAGGAAAAGTAAAATGCATGAATGAAATCCTCCAGTTAAATGACCTTCCATTGTTTTTGTATATCACATATAAATTCTCAAGTTCTGATTGACCTACTTTAGAGATGTGTTTAAAAATTTATGCATTAAACCTTGACTGGAGGGATGCTATATTTGAGTACAGGAATTACACGTTCTTGTGATCACTATTGCCACAAGTTAACATTATATGGCATCATATGATGTCCTAAATCCAGTATTGTCTTATCCCTTGGGAGGTATTCTGAGTGATGCCTGGTGGAGTATTGCCCTCTTCAGTAAAAAGTGTCTGTGTGTGTGTGATATGGATTTTTAACATAGCTTCAACAATTTTTCAGTCATATCACTACGATGTCTGCAGTGTGGCAGTTTATAGTGATGTCTAGCAATTGGGCATCATGTTGCAGACATGTAGTAGGGTGCCCAACCCAGTCACATTATCCTGACACAATGCTGACCAGTCCTAACACTAACCTCTTAATACTGAACGCCTAATGAGTCAGCTAGTGTTCAAACCTGCATCCAAGGCAGATGCTCTAACCATTGGACCACCAGAGCATTCCTCCAGTGGGAGGTATCCTACAATATTGTCTGGTGGAATATCTCTTCTGCAGTGTTGTCTGGTGTGGTATTACCTTTGCCCAAGTACTTACAAAATGAAATGTGTCAGTAAACTTACATTCTGTGGTGAACAAATCAAATTTCCAAGACCTTGAAAATAATATTATAGATGAAAACTAGAAAAAAATCTCCAACCAACTAAAAAATTAAGTCATGTCATTTAATCAATTTTTATGAATAATCATTAAATGCAACCAGTTTCCAGCACTAGTTACCACATGTTCTTGCTAGATACTACATGTCTTTGCATGGGAGAGCAATGCTTGTTACCACATGTCCTTGCATCAGGTGGAACTGTTAGTTACCACATGTTCTTGCAAAAGGTGGAACTGCTAGTAACCACACGTCCTTGCATGGGATAAAACTGCTAGATACCAGATGTTCATGCTTGAGATGGAAATGGAGTTGAAATTGCAAATGTGCAAAACAAGCAAGATAATGCTGTACAATTCAGGCATTGTAATAATACACATGCTAATTAAATATTAATTTTGTCCAAGCAAATTGTTGCCATCACTGTTTCTCCTATGAACACATTACTGATTGTTAGGACATTCGACATTTGTATCACTCGGTTGAGAAATTTAATGTTGCCATTGAAAAGAAAGTTAAGTCTCATTTGTAAAGTTTTTTTTAATTGAAAAAATGTCAAGGTCAGTCTGTCAGGAACAAAATTTGACTTTAGACTCAATTAAAGACAATTGTAGTTACCTGCTCTTTGAATATTTTTATGTAGACTGCAGCTAGCCTTGAAGGATGCTGACATCCAGCGGTTGCAGTCCAGCCTCCAGGCACGAGAATCCAATGACAAGGGTCAGTCTTCTCAGACAGAAAGACTACAACAAGATCTTGCTGCCATGCTGGAGAAAAACCAGAAAGGTGCCTAAGCTCAATGAGCGCCATATATTAGTTCCATGACCATTTTAATGACCATTTCAATTTATTGCATGTCTTCTTTGGCTTTTGTTGGAAAATCTTAATATCTAGCCATTCATTCATCCATTTCTCCTTCAAATACGTTCCCTGATCACATTAACGTTAGGGATATAAGCCTGCTACCTCTCGAATCCAGCCCTACTAAAAGATGAAAATTCGTCTTTTCGGTCTATCTCATATAGACCAAAGGGCAATAACTCTTGCCCCTTACCGCCCCTTGCCACCGCTAGGTGTCACTAGTTTTTAAGCTTCGCTTGTACGGATAACACGTACATTATACCTCCAAACAATCCAAGCCATCTTAGTGTTAAATTGGACCATCCGAAGTTAAATTTGGATTTATTGAGTTGGACAATCATTCTTCTACAGGTTGTATACATTATTTTAACAATTTTTTTCAAAAGTGAGTGACTTTGTCACCCTTACGGATTTCGTTTACTGAAGACCATGTTAACGCGACACTGACTAATTTCGCTTACTCCGTTAGTAACAGTTGTGGTATTAGCGAATTAATAACATGCTGAGTTGCTGATTTGTGCTTTGTTTTCTTTTCTTGTGTTGTTTCAGTAGAAATGCCAACCAAATGCATGAAATGCAAAAAGTTCAAAGCAAAAGAAGACAACCATGACTTGTATTGTATGTACCACGTGTACATCATCTATACCATGCAGCATGTGTAATACTTGGACAGAGTAAACGTGGGCTGATGTAGACCAGAAGGCAGCAAAAGGGAGGGATAGACGGAATAAGTCGAAGAAAGATAGCATTGATGTCCTCAGTATACATCCGAAGACAGCCTCCATTGCGAGCCTTGTGGGGGACATTGGGGTCCCCCCTCCACCTAAAGTTCATCGTTTGCAACCGTCAGCCACAGTAACATCAGCGGCAATGGAGGAAAATAATGTTGACAGGGTACAGCAGTCCAACTTTGAACAGATGCGTCGTTTGGTCCAGGAAACGATGACGCAGCTATTGACATCAGGCCAGATATTACCCTTATTTCCCTCGCTCGCTTCCACAGCTTTTTCTGACTCTTTGGGGGAATGTTCCCCCAATTTTAGTCTGCCCAGTGGGCGTAAGTCCCCCCGCATGTCCGAGCATTGGCCTTCGGGCCTGTAAGTCAGGACGCATGGGGTTTTTACCGGATCCATTGGATCCATATCTTTATACAACCTCTACGTCACCGGCCGTCCAACTGTCCCAGCATGGGGACCCTATTGCTAAAACGGTCCGACCAAACATGACTTACGGGGATTTTAGTGATAAATCCGTCCGTCAAGCTGTACTGCCGGCAACATACCATTACTATGGCGGAGATTTTAGTGAGAAATCTGTCCGTCCAGCCAGGCCATTGGAGCAGCCGGTACCGGTGATAACAGGACCGTCACCAACATTCAGACCGACCACAAGCCAGACAAACCAGCCGGCAGGACCGGCCGTCCATATGTTCACGGCTTATCCACAAGGGAGAGTTAGTGACAGTGTTAATGATGATGGAATCGCGTCATCTATGCCACCTGGTATGCTCTATCCAGAAATGCAAGCTATTACAGAACACGACTCGGCACATAGTGAGGGTGACGAAACTCCTGCAAATCAGCCATACACAGACCCAACCATGGAACGGACTGAGTTTGGCTTCAAGGCGGCAGTGGAAGAAATTTATAGGGTGTTGGCAACTTCAGAATGCCCTCCACCTCCTACCGCCACTAAAGACTACAAAGTTAAGGCGTCTGTAGATCTTGACGGGGAGGAAGAGATGCCATCCTTCCAGCTCCTTCCCCAGTCAGCAAAAATTAAGGAGATCAGTGATCATCTATCAGGACAAATAGGTGATCCGGGGAATGCTAAGGCGTTCTTTTCAGAAAGCCAAGTACCAGCGACGTTCTCGTCTCGCTGGTACAAAACTCATTCAGACGCCTTCAGTACGGATCTTCCGGCCCTGGACAAAAATATGGCAGCAGTTCACTTGTCCGCTCCACTGTTTTACAAAGTGGACAAAAATGTGTTCCATGCCACGTCAAAGCTAGTCCGGAACGTAGTCACTACGTCTTCAATGTTAGACTTGGCTTCATTAGCCATTTTCCGACTCGCAGAAAAATCCAACAATGACCACATTTGGGAAGCAACGGCCCGGATTGCTAGAGTTATTAACAGGGCAGCTTACCATTCCATGGCTAATGTGTTGACTGCTTCTGCCAACTTAGACTTGATACGACGTAACACATGTCTGCGGTCCACGTCGCTCAAGCCCCATCATACTCTGGCTTTACAGATGACTCCGTTTGGGTCGCCTTTACTCTTTGGAGGAAAAATTGAAGAAGTTCAGAAGCAGGCAGCTCAGGAACTGCCCCTCCAACTCGCCGCCCAACCCTCGAAGGCGTTTAGAAAAAATCAGCCCCTGCCACAGCGGAGGGATGATTGACGGACCAGGGACAAGGGATCCTTACAATCAAATGAGCAGTATAGATCCCAACCCAATGCCAGGAGACAAGTCTAATCAAGCTAGGAGGCAACCATACAGAGGCGGTAAGAAACAAAGTTTCTCCGTCTTCAAGCCTTCTAACTCTAAAAATTGACATACTCTCTCCACCACCCGCAGACAGCCTACCTGTGGGCGGCCACCTCCTGCAATTTCAGGACCACTGGACCACCTTTTTTCCTCAGAACGATTGGGTGATCCAGGTCATTTCAGAGGGACTTCGGATTTCATTTATCCAACCCCCTCTCCTGTCCTCCTCTCCCCTCTTCATGGACGTACCGTCCGATCGGGAGAAGGATACCTTTCTACAACAGGAGATACGGTCGCTCATAGAAAAACTTGCGGTGGAGATTGTGAAAAAACCTGCAATCGCCGGGGTTTTATTCCAGGCTGTTTCTTATCCAGAAGGCAAACAGCAAGTTGAGGCCGATCATCGACCTGAGTTGCCTCAACCAATACATTTTACCACCGAAATTCAAATTGGAAACGGCGAGATCAATCCGTCTTTCCATCCGGCAGGACGAGCATGCTGTCAGTCTAGATATGACCGAGGCATATTTTCACGTTCCTATCCACCCCGCGTCATGAAATTTCTCCGATTCGCTTACCGCGATGCGGTTTATCAGTTCCAGGTCCTACCCTTTGGCCTCAATATCAGCCCTTGGGCTTTTACCAAGGTTATGGATTACGTCGTCACCCTGTTCCACTCAACTTCATCTACAGGGATGGCAGTGTACTTGGACGACATCCTCCAGAAACATATGGTAAGTTCTGTTCTGCTCTCTCACCACTCCGGTGGCCTAGTGGTTAGAGCATCCGCCTCGGATGCAGGAGGTCGTGGGTTCGATCCCCGGCCGAGTCATACCAGAGACTTAAAAAATGGTACTAACAGCTGCCTCGCTTGGCGTTCAGCATTAAGAGGTTAGTGTTAGGACTGGTCGACCTGGTGTCAGTATAATGTGACTGGGTGGGACATCATGCTACGTGTCTGCGGCATGGTGCCCCAGTGCTAGACATCACTATGAACTGCCACATTGCAGACATCGTAGCGATATGACTGAAAAATTGTTAAAGCTACGTTAAAAATAAAAATCACATCACATCTGTTCTGCTCAAAGGCAGAAACGATCTTTTAGCGCTTTTAGATCATCAAGGCTTTCTTGTGAACTGGAAAAAGTCTGATCCCCGTCCATCCCAGCGTTTTGTCCATCTGGGTATGGAGTTTCTCACCGATCTGAATCTGGTACGGCTTCCTCAAGCTCGTGTAATCCGGATCGTCGAACGCGTCGAGTCTGTTTCCAACAGGACGTGGATTTCAGCGAGAGAATTCTTGCAACTCCTCCGATTATTCAATGCGGCGGCGGACTTGATCCCCCTTGGCTGTCCTTTTATGCGTCCCTTACAAATGGCGTTACTGGCACAATGTCGCCCCTTTCCAAGTCCCCTCAATCAAACAGTAATGATCACGCCCGAGATACAATCATTCCTGCATCAGTGGCACAACCCCGGTTGACTGTCCATGGGGATTCCTCTGGAGATGCCCCAAGCGGAGATAACGGTATGTACCGATGCCAGTACCTACGGTTGGGGTGCCCACCTGTTGCCGGAATTCGCTACAGTCAGCGGCACGTGGGAGCCAGGGGAGAGGCCTCTCCACATCAACCTTTTAGAAATGAGGGCTGTCATCAATGCCTTTCATTTCTGGAAGGATCAGCTCTCAGGAAAAACTGTACTCATTATGTCAGACAACTCTGTGGTGGTGACTTACCTCCTCAAACAAGGGGGCACCAAATTACCAGACCTGTGCATTCTGATCTGGCAGTTTCTACGTTGGTGCAACAACCTCCACATCAACGTACAAATCAGACACATTCCCGGCAGTCTCAATGTCTTGGCCGACACTCTATCAAGGAAAGGTCAAGTCATTCACACGGAATGGTCACTCCATCAATCATTCTTTCTTCGGATTTGCACACTTTGGGGGCATCCGATGATCGATCTTTTTGCAACAAGGTGGAATCGCAAGTTGCCCACCTTCGTCTCTCCGGTTCCAGACCCAGAGGCTTGGGCCATGGACGCTCTGTCAATCAGCTGGGAGGGGTTGTGGGCATTCGCCTACCCTCCCACGGTTTTGGTACCGAAAATAATCCAGAGGTTAAGGGGTCAGAACTGTCGGATGATTCTGATTGCCCCTCACAGATGGAACAAGTCCTGGGTCACCGATCTACTCGATTTTGCAATAGATCTACCCAGGAAGATTCCAACCAGCCCAAATCTTCTCAAACAACCGCGGTCACAGGTGTTCCACCCCTGCCCGGACCATCTTCTTCTTCCACTAGCTTGGTTCTTGTCCAGGCAGCCTTGTGAGACAAACAATTTAAACCTTCGATTGTGGAGAGAATCTCAAGAGCAAGAAGGCCCTCCACTCTGAAGGCTTACGAGGGAAAGTGGCGTGTTTTCAGGGACTGGTGCCATTTCAATAACATCATCCCTTTGAGTGTCTCAATCCCTCAACTGGCCGACTTTTTTCTCTGGCTTTTCGAGGAGAAATAGTTGGCCCCAATTACTATCAAAGGCTACCGCTCCATGATATCAGACACATTCCGCCATCAAGGTAGATGTGATATTGGGCATAACAAAGATCTATCAGATCTTTTAGCCAATTTTGATTTCAATCGACCAAAATCCCTCACCCTGTTTCGAAAATGGAATCTGTCCTGGGTTTTAACGTGGCTCAATTCAGACAAATTTGAACCTTTAGCCCACACTTCGTTAAAGCTACTATCATACAAAACATGTTTTTTGATAGCCTTAGCTTCAGCATGCAGGGTGAGTGAGTTACATGCCCTTTCCAGTGACCCGAACTTTTTTCAGTTCAGATCAGATGGTTCGGTGGTCCAAAAATAGGTTACCATCCATTGGCAATCAAAGAATAGTCATTCGCTCGCTCTCTTCCATAGATAAGTCAAGAGCAGCAGCCATGCAAGATCCTGTTCGTGCACTCAAGCACTATTTAAAACGCACAGAGGCATGTCGGGACACACGTAAGGGCCTCTTTCTTCTGGTCAAAGCTGGTAAATGGGATATCAGCCCTCAAGCCCTTGCTTCATGGCTGAAGTGGGTTATATGTTCAGCGTACTCTGAGGTCTCACAAGATCAGAGTCGCCTCATGAAGATTACGGCTCATGAGATTAGAGCAATCTCAGCGAGCCTGGCATTTGAACACAATTTTTCGATCCGAGATATAATAGAAGCTGTTGGCTGGCATGCAGAGTCAACCTTCTCCAGTTTTTATCTCAGAGATTTGGCTTCTCAGAGGCAAACCTTGAATCTGGTAGGTCCGGTGTCAGCAGCCCAGGTGACCACCAGACCCATTTAAAACAATCAGCACAGCCTATCAGCTTTGCTGGATTCGCCAGTGAAATTTCATAGGTAAGAAGATTTCAGTAACTATCTTCTTAACCGTATATAGGGGTCACATATCACGTGACCCTAGGCTGTGTTGCTGATGAAATTAGGAGAACGGGTTATCATTAAAATGGGGAATCCAGCCATCATTCCCTAGAAGGTACCTGGGGTGGAGGTAGGATGCTCAGCATTCCCTCTTCCTATTACTTATTCTCCTAACATTAATGTGATCGGGGAATGTATTTGAAGAAGAAAGCAAATTTTTAGTAAATTGTGTTTCTCTGAGAATACTTACCCAATCACATTACTTAAAAACCCTCCCAACCACCCCGCTATGCGAGCATCCTCGTATAATATATATCGCTCAGCTTAAAAAACTAGTGACACCTGGCGGTGGCAAGGGGAGGTAAGGGGCAAGAGTTATTACCCTTTGGTCTATATGAGATAGACCGAAAAGATGAATTTTTGTCTTTTATTAGGGCTGGATTCGAGAGGTAGCAGGCTTATATCCCTAACGTTAATGTGATCGGGTAAGTATTCTCAGAGAAACACAATTTACTAAAAATTTGCTTTTTTTAAAATTATTTTTTTATATCTATTAGCACACATAACTCATCTACCTCTTGTTGGATTCTAACTAAATATGTGTTGCCTATCTGTATTAAATTAAAGTTCTTAAAGTGAGAGATATCTCTCATTATTTAAGGAAGTGAAAGCCCTTTCTTGATGCAGATGAGCCATTTTGACATTGCTTCATTTCTACATTTCGACAATGCTTCATTTCTGCATTTGCACATTGCTTCATTTCTACATTTTGACATTGTTTCATTTCTACATTTTGACAATGCTTCATTTCTACATTTGCACATTGCTTCATTTCTACATTTTGACAATGCTTCATTTCTACATTCTGTACATTATGTCAGATTGAGCATCAAACTTAGTATTATTTCATAGTGTTAGCTTATTAATCATAAAGCAGTAGAAAGCATAAATTGTCAATGTACCAGAAAATGTTGATGTATCATAGTCAGGTGTAATTCATAGAAGGAATAAACTGCCTTTAATGCACACTGCAATTACTTTATACCCTAATATGGTGACTACATTCTAGGGCAGCAACAACAGTTGTTAACTAAATGTGTATGACAGAGGAACTGCATTTACTAACACTGGGAATGTGTCACTTGATCCAGTTCAGAAATTGTATACTCAAGGGGCAATAACTTTTGAGCATGCATTTGGACATGGTATGTTTTGTATGTTAAATCGTCAGAGATAAAAAGATGTAGTGAGATTTTTCAGCAGTTCCTGATCATCCTTAATAATTACCAACTGCTCCAAGACTTTTATAATCATGCCAGTGTATTTTGGTTTCTTGATCAGTAGTCAAATTCTAGTGAACATATTTCAATGCAGTTTTGTACTTGTGTTTCACCATTAAATTCATTGCCTGTTAACATTAACATTACAAAAATAACCTCCCAAATCTATTTCTCCTGAAAGATGAAATTCTTCGTCTTTTCCAGTTCTGTGCTTTGTAAAGGGAAGAAACTCATGTACATTACCCTCCCCCACCACCACAAGGTGGTTACCCATCAGCCAGATGTTTTACCAGTTCTAAGCTTTTACTAGATACTATCAACATAGAACTGCAAGGCTTCCCAGATCCTTGATCTAAATGTTTTCAACCCATCCTTCCAGAGAGTCAGTACAGTATTAATGCTGCATTGATTCATTTTGCATATTAAAAGTACTGACATTTATTGCCAAAGTTTATATGGGCATATTTGATATTTGTCTCTCTTGCACAGAGTGTTCCAGTTTTGTTTTTGCAATATGTGAATCCTTTCAGGTTGTTATTTTTGATACTTTCACAGTTCTTGTCATTTCCGATTAAAACAATAATGGTATGGACAAAAGTCACTGAGGATATGCATGATACAGATGTCACTTTCAAAATGTATTTATTGATGTGAAACTGATGTGTGATCTACATTGCCATCTCTCTATACTTTTGACTGGTGTAACCAAAAGGTACATTGCTTCAGCAAGCCAAGCTGCGTGCCAGTTGACAGTTCCATGATATGCATAAATAACCCTTTGGAGATCACTTTGGGATGATTCATCTGTTTCAGTACATGTTCTGCATGGATGGTTCCAAAGTCAAACAATAGCTGACAGCCATACACACCATGTGGCAGCTGTACTGACCATCCAACACAGTCTCTAGCTGTCCATACCAGCAAGACAAGACATGACAATTGCCTGGCCTCCAATTCAGCCATTAAGTCAGTTTTTTTTATAGCTTACCTGATGGAGAAATACTGTGAGACACTTGGAGAAAATGGCAATGCCTTGTCCATGCCACTGGGAATATCCTATGTAGATATAGGATCTGATGAGGACAGCCCCTACAGTGAGTGTGGTGATAACCTTGATGACTTAGGATACTCAACTTCCAAAATGAAAAAGTTTTAAAGTGGCTGTCAAGGAATATATTGTGTGCCGACTTCCAAAAGTCCATCACCATTCAGTGTCCAAAACCAGTGGAATATGCAGGTCATCTGGCTCAACAAATACATTGCTGTACTGAAGTTCAGAACGGAAACATCATGATGAATCCGGCTTTCTGTACAAAAGGACAAATTTTTGGTCAGTCTGGACCTGATCATTGCATATTTTCATGACACTATTCAACAGGTTTCACACAATTTCCTCAGTTAGCCTACCAAGAAAAATATACCAGTTTAATACACTCCCATTCGATCTCAAAATCACCCCTTGGACATTTACAAAAATCATCATCTGTTTTGTTCCACTAATCCAGCTGGCCTCATCAGCAGTTGGAGCAGTGTATCTGGATGCAATCCAACAAAATACATTTTAAGTTCAATTTAGTGAATGGCAGGAATGATCTTCTGTCCCTTTTTATGTCATTTAGGCCTTTTAGTGAAGAGGGAAATTACAGATCTCAACCCATCTCACTATTTTATCAGTCTCTTGAGCATAGAATTTCCAGTCAGTTTTAATCTAGCTGATCTCCCTCATGTACAGGTGTGATGTATATCAAACTCATGGAGTTAGATTCCGACTGGGAGTGGATTTCAGCAAGATATTTTTTGTGGCTTCTTGGTTGGCTCAATATGGCAATAGATTTGATTCTGCCTTTACATGTACCCTTTGCAGATGTTCCAGCAAAACCCAGTTTTTGATCAGCTTAAAGGAGACCAGAAACCAATGGAAATATTGGATAATAATAAAGGTACTATAGCAGTAAACCTTATTCTGAAGTATCATTTGCGACCGAAATGCCAATATTAAAATATTGGCCTATCTTCTAGGAGCTGAATTTCCGTGACCTCGTATGCAAAATTTCCGCGCCTATTCGGTTACTTTCGGGATGTGACGTCATAGTAGCGACTCCAGCAGCCCAAGTGGGAGTTGCCAGAGTAAAAGACAATACTGTTTTGCGTTGCTTACGGGTGTAATAAAACATTAAGAAAAGCCAGTGGACAACATTTTTTTTTTTCTTTTCCGAAAGATAAAGGCATACTGAAAGAATGGATACATTATTACAGACGAGTCGATTTCAAAGCAACACCATACAGCCCTATGTGCTCGTTACATTTCTCAAAGAACTGTTACGAGAGGGATTCTGAAAAAATGGCAGCTCAAGGATACGCAAATGCTAGGCTTAGACTAAAAGTTGGCTCTGTTCCAGACATAACGTTGAATATTTTAAATCCTGGGAAAAGTGTTGAACGTGCGAGTTACGAAAATAAGCAGAAGGCCGAGTAAGTGACCACAAAATGCAACAATCAATTCACGGATCTTTTATCTACACCAGCAGTGCTAAAAATAAATCGGATAGCCCGACACCCTGGGTCCCTCTGGTTTTAGTTCCGGCCCATCCTGTATTCAAAATGAGTTGCCCGTCAGGCTTGTCGAAACAAAAATTGTTTGCCTGAGGAAACTTTGATCGCGCTGGTGAAATTAGTAAATGTATTTTCAAGATGTTGACATGCATGCCTTAACACGGCACAATCTAAATCAAATCACTACTGTCCAAGGTGAAATTTAGATTTGATTTTAATCAAAGGGAGGCTTTGCCAGAAATAATATTCTAAACCTGTCGTGTTTCGAGAAAACACAATTTTCAGTAATCTTATAAAAATTACAAATTTAAAAAAAAAAAATCATTGTATACATGTAGTATGTATAAACGGTAATCTGTAATGATTGGAACTGATATAAAATTATTCCTTGTGCAGTTTAAATAACAGCGATTAAAAGAAAAGAGGTCAAAGTTTCACATTAAATGGCTGACAATAGAAACTGGTGGGGGGGAAACTACTGACCCAACCCCTTGCCCCAATGTGCAAGCGCCCATGGGACGTACCTTTTCTCCATGTGATACGCCTTATTATTCCCCCAGGACAAACCCATTTTGCATATTCTGGTCAGCTCTGGCTAAATTGCAAAATAGCTAAAGTTTTGATTTAAGTACGCAAACAATAAAGCCGATGTGACCTTTCCGATGGCCTAGTGGTTAGAGCGTCCGCCTCGGATGCGGGCGGTCGTGGGTTCGATCCCCGGCCGAGTCATGCGAAAGACTTTAAAAATGGTACTAACAGCTGCCTCGCTTGGCGTTCAGCATTAAGAGGTTAGTGTTAGGACTGGTCGGCCTGGTGTCAGGATAATGTGACTGGTTGGGACATCATGCTACATGTCTGCGGCATGATGCCCCAGTGCAAGACATCACTATAAACTGCCACATTGCAGACATCGTAGCGATATGACTGAAAAATTGTTAAAGCTACGTTAAAAATCAAAATCACATCACATCACATCACAATAAAGCCGATGTGACTGATGAATATACTCCATCCTTGCATTGATCTTGTGAAAAGGACTGCCCTTCGGACATACTTCAAAGAAACCCTGTTCGACAGTGTGTGTGTGTGTGTGTGTGTGTGTAAGCACCAGCAATTGATTGCCAAAATAAACGATGCCTATTTTGTTGTTACTTACGATGCCATGGACTTCAGGTTTAAGTCTTAATGCATGTAACACTGTAACACTGTTTGCTGAACAAAATATTTATTCAGAATTAGTTCTTCAGGGCCACATATACTGCATGGTATATTTTGTTTTATTCCTTTTAATTTAATTATGGCAATTAAACTTTACATATACGGTCGAGGAATGTCAGGTGTTAACTGGCCGAGTTTCTTTGGCGGAAATGGAGATGCGATTTTTGTTTGCAGAGAAAATTTCACAGTGATCATTCATTTAAGCTAATTGGTGACAATTGTATTCTTTTAATTTTGTTATACTATAGTACTGTTGTAGTTGTTTAAAAGCATCTGAAATTTACTTGAATAATGTTTAATTTTCACGTTCTATTTACTGAAGAAGAAAAAAAAAAAGAAAAAAAATGTTGTGTGATATTAATTATTTCGTCCAGTGCCGGATTTAGACGTGTGTGCGTGTGATTTGAATTTTTAACGTAGCTTTAGCAATTTTTCAGTCATATCACTACGATGTCTGCAGTGTGGCAGCTTAGACTGTGGATTGCATACGTTACATCTATTTATAAACGGTTTGGGGTTGTTTTTTTTCTTCTTCTGACAAATGAAAATTGACAGACATAATGTAATTATCGGGACTTCGCTGCGAAAAATTTAGAGATATTACGAGATCGGGATGTAGATGAGGAAATACCCCCAAAATCAGGAGGTTTTTCTCCCGGCTTGAGAGTTGACAGCTATGAACTGTTCGGGCTTGTGGAATTTCAGTCAGGGCTTGAGTTTATTTAAGTCACCTGCCCGGGGCCTGTGCCTAAAAAAAATTCTTTTAACACTGACCAGTACAGTACATAAACTATTATATCAGACTGCAGATTCAAGTTTTGAATGTGCAACCCAAATGTGGTCTCCTTCCGTCTGCCTCGCTCGCCAATGTTTATGTTTGTATTCGAGGACTGGCTAGTATTGCGTCACGGTACCACGTGATCTGTCGTCTCATTAAAACTCGGAAAAACTCGGCAATTTACGGAATCATGGTATCTTCCATGCAATAAAATCACTACCCGCTTACGATATTTAATTTATAAACATGTCAGTCGAATTAAAATCTGTAGAGAATTACATACGTAGAAGGAAAATTTTGATTTCTAGTCTCCTTTAAGTAGCTAGTTACGATCACTATCAAAGTAACTGCACTAAAATTCTTTTTAAATTCCAGCTTTGGCCCCATCCAGAAGTTTCGATATGTATGGATGCCAGTTCATATGGTCGGGGAGTCCACCTGTTGTCTTGCTTAACCATGTTAAGTGGCATTTAGATCTGGAGGAGTTACCTCATCATGTACGTCTTATAGAAATGAAGGCCTTAGTTGATGCTTTTCATTTCTTGAGGGTACATCTTTTGTTGGAAAGCAGATGTGTCATGTTGGAGAGCTCAGACATGATAAACTGCCTCCTCAAGGGGATGGGGGACCAAATCCCCTGACTCTGTTCTGTTGCATCTAGCTAAAGATGACTGTCCAGAACTGACACATTCATGACAGGCTCAATTTAATGGCTGACATGCTGTCAATCCTGGGCTGTGGATGCACTATCAGTCAGTTGGGTGGTGTGTTAGGCCCTGCTTTGCCCTTCCCAAGGTTTTGGTACTGAAAATAAAATTGAAATTAACAGTTCAGAAGTGCAGAGTGATTCTGAGATTCCCTTTCAGGTCAGACAAGGTCTGAGTGAGTGGTCTGCTTAATCTAGTGATAGATGTTCCATGGAAAATCTGGTGAGACTGAACCTGCTCAAACAGCTATAGTCTCTGGCATTTAATCTCAACAAGGTCATGCTTCTCCATCACACCTGACATTTATCAAAAGAGCTTTATGAAGAGAGGAATTTTAAGTTATGGAGATAATCTTGTGAGCTCGAACACCCTCCACTTTGAAGGCTAGTGTGGGAAAGCGTTTTCAGGGACTAGTGCAAGGTCCACAGTCAAATCCCTTTGAGGACTTTAGTCCTGCAGCTGGCTGTTTGTGATTGCCATTAAAGAGTACCGCTTTAGGGTATCCAACACTTTGGGGCATTATGGCCTAGGAGAAATTGGTAATGGTAAAGATCTCTTAGACTTGCAAGCTAGTTTTGAATTTAATGGACCAAATTCTTTCACTCTGTTTGCTAAATGGAACCATTCATGGGCTTTGGCATGGTTCAGTTCAAATTAGTTCAAAACCTACATAGAAAACCTTACAGAAGCAGTTGTCTGACAAGGCAGGCTTTCTGATAGCTTTAGGTTTATTATGCAGAATGAGTGAGTTCCATGCCCTTTCAAATGACCTGAACTATCTTCACTTCAGATAAGATATATCACTAGTTTAAATGACACAACCAGCTGGCAGTCAACAAGGGATCATGGGCAGTGTCTCTTTGATCAATACATCAAGATAGGAGTTATGCAAGACACTCTCCATGCTTTCAAGCATTTCATGAAGCACACAGATGAAAGTTGTGGGGCATGACGTGTCTTTTTAATTCTGTTGAAAGCTCAGGATATAAACCCTCAAGCTCTAGCATCATGATGTAGGTAAGATGCTCAGTGTACTAAAGTCTTTTTTGATTAGATATATCTTATGAGGATTTCAGCTCATGAGTAATTTCACATTTTGATCCCAGGCATAATAAAAGCTGTTGGTTGTCATGCAGTAAACTTTCATGAGATTTTGTATCCAAGTTCTAGCCATGCATAGATAAGAATTGAAACTTGGTACAACGACTGTATCCTAGATGACCAAAAGGCTCAGTTCATGTCAACACAACCTCCTTATTGGTATTTGTTGGGTGTTTATACTGGATTCACTTGGAATTTTTATTGGTAAGAAGAAATTCATTATTTTCTTCTTATCCTTGTATGGTCATATGGGTAATTTGGCTATTGATTGTCAGTAGAGCAGATTATCCTTCATGTAGGAAACTTGGCCAGTTTTTCCTCAAAATGTTTCCATGGTCGAGTTAGGATGCTCAACATTTCCTCCTGCTATTATCAATGCTCCTAGCATTAATGTGATCTGGGAATATTTTCAAATGAGAAAGAAAATTTGTTAGTAGATTAGCTTTTACCGAGGATACTAACCTGATCTCATTACTATAAACATTTCTGCACCTCCTGCAAATACAAGCATTTTTGTTGCAGTATCACTTAGCTTAAAACAGGTTAACATCTGGTTGATAGGTGGAAAACTGGCAGTGGTAAGGGGAGGTAATTGGGAAGAGGTTTTTCCCTTTGATTAAATGGTGTGTAGAGGGAAAATAATCATATCTTCATTTCTGGAAGGCGGGATTAAGGATGTAGCAGATTTTTTTCTCGAAATGTCAATGCTAATCTAGTTGAATAAGTAGTTTCAAAGAAACTTTATTTACCAAAAATTTGAGCAGAAGTTAGTACATGTTTTGTTATTCTTTAGAAAAAGCCTTGTTGAATTTGTAACCAGTAGCATAAAGTTCAGATCCAAAAACGATGAATGCTGACATGTAGCCTTATCCTGTCTTTTCGTGTATTCTTGAAATATACTAGAGAAGATACGTTGAAACAATGAACGTCACATTGGTGAGGTATCATACCATTTGCAATATTCTTGTTTTATATCTGATTTAAGAAAACCACTCCGGTGGCCTAGAGGTTAGAGTGTCTGCCTTGGATATGGGAGGTCATGATTTCGAACCCTGGCCGAGTCATACCAAAGACTTTAAAAAATGGTACTAACAGCTGCCTCGCTGGGCGCTCAGCATTAAGAGGTTAGTTTTAGGACTGGTAGGCCTGGTGTCAGGATAATGTGACTGGGTGGGACATCATGCTACATGTCTGCGGCATGATACCCCAGTGCTAAACATCACTATAAACTGTCACACTGGAGACATCGTAGCGATGTGACTGAAAAAGTATTAAAGCTATGTTAAAAACCTAACTCATGCATACACTGATTTAAGAAAAATTTAATATTGTGGTGTAAATTCAGCTTCATTCATTAGATGTGGTAAAAAATATTTGTTCTAATGATCACATAGATGCTTTTCATTTTATTGCATTGCCTCTTAAACATCTACTGCACAAAGACAAAACAGCATGAGCCAAATAAACTGACTACCTAGTATACTGTGATACATTTAGAAACTTGAAAATTCCTATTAGTCCTGTCATCAAAAAGAGTTTTATTTGGTCTTTAGAAGCTTTATCATGCTGTATCATTGGACTGTGGAACACACAATTTATGACAGTTGATAGATTAAGTACATTGATAGTAGGTCAATAAACAGATCTGTTGTTTGTTATGGAGAAGAAAAGAGTAACAGTAAAATAATTAAATTAATATTAATCAATTAATTTATACTTACCCTAATTTTTTTGTAAGATTGAAGCTAAAAACACATACTGTTTTTGTAGGTCATAGATAAGTGGAGATGTTGAATTTATCTTAAGATCATGTGTCATCAGTTTGCTTACATTAAATGTTTTAGAAGTAATTTAGCTCTCAGTCGAAGTATTATGTAAGTGAAATATCTCTAAGAATGTTTGATTTAACAGAGGCCGAGAGAGTAAAAGAACTGGAGTCTTTATTGACGCAGTTGGAAGTTGAGAAGTCAAGGCTGAGTGCCCAAGTGAGTGAGTTGAAGCGAGAACTGTCTGATCGAGACACTCAGAATTCCTCATTTGAGATGCGGATCAACCAGCGGAACTCTCAGATGATTGAGCTACAGGAGCAAATTAATGAGAAGTCATTGGAGGTGTCAAACCTGGAGCGAGAGGTGAGATTTTTTTAACATCATCGTTATTATTTTCACAATACTGTCATTGTTATTTCATTGCTATCATGGTCACCATCACTTTTTGTTGACATTGTATTCATCATCATCATCATCATTTCCATTTTTTCCTCATTTAATTGTCTTTGATTTGCACTTTCCTTGTATGTTTATATCTTGTATATGGTTTATGTATGACAAAAATTGATAAAATCAATCTCAACAAAGATGCATTGGTTTCTTTGGAGTTGTAATAGAGTTAAAATCATATTGGAGTGTATTGACCTGAATGAATTTGTGTGTGTGTGTGTATGTGTGTCAGTAGTGTTTAATCAAATAAAGGGTATTAACCTGCATGAATTCATGTAATATTATTATGTTTGTCAATAGAGTTAAATCAAATAGAGAGTATTGACCTGAATGAATTCATGTAATGTTACGTTTGTCAATAGAGTTAAATCAAATAAGAAGTATTGACCTGCATGAATTCATGTAATGTTATGTTTGTCAATAGAGTTAAATCAAAGGGTATTGACCTGGATGAATTCATGTAATGTTATGTTTGTCAATAGAGTTAAATCAAATAGAGAGTATTGACCTGAATGAATTCGTGTAATATTATGTCAGTAGATTTGAATCAAATAGAGAGTATTGATCTGAATGAATTCATGTAATGTTATGTTTGTCAATAGAGTTAAATCAAATAAAGAGTATTGACCTGAATGAATTCGTGTAATGTTATGTTTGTCAATAGAGTTAAATCAAATAGAGAGTATTGACCTGAATGAATTTGTGTAATGTTTTGTTTGTCAGTAGAGTTAAATCAAATAGAGAGTATTGACCTGAATGAATTCATGTAATGTTATGTTTGTCAATAGAGTTAAATCAAATAGAGAGTATTGACCTGAATGAATTCATGTAATGTTATATTTGTCAATAGAGTTAAATCAAATAAAGAGTATTGACCTGCATGAATTCGTGTAATGTTATGTTTGTCAATGGAGTTAAATCAAATAGAGAGTATTGACCTGAATGAATTCATGTAATGTTATGTTTGTCAATAGAGTTAAATCAAATAAAGAGTATTGACCTGCATAAATTCATGTAATGTTATGTTTGTCAATAGAGTTAAATCAAAGGGTATTGACCTGGATGAATTCATGTAATGTTATGTTTGTCAATAGAGTTAAATCAAATAGAGAGTATTGACCTGAATGAATTCATGTAATGTTATGTTTGTCAATAGAGTTAAATCAAATAGAGAGTATTGACCTGAATGAATTCGTGTAATATTATGTCAATAGAGTTAAATCAAATAAAGAGTATTGACCTGAATGAATTCATGTAATGTTATGTTTGTCAATAGAATTAATCCAAATATAGAGTATTAACCTGGATGAAGTGATGTAATATTATGTTTATCAGTGGAGTTAAGATTGAATTGGAGAACATTGATCCAAAATAATTGAAGTAATAAATTATCGTAGAAAAACAATAATGTGATCTTGATTGCTACCATAGATCGTGTGGAATTTGTGATTTTTAATTATCCGGATTAGTAAGACACCCAAAGCATAGGGCCATGATCATGATTTTCAGATGCTTACAACAAGACCTGATCTAGCAAATCAAATCATTATGTTAATACTTTTGTTCTGTACCAGTTTTCAGATAAATTAATATAAATCCCAAAACTTTAATATAAAAAATAAGAAATTGCTTAACATTTAAACCATTCTGATCGAACATTATCTGTAATCATGAAATTATTTTTTTAAAAACTGTTATGAACATGAATTACAGTTTTATGATTGAAGCATCTGTAACAATAGTCACTGATTTTCACTATGAAGCATGTGTAACAACAGTCACTCATTTTCACTTTGAAGCATGTGTAACAAGTCACTCATTTTCACTTTGAAACATCTGTAACAACAGTCATTCATTT
Organism: Sinohyriopsis cumingii; assembly: GCA_028554795.2. Classification (NCBI taxonomy): domain Eukaryota; kingdom Metazoa; phylum Mollusca; class Bivalvia; order Unionida; family Unionidae; genus Sinohyriopsis; species Sinohyriopsis cumingii. Next base: position 75,200,263 of record CM068840.1, on the reverse strand, counting down.
TCACTTTGAAGCATGTGTAACAACAGTCACTCATTTTCACTTTGAAGCATCTGTAACAACAATCACTCATTTTCACTATCACTGTTACTCAAGATAAAGTTAAATACATTGTAGGTGCGTAAGAAAAATAGCCAGGTGACTGTTCTGGAGGAACAGCTGGAGGAAAAAACTGCCCATATGTCTCAGAATGCATCACAGATGCGACAACTTGAAAAGGAGCTTGTGGTCAAAGAGGAAGAATCACAGAAGCTTCACAGGGAACTGTTTGGGAAACAGCAAGAGATGAATCAAATGCGGGAAAGTATGGAAAAAATTCAGGCTTTACACAGAGAACACTGCAAGGATTATGAAAAACAGATTGAAATTGTAAGTTTTACCCACAAAAATTCTGATGTATTTTTTTCTTTCATCAGAAATATGGTTATGATAATGGTAACAGATGCTGAGATTTTTTTTCAAGATTCTTGATTATGCTTTGCAAGAAAAAAAAAAATTATAATTACTTGTGACCTTGTTTAATTTTTTTTCATATCACAAGTCTAATGAAGATTTTACATTGAAGGAGACATAATAAAAATAAGTATCTCCATTCTGTTTTAACAGGTTCTTTTGGAGTATTAAGTTAAAAGTTTATTTTTCGGCAGGAACCCTTGCTGCTTATTGTTTTATGTATGAGTATACAATAATTTCACTTTCTAATCATCAGACCATATTTTTTACTTAAAAGCTGTTAAAGAAAAATTATTTTTCTTCCTTTCATACAGCTTCAGGAGAGAGTTGAAAACAAAACCAGTCAGGCAGAGAATAGTAACAGACAACTAACCAGTCTGCGGCAGGAACTGGCAGAGAAGACAGAACGACTGCAGAATGTGGAACAGTCACTCCAGCAGACAGAAGAGGTCAGTAATTTATTGTGCTGAGTTCAGTCTTGCTTTAAATGCTATATTTTTAATGCAGTGTGTTGTTAGCTTAATAAGATGGATTTGGTTTGTACATTTCCACTGGAACAAAAGTTTAAAAATGTCCAGAGAGGTAGCTTGCAGTTTGAAAAACAATGTACAATGCTTCCATTCGCTGGAAAGTTTGCTATGGAAGGTATAGTGACAGAAATTCTAAAGGTGATCATTGGACTCTGAATTTCAGCCATCTTTTTTATATTCAGACAGCTTTAATCTTTTGACTCAGACATAATTTCAGCATTTACTTTTTTGAATCTTGATATAGTTTTCATTTCCAAAATCAGTAAGACTGCAGTTTAAATTTTTTAATAATTCTTCTCCTTCAAAGTCATGGTCAGTGTTTTTGTTTGTCATTTTGGAAATTCACAGATAAAGTAGGCTATTCAATAAGTTGTGTATCTCCTAACAATGCAGAATTTAATTTTCATTAAAGAGCCTTGCTTCTGCTTTATCAGTTATACTACACGAAGTTATACTAATCATACTACATTAAGTCATACTACCATCATACTGCATCAAGTCATACTAACATCATACTGCATCAAGTCATACTAGTCATAATACATTGTCATACTACATTAGGTCGTATTACCATCATACTGCATCAAGTCATACTAGTCATACTACATTGTCCTACTACATCAGGTCTTACTACCATCATACTGCATCAAGTCATACTACCATCATACTGCATCAAGTCATACTAGTCATACCACATTGTCATACTACATCAGGTCTTACTAAAGCAAGTCATACTACACAATGTCATACTTCAAGTCATGCTAGTCATACTACATCAAGTCATACATAAGGTCTTACTAAAACAAGTCATGCTACAATCCAACTACAGCAAGTCGTACTAGTCATACTACATCATTGCTGCTGCTGACTATGCATTGATAGCAGAGACCCATAGGAAAATTTCCTTTGCCATTACATCAAATAGTTTGGGGAAAAGTATTAGGGACAAAATTGCAGAACTTGAAACTCTTGAAAAACAGCTTGATGACAAGCTGCAAGAACTGAAAAATTCACTCTAAAATATTTTGGACTTTGTAAATAGTGTAGTGTAGACAGAGTAAAATGAACCTAGTTCAGTGACTGTTCATTACTCTAATGTCCAGAGGTAGGATGATTAGTAATGGGAATGATATCAATGATCATAATCTTGACTTCATTATGTATCCTTTAAAATTAATGTAAGATAGCACCTTGAAAAACCTTGACAATTTTTAAAGAAATATGCTACTAACCCCTGAGTCATGCTATAGTTATTCTAAAGCAAGTCATGCTACATCAAGTCATACTAGCCATGCTACATCAGGTCATACTAGTCAAACTACAGTGAGTCAATAATCATACTGGTCATACTACATCAAGTCATACTAGTCATGCTACATTAAGTCATACTAGTCATACTATAGTGAGACATAGTAATCATACTACATTCATACTACAGCAAGTCATACTATAGTCATGCTACAGCAAGTCATTCTATAATCATACTACAGCAAGTCATATTATAGTCATACTACAGCAAGTCGTAGTCATACTACAGCAAGTCATAATATAATTATTCTACATCAAGTCATACTAGTCATACTACAGTGAGACATAGTAATCATACTACATTCATACTACAGCAAGTCATACTACAGCAAGTCATACTACAGCAACTAATACTATAGTCATAAATACATCAAGTCATACTATAGTCCTACTGCAAGCCATACTAGTCATACTACATTAAGTCATACTGCAATCACAATACATCAATTCATACTAGTCATACTACATCAAGTCATACTGCAGCAAGAGCAGCAGAGAGGGTGAACAGACCATAGAATTCCGACAAAACAAATAAAACAAACAAAATAAATCATCTCATAGAAAGGTCAAGATTTTTACAAATGAACTTTTCCTTGAGATGTTTTATTTCTGTAATGACCGATTGTACTAATAAAACCTCAGTTCGAAATAGTAGCTGAAAAAATAAAGTACTCTACGTGTTTATTTATTCTTGTTTATTTTTTTGACGACCAACGTTGGTAGGTACCCTCTCTGCTGCTATTAATTTACCACCATACCAAGTTTGATGAATATTTTTCAACGCGTTCTCGCTGTCGTTTTTCCTCATCTGTTTCATCTTTATTTGTTCTATGTTTCAAGTAATATTCAAGTTCTGATGGTGGTTTTTCTATTTTTGGATTTATGTTCTTTCTGTGTTTATAATATATCATCAAACTTCTGTATCGATCTCCACCGCAATTTTTGCAAATCTGATATAATCCTCTAACGAAGTTGTTTTCAACACAACTTCGTGGACCAGCATGAAGGTTTTTCTTTATGTTTCTTGCAATATTCTCCACGGCATTTTTTATTACAATTGTTAGTGGTTCCTTGACGCAGCCACGCACAGTTGTTCATTATCTGTTTAATTTAATTTACACCCCTTCTGCTGATATTAATTAAATCATTATGTTATAATAAAATGATACATCCAGAATCTCATACTGCAAGAACAGCTCGAGAACGATTAGAAGCAATTAAAAAATTTCTTCCTGTCAGAGACTCATTCAGAAAAAATCTACAAGCGCAGCAAGAAGCACAAGTTGAGTATGAAGAGGACACTAAAAAACTGTTTAAACCCGTCACTGCAGCTACTGAGAAAGTTACAACAGTTGTCAAAGAAGATCTTCTTCCGGTATCAAAACAAACTGTAGCGCAGACTGAAAAAATAGCAAGAAGAACTAAACAGGCAAAGAAGATTTTACGAGATCTTCCACCTGGCATAGCCAGGGAAATAGCTGCGGCTCAGCCTCCACCTGTTGGTGAGGAAATACTTGAAGAAATTGGAAAACTTCGTGCTGAGATAGGTGATATGAAAGATGATGAAGGGAAAATGATTACGCTGAGTAATAAATTTACTAGTGCGGGTATCAAATTCATAAAAAAGGAAATTAAGAATATTAATACGTTATCAAAACTTGCAGCAGACAGTTTAAATAAAAAAGAAGAACTTTTAAGACCTGAATATAGTTCCACTCGTATTAGTGATGAAACCTGGTATAAATGGATATATCGTATATATTACGATAAAGATAGAGTTTACTCCACTGATGAGGTATATAATGATTATCGCAGAAACATAGATATGTATCTTGCACAAAAAGAATCAAAAGTATCACAATCTCTCAGAACAATAAGTGAGGAAGAAGAAGAAGAAGAAGTATCACCCTCAAGACTATTTAATAAAAGATCTCCCTTAAGACTATTTAAGAAATCAGAAGAAGAAGAAGGAGCAACGGGAAGTGGTCTGGGAAATAATTTTGTTTGTCCTGATAATATCATCAATGACATGTCACGGTTAGAAGTTCTCATAGGAGGAAAACGTGCCGGAAATAATTCACCAGAAATAACCAATGAAGCAGCTGATATTTGTCGGCGACTATTTCAAGGTGGTATCATGGATATCGGCGTTTACCGAGAACTTATCGATGAACTTGTTGATGACTAGTTGTTAGATAAATGGTAAATAAAAATAAGATGATAATACATAATAATCATCGCAAACCTGTACAGGTCAGAGCGGTAAACTCACGATTACCAATCTATAGTGTTATTTACAGAGATGGACTTGGTGATATCATTCGGGGATTATTCACGAGGATAGCTCCCAAAGTAGCACCTGTTGCAAAACAATTATCGATGAAGGCTATTGATATTGTTCGTGATAAAGCTCCTGGAGCAATTGTCAATGTTGCTGGTAAGGCGTTCTCGGCGATCAAGGAAAGACTAGCACGATTATTGCGACGAAAACAACAACCACCAGTGAAACTGGCAAGTACTGAGGTGATGCCCGCAGATGTAAGTAAAATAATAAATCAGGCTGCAAATCAAAAACTAGCGGCGATATCTGAAGAAGCAGAAAAAAATATAACAGCAAATTTAATAGCAGGAAGCGGTCTTCGTCGACGACGATCATCATTTGAAAAATGGTAACTATAATAAAAATGTTCAGGCGCGAATCAGACCCAGCATTTGATATGGAGGCACCTGTCCTTAAGTACGAATCTGTACGTGATTATCAGTTTTATTCTTATGACGCAAGACTGCCAAATCAGCGGGGGAGAATCGAATTACAGGTTCATGATACAAGTAGATATTTCTTGCCCGCTGAAGCGTTTATTGAAGTAGAAGGTAGACTTGTAACGAATGTTGTAGCTAATACGCCATATGCTGCTAATTTACGTGTTGGTTTTGTCAACAACGGGATTATGGCATTGTTTGATAGCGCCACATACATGATTGATGGAAAAAATATTGAATCAGTTCAGAAGGATGTTGATGTTGCCACAACAATAATTGGTCTAGCGAGATATTCTGACGACTTTACAAGATCAGCTGGTCCAACAATGATGTTTGCTAAGGATATTACCAACAACGCTGATCATGTTCAGTATACTAAATTACTGACACCACAAAATACTGCAGTTAATCCACAACCAGTTGATTTTGAGCACGCAGACAGACCAGGTGCTGATTTTGATATTATAAAAAGTGTTAATGCGACTTACAACCTGGGATTTGCAACACGCCGAGCAGCGCTGTCGGGAGATAATAGAAATTTTTCTTGTGCAATTCCATTATCTCACATCTTTGGATTTTGCAGAAATGTTAGAAAAGTCATCTTTGGAGCTAAACACACAATTGTGCTCGTAAGAAAAGGTGATGATAATGATGCAATCTGGCGAGGTGCTGGTGTTGCTGATGGTAAAGTAAATATATTAAAACTTTCATTGTGGATGCCAGTAATAACTCCATCTATTACTGAGGAACAAAAATTACTTTCTTTTATGGATCAAGGCGGTAAATCATTGCTATCATGGTTAACAGTAACCACAGATGCTGCTCAAAGCAATATTAATGGTTTATTTACATGGCATATAGCATCACAACAGGGTGTTTCTGCACCACGACATATTTTTATTGCACTGCAAAATATTGACCGGATAAATGATCAACAACTTTCACATATGATATTTGATAACCTTGGAGTTAATGAAGTTTCCTTACGGATAAATGGACATCAAGAACCAACAGAAAATATACAACTAAATTATGCACAAAATCATGTAGCGCGCGCATATCATCGTTTAATGTCATTCATGGGACGTGATCAAAATATAGATACCGGTTTGCAAATATCACAATTAGATTTTACAGGTCTATATCCGATTTATTATTTTTCACTAGAACATCTTGATTTATCCAAACAATCTGTTGTTGATATACACTTTCGAGCTCATGTTACTAACCCACCAGGTGCTGGTGCCTTCTACAGAGCGATCGCGGTCATACTTAGCGATAAAGCCATGTTACTTGAAGGTGGTAGTGGTCGAATGAGAGTTGTTGATGCACCAGTGGAAAATCTTTAATTATTTAGAAAAATATTATTTATATAAAAATGTCGTATGGTCATGTTAATGTTACTCTGACTCCCGGTCAGGTAAAAAAGCTTCAATCAAAAACTGCCAACAAATGCGGAACTAAAATATCACTAAAACGAGATCAGATTAGTGGTGGTCCAAACAAATTATCGTTGACAAATAATCAGATTAAACATTTCAATAAAGCCCTAGAATCAAAAACTGGAGTTCAATTCCATCTCTCCCCGAGCGCCATCAAAGACATGTTTAAAACCGGTGGTATATTTCCACTTCTCGCGGCCATTCCGGCATTAATAGCTGCAGCTGCTCCAGCCGTAGCAAAAGCAGCCGCATTAGGTGCTGTTGGAACAGCTGCTGGAATGGCACTAAAGAAAGCAACAGGGCAAGGATACAAAAAAAAGGGACGCGGCTTAAGATTGCCAGGATCTCGTTGGGGGAGAGGCCTAAGGCTTCCAGGATCACTTCGTTAGACGTTCCAGCATCAAATTTTGATTTACTTAATGCTGCTAAAAAATTAAAAATAAAAGCCTTTAGAGGTGTTTTTATGCGAGATCAATTACCGAAACAACCAAACAAACTCGAAACAGGTATTATTAATCTTGACGAACGTTCCGGACCCGGTACTCATTGGGTATCATACGCGGTTGATCCACGTGGAATCATTTATTTTGATTCGTACGGGTTAACTCCACCTGTTGAATTTATCAAGTATGTCGCACCACTTCACGCAACAACCTCTGGTTGTAAAGTTTGGTATTCAACGCTACCCACACAAACAATGACAGATCCACCAATATGCGGCCGTGAAGTAATTAATGTACTCGATGCTATATCAAAATCATCCAGGCCGCCACATAAAGTCGTGCACGATTATACAAGCAACCGATATGTTGCGCGTAAAGCGTTTTAAACAGATCTTAGATTTTTATATAATGGTTGATATTTACGGAAGATCTTCTTCACGTGTTAAGAGAGCATCCGGCGACGTTGATCTGTCGAAGTATGCGACTAAGGATGACCTCGCTGATATTATGAACCTGGCTGGAGTTGACCCAGATGAGGTTGTTATTTTTCAGGATCAACATGGTAAACTAAAAACCAGCAATATCAAATGGGATGATATAGTTCGGCGAGTACTTGGTGCAGTTACGGATAATATTCCCGTGTTTACTGACAACGGCAAAATCAGAGATTCAAGTATATCGTTTGCAACAATTAGAAATGAAATTACAAAAAGCGTTGCTAATTGTGTGAAAAGCACCGGCGACACAATGACGGGTGAACTCAGCATGAACGGAAATAAAATATTAGTTTTAAGAGATCCAACATCTGACGAAGACGCAGCAACAAAAAAATACGTTGACAACGTGGATGGTAAATTATCCACGTTACGGGCTGAGTATGACGTTCACGCGGGCGCTTTTGCAAGATTTCACAGAAACCATCAAAAAACCACAGAAGAAAACACAGCAGGATATCAAGACCAACATTGACACGATCAAACGAACACAGCAAGACATCGTAGCGGGAATTCCTGAGATTATCAATAAAACCAATTTGATTAAAATTCCAGCTGGAATAACTCCCGGGCATATCACAAACATCGTATGCACGGTATCATCGGGATTTGCAACATGGTCGCAGCAAAATAATACTATCAAATATACCGCAACAGTCACTGGCATGTACAGGCTGTCTGTGTTTAGTGCTGCAAAATTTGAAATATTTACAACGTTTCCATGGCGTCATTCCACCGACAGGTTTTCCGGGGTTGTATCTGTTGTATTAAATAGCGCAAACGAAGAAATATTTATTCTGGAAGCAGCTGATAAGGAATTAACCGCAACATCTTACTGGTGGTGTTTGGAATTTGTAGCTGAAACACCTCAATTGGTTACTGCATAAAAATATATATGGACGGTGCACAATACAGATACAATCAAGCGCGTGAATGGCAGGCGGCGCTAAAAGATCAAGTTGATCAATATACAGTAAAAGTAAAAAAATATCGACGACTATTGGTTATCGTTGATGTGATTGTTTATTCAGTATCCGCTGTTGTTGCTGGAACCGGTGTAATATTATCAGCGTTGACAACGATGGCACCAGTAGCTGTAACTATTTGTATTTCAGCAGCAACAACTATTGCAGGTGTGCTTAATATCATTGCAAAAAAAAATATGTACTTGCACGAACGAAAAATTATCCGATTACAAAATAAAATTACATACAGCGACGGTAGCATACTCGAAATTATCCTCGTTGTTATCAGCGAGTCTCAGTGATGGAATTATATCTGATTTCGAATTTTCAATGATAACCAAAATATACGACGAAGGTATCGGTATTAAAGATACAAGTATCAATAATGACAGAATTACTCCAGCAGATTGTGACCAACACAACCCGCACAAGATAACGATGATCTCGGTAAGTTCAATTAATCCTGAATTTAGTGTTAATTTTCCTACTGCAATTCCAGTAAAAGAAATAGCACTAGCGCAATTACGAGTATATTACAGCTGGCCAAATATCAGATCAAAATCATTTAATGGTACACCAGCAAATAATTCGCTTGTATTTGCTAACAAGAACAAACCCGATGGAACACCTGACTGGGTTGTTGTTGGAATACCAACTGGCAGTTACGAGATTGAAGAGATCAGTGAGGAATTTCAACGTAGAATAAAATCAATAACAGGAAAAGAAGCAAAAATATCAATTAATGTTCATGAACCCACCCTGTCCTCGACGGTTGAAATACATTCTCCCGATTACGTCGTTGATATTTATAAATCTTCAATCAGATCCGTACTAGGCTGGCCTGAAATTCCCCCGGTGTATGAAAGACTACCAGAACCAACTCGGGATGATTTTACATCATCGAAAAGTTTTCATCATAATATTAAAATGAATTATACAAGTTTTTGGTGGAACATAGAAAAACGGGTATGGGATAAACGTGATCAATTTCGTGTCGAGCGAACTGGTAAATACTATTGGCTTTTACACAATGTTGATGGTGGTAATTCATTTTATGATATAAATATCAGTAATGTCATTAATATCATAAATTCAGACCACAAAGAGCAACTAAATAATTTACGTGTCCTTTTTCATGAATATTTGTCTGATTTGACATCTACGCGTGAAGAAATTATTAAACAAATAGAAATTTTAAATCATATAGCTGATACTATTGAATATTTTCATAATAGAATCATAAACCTGGTTTTTGAATCATCTGGCGATTATAGAAGATTTTTCGCAACCAAGTACAACATATCTGAAGCTGACATTGTAACATTTAAATTTCGTGATTATAATCCGGATAAATTAAGAAAATCTGTCAGTGATGTCATTGATGAGTTTTTTCCTAAAATACTCGATGCATGGAGAAAACTAGCACCATATCCAACCTATCTTAGATATGATAATGATCCACATGGCGGCGGAAGACACATATCTTCGGGAATCGTTAATATAACACCGACGGTCGCGGTCAATCTGGTTTGTGACGTAATCGATGGCAGCTATCAAATAGATCTCGGAAGATCAAATCAAGCTCAACAAGGATACATCCTATACACGTTCACACCACAAGTTCCCCCTGGAAGTTTAATCGTGCAAGAACCAACTAATCCTGTGTATTTGCGGTGTCACAATAATATGTTAACACGAATCAATTTTAAACTCACAGACCACCTTAATTGCTTAATTGACATACGTGGAGAAGAACTTGTGATAAATCTGTATGTGAAATCGTAGATCTTTATGTAATGGAGGGTTTTTACACACGAGAATTTCTTAACAGTTAGAAGAACATTTGTGACAGAGATCAGACTCAAATTCGATCAACTTAAAAAAAATAAATAAAAAAATATTTTATTATTACTGGCACAAATTTGTGTTTGGTACAAATTAATCGGCCTAGGCAGCTAAAAAAGCTGGTCGATGAAAGTAAAAATTAAAATTTCTATCACAAAAAAAAATAAGATTTATTAATTTTCCTGATTTTTATTATTTTTTTACTGAAATTGTACGAATTACTTGATTTTGACTACCAACTACCCCGTCAGAAACATAAAAATGTACGAATTACTTGATTTTGACTACCAACTACCCCGTCAGAAACATAAAAATGTACGAATTACTTGATTTTGACTACCAACTACCCCGTCAGAAATAAGAAAATTCTAACTTTGTCAAATTGTTCCTAATAAATTTTATTTATTAAGAATATTATTTTTACTGAGATTTTTATTTTTTTTTACTAAAATACAACGAAATTGCTCAATTTTCCTGATTTTGACTACCAACTACCCCGTCAGAAATCAAGTAATTCGTACATTTTTCTTTGATTTTGACTACCAACTACCCCGTCAGAATCAAGTAATTCGTGCATTTTTCTTGATTTTAGTAAAAAAAAAATAAATCTTCAGTAAAAATAATATTCTTAATAAATAAAATTAATTTATAATAAATAAAATTTACTAGAAACAATTTGACAAAGTTAAATTTTCTTGATTTTGACTACCAACTACCCTGTCAGAATCAAGTAATTCGTGTATTTTTCTTGTATTTTGTAAAATAAATATCAATTTTTTCTTATTTCTGATGGGGTAGTTGGTAGTCAAAATCGCGTATTTGTGAAAAAATATTATTTTTCCCTGATTTTTATTTATTTTTTTGCCGCACAAATTTGTGTTTGGTACAAATTAATCGGCCTTGCAAAAAAAAATATTTTTTTTTTCTGAAAATTTGATCATTTTACACTACATGTGGTCAGCGTTGACAGGGACCCCAGTTACCAAAACTTTCATTATCACCAGTAACGAAGTTACTCTGGATCGTTTCACCAGTAACGAAGTTACTCTCTGACATAATTTTTCTTAATTGTCTTATACGAGTACTAATCGTTTTCTTTGCCTCGTACTCGTGGGATAATAGCGATTTAATTCTTTCTACGGCGGCAGAGAGAGGAACGAACTCCTTCACATGATCATCTTCTACGGTAGCTAGCGACTGAAACATTGCCGCCTGAATCCGTTTCATGAGCTTGTATTCAGATGATAGTGTGTGTGTTCCCTGGTTTTTACGTTCTTGTAAAATCTCAAAGTCAGAAACTATTTTTTCAGGATTAAGTTCATCAGATATATTAATTCCATCTTTTTTCAATTTTTTAATAGCAACAATTACATCATTGATATTTTCATGGTTCATTATATAATATATAAATCTTTAAAATAAAAAAAAATTATCCCTAGAACCCCTATCGAGTGTATTAGCGAGTTTGTCGGGATGTTTCAAGGACAGCACAACATATACAATGAATGAAGAGCCCCTATCGAGTGTATTAGCGAGCTCAGATTATGAATGAAGAGCCCCTATCGAGTGTATTAGCGAGCTCAGATTATGAATGAAGAGCCCCTATCGAGTGTATTAGCGAGCTCAGATTATGCATTGGACGGCACAAACATATAACTTAACTAAGGAAATGGATATATACAATGAAATGGATATATACAATGAAATGGTTATATACAATGAATGAAGATGTAATTAGTTAAACTGACTAATTACGATCATAAAAAATCAAAAATCTACGAAGAAAACTATATATTACAAAGTAATCTCCCTTTTATATGATCAAAAATTCAGTAGTGTATGGAGGACATACTGTGACATAAATTAAAAAAATTAATTCAATGTGGTGATGATAGTTAATAATGTGGTGATGATAATTATTGATACTGAAAGGTAATTTTCTGTTTATATTTTTTCGAGAAAGTAGATCTGGTTATATTTTCTGCGACGTATTTTACCACACGCAAGTCAATATCAAAATATTCAGCAGCTGAATACATTGAACGAAATATAATTTTTTCGCCAGTTTCTGTGTTTGTGGAAATTACCGCCCTTCTAGAAACTGTCTTACATCTTCCTGTATTACCACATGCAGAGTTCACACTTCGTGTGACAACTCGAAGGTTGTGCAGGGAGTTATTTTGAGTGTCCCCGTCAATATGATCAATAACAAGACTGTCTTTGATCACTCCGAAGAAACATTCGTAGATGAAACGATGACAATGATATCTTCTCTTTCCAACTGTAAATCTGAGATAGCCAGTATTAGAAACAACGCCAACTTGTCTCTTCAACTTGCAGTGTCTGATGATACCATTAATATTTGATTCATAGTTTGTTATGACAGGATGTGGGACAAATTTATTTTGCTCCATTATGATAATATTATTTGTTTAAATCATTGTTTGTCTGAAATCTTGATATATAATCCTCCATGGATTTTATAGCGTTTTCACCGCTATTATTTTTTTTGTCATAATATCTTTTAAGTTCTCTGAACCGTTTTCCGCCGCACTTTCCACATAATTCTGTTTTTCCTCGCACTCCAATACCACACCGCAGACATGGTATTGGTCCTAGACTTCCTCGTCGTATGTTTTGTGAGTGCATCCAACAAAATTCCTTTCTGCAGGATTTGTTGCATCGATTTACTGAGCCGATCATCAACCATCTGCATTGAGACATTGTATATATAATATTTTTTATTTTAAATATTTGTTTTAATTATATGAACGAGTTTGAGAGATTATCCCAAACTAGGCCTGTTAAATATAAATTCAACCTTGACAGATTATCTTCTGACTTGCCAGTGCGAGATTTGGTTCATCCGAAAAATAAAAGTCTGATCTCGAAAATTCACGACGCCAAGAAGGAATTTTACACGGATGGTGCATCTCATACATGGTCAACGTTCAAGATTATACGCCTTGACGGAGTCAAGAAAGCTGACAAAGTCACGGATGCCACAATGAACGACAAGCGAGCGGCAACTATCATTAACTACATCGCTGAATACGAGGGCAATCAAAAATATTTCTTCAGAGTAAAATTTATTGTATTAACAGAAACAGGTAGTTGGATTATCCGTGACAAATATGATCCTGTCCTTGGCAATAATAAAACTGTCATATTAAGTAAAAATTCCAGACCGGGTCTACTGACGGGTATTGACAAATCGTATTATGAGCGAGCATATCCTGTAACAGCGGTTATTTATGGAATCTATGAGGTAAATAAAAAACCCAACGTTGATAAACTAGCGCCGATGAAATTTTCAAGGTTAAATTGTGTAGCCGAACGAGTAATAGAACACTTTACAAACGCGATGCGTGGAAATGGATTAACTGATTTAAGACGTGAAAAAATAAACTCGTGGGCTGATTCAGTTAAGGATACCGGTGCTACAATAAAAGATGTTGCTGAGTTAGGAAAAATATTAAAATTTCCAATAACCGTAGCGACAATAACGGGAGAAGTACTGTACCAATCGAAATATAAATCGAAGGGAGCTCCAATAAATATTATCGATCATAACGCGCACGCATGGACTAACGCAGTAACAATATTTCCACGTGATCGAACCGTTAGATTTTACCCCTCAGATATGGGGGGAGGTATGTTTGATTTTATTAAAGAAATAAGTAAAACCGATCCTGTATCGGTATGATTATTTAAAAGTAATGAGGAAGGTGAATTTGATCAGTTTGTCAAACCAAACGGTGAAATATATCGCACAGAATCCCTCCATGACGAGATGAAAGGGGCCCCGAGTGGCCGAGTGGTCTAAAGCGTTCGCCGTTACGGATCACTGCCATCTCACCTCTGTCTGCGCCGGTTCGAGTCTCAGATTCAGCCAATGTAGATATGTGAGAAAGCATGCCAGTAGCTTCTCGTGGGTCGGTGGTTCTTTCCAGGGTTTTCCCGGGTTCTTCCTCCACCATTAATACTGGCCGCCATATATGGCCTATCGTGTGCTGAAAAATGGCGTTAAACCCCACAACAACAACAACGAGATGAAAAATCTTGCGACGTTTTTACAGTGCAAGCACGCGGAAAATACTGAAAAATTACTAACTAATTGTTTTACCGTTCCATCTGTTGCAGCTCATTTCGCCAGAGAAAGAAATTCATGGAAACCAACACGATTTGATTTACTCGAGGACGTACGCGCAAGTTGTGTCGAATATGGACATGGCGGATTATGGAATACCAAATATAATTACAATGATGTTATTTCGGTTGATATGGTTGCATGTTATCCAGGAAGTTTTCTGGGATACGGAGATTGTTCTGTGTACTTTGAAAGATTTGGTCACCCTACAAACGAGATGACGCGAGTGGCAATTAATGGACCATTACCTGATTTTGATCTGACTGGATTCGCCTGTATTGAATCATTCAAGTTTAACGAAAATCTTCACAAGATTTGTTATGTTTGGTTTGATAGACATTTTTGTGAAAAACATTGGGCACCTATAGTTTTGTTGCGATATATGCTAGATTGTATGATACTGACATCGTTGGTGGTCAGTGAGGCAATTATATCATATCATGCACAGACCAAAGTTTGGTTGCCCATGTCAGATTCTGAAGTTATCAGCGAGTTTAAGGAAAAATGTCCTGATGTTTCCGAAGATGATATTCCTAATAAACTCAAAACCGCAAAAGATCTCGGTAGAAAAATTATAGGTAAATTTACTCAAGGTGGTGCATATGATTATAAAAGACATCACGCACGATTAATTCTGGATGATGCCGAGTACGATTTTATAATCGCTGACACAACAGCGAAAAATATATTTGTAAATCGAGAAAGTGTTTATTTATCCGACGGAACAAAATTGGGTACGATCGTTAGTTACATAAATGACGTATCCCCACAATATACTCATCTAAGATCTTCCATGTTGGCTTATGTTTCTATAAATTTATTATCGATGATTAATAGATTTCCTGAGACCGCAGTCAGAGTCGCAACAGATTCGTTTTATATTTCGAGTAAATATTTAGAACTTGTTATGAAATTTACAAGTAATGATGAACGATGGGGTTCATGGAGAATAAAAAAGGAACTATTACACAATTATGCAGAATCAGCAGATGTTCCAATGAGAGATTTTTATCGTAAGGGTAATAAAATATCAGAAATGTCGAAAGCACCATCGTTGAGTGATCCAATAACCAGATATAAGACAGTATATCTCAATGGACCTGGTGGATGCGGCAAAACAACTCGAACGATTAATGTTTTTAGAAATTCAGATATAATCGTGCTGACACCCACACATAGACTTACACGTGAGATGAAACAGCGGCAAGTACAATCGTGTACGTATAATAGTTTCTTTCGGTGGCGCGGAGATACATGGACTCCTCAACGGATGGGAGAAAAATATATACCTAAAATAATTATTTGGGATGAGATATGCACGGTCTCATTGGATACATTAAAAAAGTTTCTTGATTGGTTGTTGACGAAAAATACCGCTATAATAATGTGTGGCGATCATGGTCAACCGCCGCCTTTTGTTGGACCATCTCCACATGATTGGTTAAAAAATTTCGTTGATTATTACGAAGAAATAGATGATGATCATAGAGCTCTTGATGCAAATTTGAAGGAATTTAAAAAATTAATCAGATTACAATCAAACAAAATTCAGTGTGAAATAATACATGGAGTGATCTCAGAGACCTCAATGAGTGATTTTTTGAAATTATGGAGACCCACCGATTTGATCGTAGCAAGTAGAAAAATAATCAGAGACGCTTTACAACAGCAGTTATTTCAGCTGCATAAAGAAAAATACTCAGAATTACCCGTACTGTTGTGTTATAGACCATCAGATACACGAAAACAGAATATTAATGTCGATATTCCAGGACAGACTGAGAAGCAAAATCTCGTATTAAATGATATTGTCGCTGTTGATATCAGTGTGGTCGAAGATGCAATACACGCTGACAAATCTCCATGGGTGTTGGGATACGCTATGACGATCCACTCGTCTCAGGGATTAACTATTTCTGATACACGAGTCTGGATTGTAGACGATCGTATCGAGTGGTCAAATTTAGTTTATTTAGCGGTATCGAGGGTCAGAAAAATATCTCAGTTACGTAGAATTATAATTCCTGAAATCGTTGATAAATTTAACATCATCGATGATGATATAATAAGAAAAAAATTAATCGGATACAAACAATCTGATAAAAAAAATAAACGTGACTTTGATCTTGATGTTGAATTTATTATTGAGTTAAAACAGCAGCAGAACAATCATTGCGCAAGTTGTAATTGTATAATGTTATGGCGGTATTCGAGTAATGATTCAAGACAATTTACCGTAGATAGAAAAGATAATAGTCGCGGTCATACACGAGAAAATACCATGTTAACCTGTCTTGAGTGTAATCGACGTAGAGGCGCTAGCGCCTTGGGTGCTGGCACCCTTGGCGCTAGTGCTAGTTAAGTGATCGAAATCACTGAAGTGATTTTGGCGGTAGTTGTGTATCCGCGGGAATTATTTGTAGTTGTTCACGTGTAAATCCACGCTGAGGAGCAGCTGAATCTAATCTGTAGATTGCAGGTCTGGAAACGCCTGCGTTTCTCCCAGTGGATCTTGTCACGGTAGATATTTTGTGTGTGGTAACACTCCAAATAGGATCAGTCGCTCTTCGTTCACCACCTTCAAGTTCACCAGGCTCATATAAATATCTAACTGTAACATCACCTAATATTTTTTGTTTCTCAACATCTTTTCGTTGTGTTGGTATATTTTTTTTTGTAATTGCATTAATGGGTTTCATGTTGGTTGTTCGTGTGATCTCATTATTTAATGCAGCTATCACGCTTGGTAATCTTGCAACCCATTCGCGAGATCTTTTATCCTGAATAAATTCCCTCGCGTATTGATATCCAAATAACCGCTCAGCAAGTGTTCGATTAAATCGCTCAACAATTGCTTGATCACGATGAATTGCAGTATGACCTCGTCGTATTTTGGTATTATGTCGTTTCATCAGCGATGATACTGGACCAAGAAATTCCTTACCAGGATCAACCTGTAGTAGCTGTGGCCATCGCAGACCACCTCGTGGTCCGAGTCCTCGTTGATAAATTCGTTCAAACGCATCGGCTACTTCAGATGATGTTTTCGCTGATAGCGGCTCTGCTTCTTTATATCTACTTGCAACATCAACTACGGTTAACGCGTATTTGTACGTTTTTCTACGCACAGTATCATGCGGTAAAAACAATATCAGCTTGATGAACTTCATTAGGAACACTGACATCGAAATACGCGTACTGAATTTGTTTAGGACGTGGTAGATAAATTTGCCATATTGCTTGTTTGGATAACCACGCGCTAGCAGTAGAATGTTTAACCGCTGCTGCATCAGCAAGTTTACCAATTGCTGCTTTGCCTCTCCAGTATCCTCTTGGTGAATAATAAATTAATTCCATTATTAATTACCAGCCCCAAGCGCTAATTTACCTTTCATCGAGGATCTTGCTAACCAATTAGCTAATGATTCTCTAATATTTTTATTTTTTATAGAATTTAATGCATGAATTAATTTCACATCTGCAATATGCCTATGTTGTAGATTTTGACTTTTATAAGCTACATCATGAGCATGACAAGCTCGATCAATAGCATTTATTGGTTCCTCGCCTGGTTTTGGTTGATCCTGATTATCGAGCCTGATATCGAGTCGAGTACCAGGACCGCAATAATTATATCCTGGTAGATGTTTTTCTCCACTGTATTTAGCCCATGGAGCACCTGGAAACTTTGACATCAAATTAGCAATATCACCACCGCGCCTATTAGGTAAAAACGAAAATTTCTTTCTACCGCATACAGAACATTTTCCACCGTACGCTATTTTTTTATTTTTTGTTATAACCGTAGCTAAATCAGTGGTTGGAGTTTTAACTTTACAGTGTAAACAATATAGATTCATGTTATAACATATATGGATATAATTGATTTCTCAGCAACAAGAAAACGAGAGCCAGTTAAACACCACCCTGCGTTACCAAATTCCATCAGAATGATTATCATAGGACCATCTGGATCGGGTAAGACGCAATTATTACTTAATCTGATAATGAGATGGTTGAAATGGGATAAATTGTATTTAGTAGCACCATCCGCTGATGATCAGCGATGTTATGATGTACTTAAAGATTTCAATGAAAACGCGCGATTACTGGATGAGGATAATGATGTTATAGAGTTTATAACCGATATTAATGAAGCACCATCCGTAGATTCCATAGACGGATTTATTAATAATTTAGTTGTATACGACGATGTGATGCTAGATAAACAATCAAATCCAGCTAGGATTTTTTCCCGTGGTAGACATAAAAATACAGATGTGATCTATGTTACTCAACGATATACACAAATTCCGAAAGTGATCAGAGACAACTGCAACATTTTAGTTGTGTTTAATGGCGTAGACACACACACACTTAGAAATATTCATCAAACTTGGTGCAGCGGTGACATGGATATAATTAAATTCAAAAATTTCTTCTCACGAGCGCAAGCTACTCCACATGGATTTATAACAATAAATTTACATGATCCAAGAACAAGATATCGTGTGGGTCTTGATAAAATATTTGGGTAACAGGGGGAGCAGCAGAGAGGGTACCTACCAACGTTGGTCGTCAAATAAATAAACAAGAATAAATAAACACGTAGAGTACTTTATTTTTTCAGCTACTATTTCGAACTGAGGTTTTATTAGTACAACCGGTCATTACAGAAATAAAACATCTCTAGGAAAAGTTCATTTGTAAAAATCTTGACCTTTCTACGAGATGATTTATTTTGTTTGTTTTATTTGTTTTGTCGGAATTCTATGGTCTGTTCACCCTCTCTGCTGCTGCAAGTCATACTGTAGTCATGCTACATCAAGTCATACTATAGTCATAAAAACATAAAGTCATACTATAGTCCTACTGCAAGCTATACTAGTCATAGTACATTAAGTCATACTAATCATACTACAAACTACTGAAAGGTA
Organism: Sinohyriopsis cumingii; assembly: GCA_028554795.2. Lineage (NCBI taxonomy): Eukaryota > Metazoa > Mollusca > Bivalvia > Unionida > Unionidae > Sinohyriopsis > Sinohyriopsis cumingii. The sequence continues at coordinate 75,180,939 of CM068840.1, read as the reverse complement.
AAAGTTTATGCGTTGTCATAATGCTAAAGGAGTGAAATTTAAAAGTTTCTAACATGTCATAATGCTAACGTAGAGAAATGTAAAAGTTTCTACAATGTCATAATTTTAAAGTAGTGAAATTTAAAAGTTTCTACATTGTCATAATGTTAGAGTAGTGAAATTTAAAAGTTTCTACATTGTCATAATGCTAAAGTAGTGAAAGGTAAGTTTCTGCAATGTCATGATGTTAAAATAGTGAAATCTAAAAGTTTCTGCAATGTCATGATGTTAAAATAGTGAAATCTAAAAGTTTCTACAATGTCATGATGTTAAAATAGTGAAATTGAAAAGTTTCTATAATGTCAAAATGTTAAAATAGTGAAATCTAAAAGTTTCTACAATGTCATAATGTTAAAATAGTGAAATCTAAACGTTTCTACATTGTCATAATGTTAAAATAGTGAAATCTAAAAGTTTCTACAATGTCATAATGTTAAAATAGTGAAATCTAAAAGTTTCTGCAATGTCATTATGCTAAAATAGTGAAATCTAAAAGTTTCTACAATGTCATGATGTTAAAATAGTGGAATCTAAAAGTTTCTGCAATGTCATTATGCTAAAATAGTGAAATGTAAAAGTTTCTACAATGTTATAATGTTAAAATTGTGAAATTTACAAGTTTCTACAATGTCATAATGTTAAAACAGTGAAATTGAAAAGTTTCTACAATGTCATAATGTTAAAATAGTGAAATCTAAAAGTTTCTGCAATGTCATTATGCTAAAATAGTGAAATCTAAAAGTTTCTACAATGTCATGATGTTAAAATAGTGAAATCTACAAGTTTCTGCAATGTCATTATGCTAAAATAGTGAAATGTAAAAGTTTCTACAATGTCATAATGTTAAAATAGTGAAATCTAAAAGTTTCTACAATGTCAGAATGTTGAAATTGTGAAATTTGCAAGTTTCTACCATGTTAAAATTGTGAAATTTACAAGTTTCTACCATGTCATAATGTTAAAATTGTGAAATCTAAAAGTTTCTACCATGTCATAATGTTAAAATTGTGAAATCTAAAAGTTTCTACAATGTCATAATGTTAAAATTGTGAAATTTACACATTTCTACCATGTCATAATGTTAAAATTGTGAAATTTACAAGTTTCTACAATGTCATAATGTTAAAACAGTGAAATTGAAAAGTTTCTACAATGTCATAATGTTAAAATAGTGAAATCTAAAAGTTTCTGCAATGTCATTATGCTAAAATAGTGAAATCTAAAAGTTTCTACAATGTCATGATGTTAAAATAGTGGAATCTAAAAGTTTCTGCAATGTCATTATGCTAAAATAGTGAAATGTAAAAGTTTCTACAATGTTATAATGTTAAAATTGTGAAATCTAAAAGTTTCTACCATGTCATAATGTTAAAATTGTGAAATCTAAAAGTTTCTACCATGTCATAATGTTAAAATTGTGAAATTTACAAGTTTCTACCATGTCATAATGTTAAAATTGTGAAATTTACAAGTTTCTACAATGTCATAATGTTAAAATTGTGAAATTGAAAAGTTTCCACAATGTTATAATGCTAAAGTAGTGAAATTTACAAGTTTCTACAATGCTATAATGTTAAAAGTGTGAAATTTACAAGTTTCTACAATGTTATAATGTTAAAACAGTACTTGAGAGCATTAAGAGGAACATAACAGTGTGCAGTTTGCTGAAGCAGTTGTGCTTGACAGTACATGTATTAAGCAAAATTACTGTTTACAGTTCACTGAAGGTGTTGAAGTACCAAAACAGCCACAGGTTGTTTTCACCTTGACTGTTCGATGAGCATTATAGTTAGGTTTTTATTTTATTGAAGCCAAGCGTTTTGATTGATCCATGGTGTTCATTTGATCAGTATTTGAATTTTTGATGGTCAGCTACTTCAAATAAAAGTCAAATGCCAGGACAGAACATATCTTTCGAGTGATACTAGCAGAATTAGTGTTTTATGTTTAAGTTCTTTATTTCTGCTTTGAATTAATATATAATATCAGATTATGTCATTGATATGCACATATAATGTTGATTTCATTCATGTTTTATTCATTAAGAAAGTTAACATTATTTCACTAACGACAATTGCAGTTCTTGACATCACAATTATGACACGTTATGATATACAGATTTGTATATGCATCAGGTAAATCAGATTTGCATGTATATTAAAAAAGCAAAGCTTTTCTTTTTAAACTTAATTAATTCCAGCATGGTTCAACTTATTTAGTATTAAGGATTCCATACTAATTACATCATCATGTTTTTTTACAGAGTATTCCACTGTATTCAGTGTTGTAGAAGTTCATTCCAGATTCTTATATTTGCCATTGTTGACATATTGGGAGGTAGGGGGTTGATTTAAAAAAATATCTTTCAGTATGTAATATTAAAGCATAATGTCCAAGGCATTCCAGATGAGCTTCCAAGTCATTTCATTTCACAAACTTTTGGTTCTATTGAATAAAATTGGTTATTTTCATCATTTGACTGAAATAGTCTTGTATTTGTGTTGGTTTTAAATTAAATGTATGGAACTCATTTGAATCATTGCAGATATCTTGCTCAACAGGGATCACAAAAGATAAGAATTACTCAATTTGTTTCTTAACTTTATTTTACAAAGAACGCTTGTTTATAACAGGCCTTAAAACAGAAATCCCAGCAGAGCAACAAAGCACTGCAACAACTTGAGCAGCAAGCAAACCAGGCTACATCCCAGATCCAGCAGCTGGAAACATCATTGCATATGTACAAGGAAGAAATAAAGACCTACATTGGTGTGCTTGAAGAGTCCAAGGACAAGTTTGATAGAGAACTTGCACAGAAAGACAACAAGGTACTGTTTTAATTTGTTTGGGTTTCACGAGTCTTTTAGTACCATATATACTCACATAACTCGGGTCCAGCTACAAACAGCATAGGTCCAGATCTGGCGTAGCATAATGGCTTGGCAGATCAGGGGTCTGTTTGTTCTGCTGAGTACTCTCACAAACTGCATGGACCCAGATATGCTGGCACATAATGCCATATGTGAATTTATGCTGTTTGCTGTTGGATATGGTTTGTGTTCCTTAGGAAATTTGTATCTGGAAACAAAATTTTCTTAAGTAAGGAAAATTAGCTGATCCAACAATAATTCAGACAGAATCTCAAAATCTAGCACCATATTTTCAGTGTCTAGGTCCCTAGAAGGCCTTAATACAGCACTGTGTCAGTGCTTGCATAAATACACACACACACACACACACACACGTTATTATTATTATTTCTTGTAAACATTATACTTGTTTGTATGCATTGTAACAGTACCTGATTGCACAAATATTTTCAAAGATAATTTCATGTCCTTGTAGAAAAATGACACAGAAAGAAATTCACAGTAAATTACATAATAATAATAATAATAATGAGGACTTTGTATAGCGCCTAACCTTTAGAAGCTTTGAGCGCTTTACAACATTAGAAAACACCTATAAGATAAAAAACATAATATTATTACAAAAACAAACAACATGAAATTAGAAAAACATTAAAAAATATAAAACATGCAGAGAATATTTCAGGTAGGAAACATTATAGTTGAATACAGGAATTAAAATGTAGTATCTTCATTAATATTTATATCAGTATGAAATGAACTGCATTGGATTCAGAAATAGTTCCTTTTAAAATGGACAGTAAATAAAAATGTCAAAAATCAGATTTGCACCTAACGAACATTTCCACATGCCACTGCTGAATGAAGTTTCAGTTTGTTTTCTTCATCAGATAAAGCGGCTTGAGAAACTAATGAAGCAGCTTAGCCATGATCTTGAGGAGAAATCGGATGAAAACCTGGAGTATGAGAAAGCCATGGTGGAGCACCAGATCATGCTGCAGCAGAGTTCTTCACGTATTTCAGAACTGGAGAATACACAGGCAGAGTTACAGAAACAGGTAAATGAGTTGCAGGGGTAGAAATGTTTATCTTTATTAAAGGACTAAATTATCCATGGTTTATCCCTGGGTTAGATATAAATTTTATCTCGCCCTGCAAGTAAATTAGTTTACATACTATAAGTGCGGCATCATTCGCTTAACAGTATCATGTGACACAAATTGTAAACAGACTTGTTATATCATGAAATGTTTTATCTTAACGTAATACATGTGATTGACTAGAAGAAGAATCTTCCTCAATGTGCGGACAGGATAAGGAGTAAGATTTCTGCCAAGAAATTTGCAGGCCATGTCTGCAGAATCCAAGATTTGGCACATTTTGTCTCCAAAGCCAGTTTTGTTCCTTTAAAATAGCTTTTTATCCTGTCAGCACTCATGGGAAGATTCTGTTTGGTACTAATAAAGTTTTTAGTTGAAAAATTAGAAAATCTGCATACCCAGTCAGAATGCAATAGTACATCCTCTTGTCAATTCCACTACACCAGTCCTGCTATGAAAATATTGTTGGCTGATTTTCTAGGATTGAAGTCAGACAAAAATAATTTCCCATTAGCTTTTGTAATTGATCACATGTACATGTACCATATTATCATCAGTTATTACTTCTGTTCATGCCAGTATTTATGCTTTTTATAAGTCCTCACAAATTCCACTTTATAACATGCATTTCCAATGTTGGAGCAAAGTACTGGAATTTTGCCACTGCAGCCTTTTTTCATAACTTGCTTCATATACAGTTTGGAGTATAGTTCTGTTCATTCATTTTTCTGAACTATTACATTGGTGTTAGAATCATCAGCACTGGTAGTTCATTCAACTCTTATCTGATTTTCGTATGTTATGACTGTTTTTCTGACTCTATTTACAGATGTCAGGTGTAATGGGCAAACCTAAGAGTTGTGAGTGCACTGAGTGGTTTAAACTGTCATCTCATTTGTGTCAACACTACTGTCTTCGCTAGCCAAGGTTTTGATATGTTAAGCCTATCTTCACCTTGGTGGTTTGAGCAGATATTTTAGCTTTGTCCTAGTGATATCTCTTGGATTTCATGAGTTGTCTCCCTTAGTTTGTTATGACAATTAACCAATAACATTGTACAGCGGCTGAAAATGGCGGAGGCATTTGACTTCAAAAGGATACCTTGTAAGTTTAATATTGATTGTATGACTATGTACCAGAGAGAAGCCATTACTGGCATATTTGAGTAAAAGATATTTGTGCAAACATAGACCAGCAGTAGAAAATTGATTATTGATGAGTTCATTCAAGCTCCCTTGTCTTAATCATATAGGAACAATGTTCAAATTTGAACATCTCAATTTTGATTGGATGTGGTGGCTTGCTGCCACATCCAAAGTAATTCACAGACACAAAGTACAAAAATATTTGCTTCATCAGCTAAGGTGTAGATAGGGCTAGTGAAGATGTAATTGTACAGGGTGCAGTTTATACCATATTTGTGACTCAGATGCTATTAGGGTTGCTGCTGATGTTAGCTTGATAGACAACTTTCTCTTGATTGCAGATGGCAGATTGTCAGTTACAGGCCTCTTACATAGCTCCATCCCTTTCATTGTCGTTGGTGATGAAGCCAGTCTCATATAGACTTTTGGGACCATTTGTACAGAAGCCCATTTGTGCCAGACATGAAACTTGTTGCAGGTTACAGTGATTTTCTCTGAGATAACCAGTACTGGTGACTGCTCAAGTATCCTAGTGGTTAGAGCGTCCGCCTTGGATGCGGTAGGTCAATGGTTCGATCCCAGGCCGAGTCATACCAAAGACTTACAAAAATGGTACTAACAGCTGCTTCACCTGGCACTCAGCATGAAGATGGTAGTGTTAGGACTGGTCGGCCTGGTGTCAGGATAATGTGGCTGGGTGTAACTTGCGGCACGATGCCCCAGTGCTAGACATTACTATAAACTGCCACACTGCAGACATTGTAGCGATATGACTGAATTTTTTTTAAAGCTATGGTAAAATCCAAATCACACACACACATAACCAGTACTGGAGACTGTTGCCAGATCTCATCCGGCACCAAAATAGCTGTTACATTGACTTTAACATGGTCATCTTTTCTCATGGGCAGGACTGGCTATAGTAATCATGTGAAGGAATGTTTCACCTGCTGCTGCCTGCTGCCATTGGCCCATTCCTGTGTCCTCATATAAGACTTCCACATACACAATTTCTACACCTTTTGGCCTCCTGACCCAAACAAATCAACTACCATCCAAACTTTTACAAGGCCATTCTTCTCCTAATGCCACCTACCATCCAATTTCAGACTGGGCATCTACAAAAATATATTTTTCAGTCTATCAAAGAGAAGTCCAAGTCATTGATGGGGACTTAGCTGGACTGAAGTAATAAAGCCACCTCCTTTCACAAGGCTTAGAAGTCCATTTCAGACAAAAAGAGTATAGCAGTCATTTATGTGCTTGACTTAGTCCCTATGGCCATTTTTCAGCAGTCCAAACAGAGCTTGAACCTTCTGTCAGGGAACACTGCCAGAAGTCATGCATGGGAATTTATATCCTGAATGGTACATGTCATCAATTGAGTAGCACAGCACAGCCTGTCCAGTGCTGCAGTGGCCTCAGTGAACATGTACTTAACAGAAAGGGATGTCTCCATTACAACTTATATTTACCTAAAGGATCATCATAAGACAATTATCAGGTCAAAGCTACTCATATTATCAGATCAAAGCTACTCATATTCAGACCACCCCCTCCTTGGCCAGATTGTGTTAGGCAGTCAAAGTGGCAAATGTCTCGCAGGCTCTGCATCAGAGATTCCAGACTTTCTTTCCCAGGACAGACCAGAGTAATAGGATGGATCCCTTTTATGCCATAACATACTGAGAAACCTTTCACCAGCCGTTTCGCTTATCAAGGTCTTGGTTTCCAAAGCCCACAGACAACTGAGCCAGGTGAAACAGAGCTCTCTTAGTACTAATATCTGTTCCTAGCAGCTATCTTGAAGCAAATGACAGCTTTCTGATGCTGCCCTTTTCAGGTATCTGGTGGGGAGAAAATTTCATTTCACTGAGAAATGGGAACATCTGCTTCTTGATGATCCATGAGTACAACAGACAATTGCAGAGGGACTTCAGGTTATGTTCAGCCAACCCACCCACCCAGCACCACCTTTGGCAAGGATTTCATATACTACAGATGTTCAAGGATAATATTCTGCAGCAACAAAATCAATATTTGTCTTGTGAAATGTGCAGTTGAATTCATTCCCAATGCAACACTACTCACTGGGCATATTCTTGCTTCTAAAGCCAGTGGCACTGTTTGCCCAGTGAATTTACATTAGCCTTTCTCTTCAGTACAGAGATGCTGAGGCCTAGTCTCTTTGCCTTTCAAGAGGAGGATTTTGCTGTCAAGACATGCACCTCCACCACATTGTTTCTACACACAAATCATCTATGAAGTTCCTGAGGTTTGTATATAGTGATACCTTATACCAGCTCCATTCACTCCTGTTTGTCCTGAACATCATCCTGTGTGGCTTCACAAGAATCATGAACAGCTCTGTGTAACATTTCTGGGCCATCTCCACATCCATGACCTACAACTACTAAGATGACTTATGTAGCATCAGGTAAGTTAAGCTCTGCGTCAAGACATGAAATCCCTAGTAATACTCTTTGTCCATCTTGGATTCTTTGTCAACAGGAACAAATCATCCATCACTCCATTTCAACACTTGTTCACTTGGGTATTAAATTCAGTACTCTATTAACCAGGTGTCTCTTCCTTGCGTATGTATACTCTTTTAACCAGGTGTCTCTTCCTTGAGTATGTATACTCTATTAACCAGGTGTCTCTTCCTTGCTTATGTATACTCTTTTAACCAGGTGTCTCTTCCTTGCGTATGTATACTCTTTTAACCAGGTGTCTCTTCCTTGCGTATGTATACTCTTTTAACCAGGTGTCTCTTCCTCAGGTATGTGCATCAAGTATCATTTCAAAAGTCACATCTGTTTGCTTAGAGAATCACCTCTTTGCACCTCCAATGCGTTATCTACATGGCAGCAGACCTCATTGTCCTAGGCTATTTGTTGATGTGACTGCTTCAGATGACCCACCTTTCACAGTGATGGCCCAGAAGCTGCCAACTGGATCTATCAATAAAAGTTTCAGTTGGTATTAGGCCCCCATATTAACAAATGGGAGGACCTTAGTATTTTGATGTGGATTCTCCTCTCCCCAACTCCCTATAAGTGAGCATGACAATGCGTATCAGTTTTGAAGATGAAGGCCATGATGAATGCATTCCTTGCAGGCAAACATATAGCAAGGGCAGACTAATTATTTCTGACAGGTTGACTTGTTAATTGAAGCAGGAGGCAAGAGGGAACCAAGCTCCTAGATCTCTGCATCCTAGCTTGGGATTGTCTCAGGTGATGTGTCATCAACAGATCTGCTTCTATACAACTCTGGAAAAACTGTGCCAACTGGATTTACTTTCAATTCATTGGCCAATTTGGGTATGTGAGAAAGCTTGCCAGTAGCTTCTCGAGGGTCGGTGGTTATTTCCGGGTATTTCCCGGTTTCTTCCTCCACCATTAATACTGGCCACCATGTATAGACTATTATGTGCTGAAAAATGGTGTTAAACCCTACAACAATAACAACAAGTTTCAACTCATACATTCAACATCTTAATCTGAATCAGCATCTGCTGGGGTCAACCTAAGTGAGATTTATGTGGCCTCCTCTACCAGATATAGAGACATGGGGTATAAGTGACAGTTCTATTTCTCAAGACTGGAACTATGTAATGGCATATGCCTTCCTTCATATGATCCAGATGACTCCCCGTAAGTGGGAAAAGTCACGAACAAGTGACCTTCTGAAGGTAATAGCAGAGATTCTCAGGAAAATTTTGAAAATGCCATACCTGCAGATACAACATTGAATGTGGGTTTTCCACCCAAATCTGTAGTTGCTGGACCAGCCAGCATGGTTCGTACAACAGCCATCAGAAGGAAACTCTTCTCACTTCAAATGGCAGACAGGATTACTTAGGCTAGAAGGTCCAATACTCTGAAAGTTTATGACTTGTATGGAAAGTTTTGTTCCCAATTGTTATAAAAAGCATATCAACAATTCATTACCATAGATAGCTACTTTACTTCACTGGCTTTTTGAAGAGAGAAAGCTAGTCCCCATCACCATCAAGACTATCATTCTATAATATCAGACACATTTGGGTATCATGTAAGGGAGGACATTAGTTAAAACAAGGACCATTCTGATTTACTTTAATTTATCCAGGCCAGAATGTCCAGTTCTCTCTCCAAACTGGTACCTACCATGACTTGTCCAAATGACTGAATACCACTCCATTTCAACCTGTCAGGATCACTTGAGTCTTGTATAAAATTTTCTTTCTAGTCACCCTGGCTATAGCAGGCAGAGTAAGTGAACTCTACTGTCCTGGCTGACATGAACTATCTGGTTCTGTGAAGCTGGTCTTGGTTCTCATTTGAAGGCTTCAGCTTTTATTGTTGAGAACAAGCTCCTGTTCATGAGCACAGTCCTATGTTTTAAAACCACATTTTTTGGACCTTCATTCCAAGCATGACACCATGACCATGCCAGGGCTCTGAAGTGCATCCTAAATTGCACTGAAAAAGTCTGTACATTGACATATTGTCTTTCTGCCAACTAAAGAAGGTCTAGACCCTGTTACTAAAGAGGCTTTTTCATGATTACACTGGGTTATCCTTACACTATATAAGTTACTAAACCATGATTAGATGTGACATTTTTATAGGTTTCGGTTCACTAGAGCAGGGTAGTATGTGGAAGCTTACTGTTCAAGCAGAGTTGCTCTCTTACCGTAATCATACAAGCTGCTGGTTAGAGGTCAGAATCAACTTTTTCTAGTACCTATGGTGGGTCTGATAGTAGCAGCCTACACAGTCTGTCAGCAGTCTTGTAGGGACACTGGTCCTTGAACTGTCACTAGAATTTCACTATTACAGGACATTTTGCTGGCCTATATACAGAAGACTGGCTCTAGCCCATAGGTTTTAAGCTGTTTCATGTATATTTGGAGACTGGGCTAACTTCATAGTAATGGATATGACTCCTTGCCTCAGATATTGCATATATTTTCAGGTGTCTAACCTTGAGCACATGCTGCTGAAAACAAATGCCAATTGGGTCTCTGACACACAGACCATGGACAAGAAGCTACGCCAAGCATGTGAGGAGTTGGAACTTGCCCGCAGTCAGAATTCACAGTTGGCAGAGTCTCTTAGGTAGTTAGACTAATTAAAGCTACTTAGACTAAATTTATGTCTGAAGCCATTTAGACCAAACAAATGTATGAAGCCATTTAGACTAAATAAATGTCTGAAGCCTTTTAGACTAAATAAATGTCTGATGCCATTTAGACTAAATAAATGTCTGAAGACTTTTAGACTAAATAAATGTTTGAAGCCATTTGGACTAAATAAATGTCTAAAGCCATTTAGACTAAATTAATGTCTAAAGTGACTTAGACTAAATAAATGTCTGAAGCCATTTAGACTAAATAAATGTCTGAAGCCTTTTAGACTAAATAAATGTTTGAAGCCATTTAGACTAAATAAATGTCTGAAGCCTTTTAGACTAAAAAAGTGTTTGAAGCCATTTAGACTAAATAAATGTGTGAAGCCATTTAGACTAAATAAATGTCTCAAGCTACTTGGACTAAATAAATAAATGTCTGAAGCTATTTAGACTAAATAAATATATGAAGCCATTTAGACTAAATAAATGTCTGAAGCCTTTTAGACTAAATAAATGTCTGATGCCATTTAGACTAAATAAATGTCTGAAGACTTTTAGACTAAATAAATGTTTGAAGCCATTTGGACTAAATAAATGTCTAAAGCCATTTAGACTAAATTAATGTCTAAAGTGACTTAGACTAAATAAATGTCTGAAGCCATTTAGACTAAATAAATGTCTGAAGCCATTTAGACTAAATAAATGTCAAAGCTAGTGATTAAATGCCTACAGCTAGTTAAAACAAAGAGCTAGTTATACTTAATACACCTTTCTAGCTATTTAGACTAAACTTATTAATTTTATGATATTGGTTCTTTTGATTAAATTCTCCTGTAGTGGAAAATGTTTTCTGGAATTTAGCCTTTGGCTCGATATAATATATACCTTTGTATAAAATAATCCTCATACTGATTATATAAGATCATATTTAATTGATTTTAATTGTGGTGCATATTGATATTATTTAAAAGATACATCAGCAGACCTGCCAACTTTTACGATTTTGCCTTAAGCCTTACAAAAATTACCCTTAAAATATGGACTTATGACATACTAACAAAAACTGGAAAAATGATCGTTGCTGCAAAATCCTGATAATTAGTTCATCCGTGTTTTATTTGGATCCAGGTTTCATCTTAGAATCAGTGAAATTAGTCAAGGAACCAGACCAACTTTAAAGCAGTACCCCAGACACTTTCAACTGCATATATATAATAATAACAAAATCAATCATAGTATTTATAACAGTTTAATAAATGTCGGGTTACCGAACGCTATTTTTTATATGCCTTTGTCATAGGACACGGACATAAATTACTGTTTCGTATCCCAGGATTTACAGCCATTACAGTAGTCACCAAAAATATCTAAAAACTGTCAAGTTTAGACATTGGCCCGCGGATAAGCCAACCATCTTCCAGGCCTTTAATTTTTCCTAAATTATTTGGATTATGCGTGAGTATATACGGTATTCAGATTCTTGTGAATAAAAGCTGGAAAGGACACAATTATGTTTATTGGACATCATGTGCCAGTTTGAGTATGACTAGTGGAGGGAGATATGATTGCCGTCGTCATGTGAAATGGAAAGAATTTCCAAGAATTATGTCAAGTTGAGAGACAGCGACAAGCCATTGAACTGCATATGGTTTGGAACTTGAATTTGTGCAACTGTACTAGTGGTAAATAAAGTCTACACGTACTTTACAAACTTTTCATTTGAACATAATGTTTATCATCAATGCGTTGAACTTTTAATTATGTTTTTCAGCTTTACAATAGCAGTTATTGATATTTTGCTACACCTTACTGAAAACTGGTCAATTTTACGGAAAAAAATCAACTGCCTTACTGAGTCAGACTCGTCAGGGTTGGCAGGTCTGCATCAGAGATCTAGATAATCAGAGTATTGTATACAGGCTAAAAACACAAAAAACATTTTTAAATACATTCACTTTATGCAGATCATTGAAGTTTTAAACATCCAGTCCTAATTTGTCAGTTTATGCAGATTAATGTAATTTTAAAAATAGTTTTAATTTGACAGTTTACGCATATCAGTGTAATTTCAAAAATACAGTCCTAATTTGACAGTTTATGCATATTAATGTAATGTAAATTCGTGTTTCTACTGATTTTAGGTGTAATAAATACCATCAGTATATAAGTTCATATTTAATTGATTTTACTTGTGGTACATATGGATTTGAGTTAAAAGATACACCAGAGATAATATTAAAAAAATCAGTGTGTGTCTATGTATTGTATACAGACTAAAAACACACACAAAATAACCTTTTTATATGAATTAATTTACGCAGATCAAAGTAATTTTAAAAATATAATCTTAATTGTCACTTTATGTTGATTAGTGTAATTTTAAAAGCACAGTTCTAATTTGTCAGCATAAGTCAATCAATGTAATTTTATCCTAAAGTTGTAATTTGTTATTGTATGCATATCAGTGTAATTTTAAACATCCATTCCTACGTTGTCAGCTTATGCAGATTAATGTAATTTTAAACATTCAGTAATAATTTGTCAACTTATGCAGATCATTTTAATTTTAAAGATACAATTTTAAGTATTACCTGTGACAAAAATAGTTATATTGAGTGTAACATCATAAATAATGTAATATTAAAAAAATCTCAGTTTAATGAGAAAATATAAGAAATTTCATGAAACTGAGGCCAGCTTCATACCTTCAAAGATTTATCAGAGGATAAAGAAACAATTTGTACATAAAATTTAAAAGATTGAGTGTTCTGACAAATATTTCCAATTTGATGATTATTATCACATAATGAGTGACTTAATGAAGAAATTTTGCACTACAGAGGTATGAAATATTTGTTCAAAAACAAAAACCTATATGCATTTGGTATTTAGTGTTTGTGCGACCTAGTCCAATCGTATTGATTGGTCAACAGTAGAACAGCAAAACTGGAGTTTTTAAGGATGCATAAGAAGATTTATTGTATAATGGCTGCTAGAATCCAATCACATCAGGAATATTTATATAATTTCTCTCTAGAAAATTGGCAATTTATAATGCAACAGATTTAATGACTCATTCTGTAGTTATATGGTTCCTTTTCTGACAACAGAGAACTTCAAGAGGAGAAGAAGAAGCTGAGTACAGAACTTGGACTCTTGGAGGGGCAGTTAAAGGATGAACAGGAGGAAAGTGAGAAGAGGACTGATCGTGCCTCCAGATTGGAGAAAGATATCAGAGATCTCAGAGTGACATTGGAACAGAAAATAGAACTAGGTATATTAGATGCTTTAGGTCACACAGTTGCTTTCTCTGTAACCTATTATAAGTGTGTACATGCACAATGATATACATGTAGGATTTTCTTTTGATTTTCTATATGCAGTGACAGATCTGGAGAACCAGATCCAGTCTAAGTGCATATATGCACAGCAGTACACATATAGGACATTGTTTTGATTTTCTCTACACAGTGACAGATCTAAAAACACGAGATCCAATCTAAATGTGTACATACAAATGTGATACATATAGGACATTGTTTTGATTTTCTGTACATAGTGACAGATCTGGAGGACATTGTTTTCATATTCTAGGACATTGTTTTGACTTTCTGTACGTAGTGACAGATCTGGAGGACATTGTTTTGATATTCTGTACGTAGTGACAGATCTGTAGGACTTTGTTTTGATATTCTAGGAAATTGTTTTGATTTTCTGTACACAGAGACAGATCTGTAGGACATTGTTTTGATATTCTAGGACATTGTTTTGATTTTCTGTACACAGACAGATCTGGAGGACATTGTTTTGATATTCTAGGACATTGTTTTGATTTTCTGTACGTAGTGACAGATCTGGAGGACTTTGTTTTGATATTCTAGGAAATTGTTTTGATTTTCTGTACACAGAGACAGATCTGTAGGACATTGTTTTGATATTCTAGGACATTGTTTTGATTTTCTGTATGTAGTGACAGATCTGGAGGACATTGTTTTGATATTCTAGGAAATTGTTTTGATTTTCTGTATGTAGTGACAGATCTGGAGGACATTGTTTTGATATTCTAGGAAATTGTTTTGATTTTCTGTATGTAGTGACAGATCTGGAGGACATTGTTTTGATATTATAGGACATTGTTTTGATTTTCTGTACGTAGTGACAGACCTGTAGGACTTTGTTTTGATATTCTAGGAAATTGTTTTGATATTCTGTACATAGTGACAGATTTGTAGGACTTTGTTTTGATATTCTATGACATTGTTTTGATTTTCTCTACACAGTAACAGATCTGGAGGACCAGATCCAGTCTAAGGGTGAAGATTTGAAGCAGCAGATGCAGCTGATCAATGACCTGGATGAAGAAATGAAAAGACATCAGGTAGGAAAAGGCAGATTGAGAAACAGACATGCATTCACACATGTATACATACAAGTATGCACATAAACATACAGGCGTACACCTTAAGACTAACTTACATATTCTTATGTATAAGATATGTTCCTTTACACTTCACAAATAATTACCATCCTGATATAGATAACATACAAATGACACACAAACATATGACTAGGAAACACTTTGTGAACAACCCAAACACCTAAGTATATGCACAAGAAATATCATACAACTAGAACACACAAACACATGAATATGAGATGCAAATTAGCATAGAACTGGAACACATGCACATGCATAAGAGACATTTTTATACAACCAGAACACACAAGTACTTGAATAAGAGACACACATTAGCATACAAGTGGAACACACAAGTACATGCATACGCAACATTACCATACAACTTGAACACACAAGCACATGCATTAGAGACACATGTTAGCATACAACTGGAACACACAATTACATGCATAAGAGAGATATATTTGTATACAACCAGAAAACACACACATGCATAAGAGAGATATATTAGTATACAACCAGAACACACACACATGCATAAGTGATATAATTTAGCATACAACACCCAGAAAACACAATCACATGCATAGGAGATGTATATTTGCGCATACGCATGAAAGCATGAAAAATAGCATCCACATTCATATCAAACAAAACTTGTATATGTTAATATTTTAAGTATTATTGGATATTCAGCTGGTTGTAGCCATTTATGTTGTGCTATGAGCTGTTGTTACATTTGGAATATTATGTGCCATTTGGACTTTGTAGCCATTTAATTTTGTGCTATGTTGTTACCTCTGGAATAGTATGTGCCATTTGGACTTTGTAGCCATTTAATTTTGTGCTATGTTGTTACCTCTGGAATAGTATGTGCTATTTGGACTTTGCAGCCATTTAATTTTGTGCTATGTTGTTACCTCTGGAATAGTATGTGCTATTTGGACTTTGCAGCCATTTAATTTTGTGCCATGAGCTTTTGTTACACTTGGAATAATATGTGCCTTTTGGGCTTTGTAGCCATTTAATTGTGTGCTATGTACTATTGTTACCTTTCGAATAGTATGTGCCATTTCGATTTTGTAGCCATTTAATTTTGTGCCATGAGCTGTTGTTACATTTGGAATATTATGTACCATTTGGACTTTGTAGCCAACGAATTTTGTGTTATATGCTCTTGTCATTTGAATTTTGTAGCTGTTTAATTGTGTGTTATGTGCTGTTTTCATATTTTGGAATTTTATGTGCCATTTGAATTTTGTAGCCATTTAATTTTGTGCCATGAGCTGTTCTTACATTTGGAATATTATGTACCATTTGAACTTTTTATCCAGTTTGGGCCATGAGATGTTGTTACATTTCGGATATTATGTGCCATTTTGACTTTTTAGCCATTTACTTTTGTGTCATGAACTTTTGTTACATTTAGAATATTATGTGCTATTTGGACTTATTTTGCCAGTTTGGGCCATGAGCTGTTTTTACATTTAGAATATTATGTGCTACTTGGACTTATTTTGCCAGTTTGGGCCATGAGCTATTTTTTACATTGAGAATATTACGTGCTATTTGGACTTTGCCAGTTTAGGCCATGAGCTGCTTTTACATTGAGAATATTATGTGCTATTTGGACTTTGCCAGTTTAGGCCTTGAGCTGTTTTTACATTGAGAATATCACATGCTATTTGGACTTATTTTGCCATTTTGGGCCATGGGCTATTTTTACATTTAGAATATTACGTGCTATTTGGAAACAGTTGCTTTACATATGTTTATGTGGATCTACATGAATAGCAAGTGACTTGGCAGAAACATAGCTGCAGGACAAGATCTGGTGGAAATTTCACAAAAATGTCCTCAAGTTTAAGTTTAGTCTTGGGTGATATTGATTGCACTAAAATCACTCTTAAATTTCATCCAAACAAATTGCCAAAGTTTAGGCTTGTGTTCAAATCCAGACTTTGTTTCTGTAAGTGAAATCTATCTTAGGCTCAGTAAAGCAAGCAGGACTGTTCCCTACACTAATGACAGCCAACCATTAAACTGTAAGGGACCTTTATGGACCCACAGATTGAGGCCAAACTATCAGGGTTCCTTGAATCCATAAAAGCCTGGGGGAGGTGGCACCATCCCCTTCCCCAGGAACAACTAGCAGGCTGTGGTGCAGTCAGAAAAAAGTGGCACATGCACAATTGTGCGTGCGCCACTATAATTAAACTCAACAACAAAAAAAGGCACAGTAGTCATCACAAAATTTTGCATGAAACTCAGGAACATGTAAGATCTTTAAAACTTGGCAAGTATGTAGGGATACGTAACATAAAATAATGCCGTAAGTTTTTGTCAGGCTTCACTTGAAGATGAGCTTCTATAAATTGCCTCATTAGTGTATCCATGAAATTTTCAGCATTGTTCTTGTCTTGTTTTATTGCTAAAGAATCTAGCATACAGTTCAGTGTTTCACAAACAATCAAAAAGGGTAATATAGTTTTCAGAGTTGAATAGTTTTTTTTTTTTCAAGGCCAGACTGTTAAAGATGTCAAGAAAGCAATAAGCATATGTATACAAAAATATTTTTTATAATTATATTCAGAAATGTTAAAAATCATATTTACTGCTTAAATCTTGATTATATACTTGCTTACAAGTCCAACTGCAATATGCACAGATCCACATCTGCCATCACAAAGCACCAGCAGATCTGGGTCTCTGCAGTTTTGTTAGGAGTAATCAGTAGAACAAGCAATATAGACCCTGATCTGCCAGCTCATTATTCAACAGCATAACAGGGTCTTCATCGTTTATTGGACTTGACTTTATAGACAAGTATATATGGCAATTAGAATTACAATCAGCAGCATAGCAATGAATATTGCTGCATTTCAGTATAAAAATGTTACTGCCCTACCTTGCATGTACAACATCTAGCAAGCTGGCTCGAGGAGATAATGTTTTATTTGCTAATCAGTGTTTCTGCAAAGTAGTGTATCATTGCCAATAAATGCAGTTTGAAGTACTTTTTCCTCAACAATAAATGATGCATTGGTTGGTTTTGTAAATTATTTATCATACAAGCAAGCTCAAGAAATCTTTAATTTTTGATGGGTTATTTTTAAAATTCCTTTTAAATGTTAAAAAAGTTTTTATATTATTCTTGAAAAGTCCTTCAGTTTGTTGAAAATTTGAATTTTGTCAAAAACTCCTTGATTTATCTGCGAGAATATAAAGCATTCAAATTGTTTTTTAAATTCAACAGTTTTTACTTACTTATTTTCCAAAAATAGTAACTAAATAAAATTGGATAAAATGTAGTGTATCATATGGAGCACATACCAGTTGTTACTGAATGAAGTAGTTTCCATTGCTATAAAGTCACACTAGTCACATTTGTAAATGGATAACTAATGAACTCCTTGAAAAGGCCTTGAAATAAAATCTCTCCTGGACTGTAAAAACTATCCAAGGGCTGTACAGTCTATTTCGCTGCAGCACTTGAGTAAGAATTTAAACAATTCAGTTTATGTCTGGAGTTTAGCATCTTTGCTCCAGTTCTAAAATATTTGAGATTCATAAAATGTGTGTGGTCCTTATATTTAGCTCCTTATGATACCCAGTTGTTGAGAGCATGATTCTATATTTGCCATTACGTATTGTACAGAATTAACAAGGGACTACTCTATTGCCTAATGCAGATGCAGAATAGTTTCTATTCTTGGATGTCTGATTACAGAATAGTTTCTGTTCTTGGATGTCTGATTACAGAATAGTTTCTGTTCTTGGATGTCTGATTACAGCATTCATGCTAATTAACATTATGATAAAAAATCAACATCATGCACAAAGATATGCATCATTTTGCAAGTCAGTTGAATTAATTTCTCTTATATTTATAAAGTTCTACCTAATTTACCAGTGAAGAGGTGAATTTCCCCCTCCCCCATTACAGTCATTGCAGGTGCAAATTAGTGTCTACATTGTTTATAGTTAGTCTCACATTATATAGTAGTATTATTATTATTGGTATTCATGTTATTTATTTATTTATTATTATTATTATTATTATTATTATACTCCAGAACCTAAATCAAGAGCAGCAGAACAAGATAAAAGAAGTCCAACAAGAGTTGGACAATGTGTTATATGAGTCCAGAGCCAAGGACCAGATGTTAGAGGACATGAAGGACAGTCTGGCGTGAGTACATTCATCAGTTGTGGCATTTTCTTTGCCCATTTGACTGTGGCTTGAGTACATTCATCAGTTGTGGCATTTTCTTTGCCCATTTGACTGTGGCTTGATTACATTCATCATTTGGGGCATTTTCTTTGCCCATTTGACTGAGATGAGTATATTCATCAGTTGGGGCATTTTCTTTGTCCATTTGACTGTGGCTTGAGTACATTCATCAGTTGGGGCATTTTCTTTGCCCATTTGACTGTGGCTTGAGTACATTCATCATTTGGGGCATTTTCTTTGCCCATTTGACTGAGATGAGTATATTCATCAGTTGGGGCATTTTCTTTGTCCATTTGACTGTGGCTTGAGTATATTCATCAGTTGGGGCATTTTCTTTGTCCATTTGACTGTTGGCTGAGTACATTCATCATTTGGGGCATTTTCTTTGCCCATTTGACTGAGATGAGTACATTCATCAGTTGGTGCATTTTCTTTGCCCATTTGACTGTGGCTTGAGTACATTCATCAGTTGTGGCATTTTCTTTGCCCATTTGACTGTGGCTTGAGTATATTCATCAGTTGGGGCATTTTCTTTGCCCATTTGACTGTGGCTTGAGTATATTCATCATTTGGGGCATTTTCTTTGCCCATTTGACTGAGATGAGTACATTCATCAGTTGGTGCATTTTCTTTGCCCATTTGACTGTGGCTTGAGTACATTCATCAGTTGTGGCATTTTCTTTGCCCATTTGACTGTGGCTTGAGTATATTCATCAGTTGGGGCATTTTCTTTGCCCATTTGACTGTGGCTTGAGTATATTCATCATTTGGGGCATTTTCTTTGCCCATTTGACTGAGATGAGTACATTCATCAGTTGTGGCATTTTCTTTGCCCATTTGACTGTGGCTTGAGTACATTCATCAGTTGGGGCATTTTCTTTGCCCATTTGACTGTGGCTTGAGTACATTCATCAGTTGGGGCATTTTCTTTGCCCATTTGACTGTGGCTTGAGTACATTCATCAGTTGGGGCATTTTCTTTGCCCATTTGACTGAGATGAGTACATTCATCAGTTGGGGCATTTTCGTTGCCCATTTGACTGAGATATATTGCAGATTTTGAATCCTTACTTTTATCATGTAAATTTGGTTGTCTCATTGTAGTTAATTTGGTATAGATATTTTTTTCTCCAAATCATGGTTTTACAATGATATAGTCTGGTTTGTCTGTACTTATTTCAGTGTATATATGTCTATCACATGGTTTAATGATGACTTAATTTGGTTTCTGCCAAGTGGATATTTCAGCCTTTGCGTAATGATTTTACAATGACATAATTTAGTTTTCTCTTTGTAGTTATTTCAGTGTAGACATCTCTGTCTCCACATTATGATTTTACAGTGCCATAATTTGGTTAAATGCACTTGATGATTTCACAATAGAGAACATGACTTGCATTGTAGCAATTTAAGCAGGTCTGTTATATAATTAAAGACAAATTTTTTGTCTATTCTCTCTCAAAGGGATAGTTTTGAAAAGAGGTAATGTAGAAGTTGGTAACAAGACATAATAATCTTATTCTCTGTAATGTCTTCCTCCATACCTACTAAAATTTTCTTAACTCAGCAAGTTATCTCTCTCATCAGAGTTTTGCTCCCAGAGGTTGACTTTTTGTGTCCAGCACACACACACACAGATTTGGGATAATGTGTAAAGCAGACTTAACAGTCATCCAGCTTTAGTCCATAAATCATCAATTTTAAAAGATTTTTATTTTATCTGAATATATTATTTAAAACAACTCTCTTAAGAATTTAATACAAAAATTATATATATTTAATTCATTAATCAAACTTCTTTTCCCTATTGCCTTACAGTAGAACACAAGAGGAGCTGAGTGAAAGCAAGCACCAGGTGGTACAGTTAAAGGAAGCACTGGAGGACAGACAGAATGAACTGGATCAGCGTGTTGCACAGGTAATGTGTAATTCATCATATATAGCTTTGACATCTCTTTTTTCAGAAACTATGAAAATCTGTTTTATCTCATCTTCATCAGCAAAGGCAAGATTACTGTAGTCATAACCTTTCCTGCAACAATATCATTGTTATCTTCAACACTCTCACCAACATCATTGTCCTCAACAACACTATTTTCCTCACTATCATTGCTGTTCTTAATACATTCAGCAACATTACTGTACTCAACAGCATATAGTTCTCAACATCATTGCTGTCAACACTCAACATTATTGATGTCCTCATCATCATTGCTGTCAACGCTCAACATCATTGCTATCAACACTCAACATTATTGCTGTCAACATTCAACATCAGTGCTGTCAACACTCAACATTATTGCTGCCAACACTCAGTATCATTGCTGTCAACACTCGACATTATCGCTGCCAACACTCAACATCATTGCTGTCAACAGTCATCATTATTGCTGTCCTCATCATCATTGCTGTCAACACTCAACATTATTGCTGTCAATGCTCAGCATTGTTGCTGTCCTCAACACCATTGCTGTCAACACTCACATCATTGCTGTCCTCAACATTATTGTTGTCCTTGACAACATCATTGCTGCCAACAATATGAAAATTCTATTGTTAAGTTTTTTGTTAAAATTTTTGGAAGTGAGATACCATAGTGTTACATCTAAGATACACGTGTGTGATACTGTTTCAAGGAAGTGAGATACCATTGTGTTGTATCTAAGTAAATACATGTGAGACACTGTTCCATGGAAAAAGATACCATAGTATTACATCTAAGATACACATGTGCAACACTGTTCTGTAGAAGTATGGAATGAGATACCATAGTGTTACATCTAAGATACACACATGCGACACTATTCTATAGAAGTATGGAATGAGTTACCATTGTGATACATTCAAGTAAGAAACATATGTGAGACTTTTCCATATAACCCTTTTGAAGCGCCTTACATTCCGATAAAGGAACCCATGAAGTATAACTTTATCTTTCTGACTACTTATAATTTATTTATTTTTAAGGCATGAGTTTTCATTGCTTTGCTATATTAACATTTTGTTAGGTTCTTTTATTTGTGATATTGGAAGGGGTCCTATTGTTTTTAGATGAATGCATGCAATATTGTAACGAATTTTGAAAAATGAATAAAATTCATTACAGTAATTGTTGTTATTTTGCCTTTTAAACACTGAAATATGACCTTGCAAATCAGTCCTTTTGCTCAGACCTGTTGAGAGACCAACTGTCTTGAGATACTATCTTTTGTTGGCAGAAGGGGTGATCTCTTAAGACATGTTATACTGTAAAAGCAGTTTGAGAAATGTGTTGAAATAGGTTTTCTTAGAAACATTTTAAATACATGTATAATGCAGTAATTAGATTCAAAGTGGTATTTGGCAATTTTTGCTTAACATATTTATTAGAAGTGTGCTTAATCATATTTAAGTAAGTATTTATGGTTTGATAAGGGTAAATTCAAAATAAAAAACAGTACAGTAATGTTGTAGATTGGTAACACTAGTACCAGCAATTCAAGATCATCATTAACATGTGCCATTCCCAAATCAGTTACTGTGCACACCTGAAGGCATAAAGTGCACTTATTTAAATTTCAAAATGGCTTCTAAACAGAAATAAACATTTGCATTTTTTTATCTTTGTCAACCTTTGCATCCTCTACTTATTTCTACATTAGGTAAATCAATTAGATCTAACAATCAAAGAGAGGCATGCAGAAATGGAACAGCGAGTACAAAAACTGGATACCAATGTTCGCAAGAATCAGGCAGAGGTCATTGAAAGAACAAAGCAGGTAATTACTTTGAAACCTGTTTTAAAGAACACCGGTGTTTTAGAGAATATCTGTTCAGAAATCCCAATTTAAATGCCTATGTATTTATCATGTATAAAGAATGTCTGTCTAGCATGGACAGAGGACACATCCTTTTTTGTCCAAGATATCTGATCTCAGTGCATATATAGACAGTCTTAAATGGGTAATGATTTAATATTGAATTTATAAAACAAGTTGAATGATGACCAGTTTTTGTGAGCCTTGGAGAGAGGGACACAATTACTGATAGACCTTAGTTGCTGGACACTATTACTAATAGACCTCAGGAGTGGGACATTATTACTGATAGACCTCAGGAGTGGGACACTATTACTGATAGACCTCAGGAGTGGGACACTATTGCTAATAGACCTCAGGAGTGGGACACTATTACTGATAGACCTCAGGAGTGGGACACTATTACTAATAGACCTCAGGAGTGGGACACTATTACTAATAGACATCAGGAGTGGGACACTATTACTAATAGACCTCAGGAGTGGGACACTATTACTGATAGACCTTAGTTGCTTGACACTATTACTGATAGACTTCAGTAGTGGGGCACTATTACTGATAGACTTCAGTAGTGGGACACTATTACTGACAGACCTCAGGAGTGGGACACTATTACTGATAGACCTCAGGAGTGGGACACTTAATGATAGACATGGGAAAGTGAAAGACTGACAGCACTAAACGATTCATTACAGAACTATAAATCATTGTCCTGTCACCTTTACTCGACTGATTCTGATCCCCCCAGTCAAATTTCCTATATTAATGTTCTGTCTGTAATAGTCACCTGCCTTCTGCACTCATTGGCCAGTTGTCTCTCTACTAAACATTAGTTTCTCCATACCATAAGCTGTCACTGGTGCTTATCTACAGCACTGACAGTTCAGTCTTTTGCTTCAAGAGGAAAGCATTGTTTAGATAAAGGAATATCATGTGAATCGTTGTGCAAATGTTTCTTATCTCGTTATACCCTCTGTACACCAGTCACATTGATAGTGGACCTCAAAGATGTCTTAATCTCTGCAAGCTGAGCAACTGGTTAATCCAGATATTGTTTTTAAAGTGTGAACAAACTAAGATCCGTGATTATTTTAAGTCGGTGATGATTTAATGTTTAGAATGGACTAAAGAGAGCAGGATGCAGCAATCTTGTGTGGAACATAAGTTTGGGAGAGAACAATATATGAACATAATATATGATTTTTTTGTACAGTGCACATTAAACAGTCTTGATAAAATAATAATAATAATAATTATAACAGTAATGATATTTGATTTATAATATTTGTTCAAAATAACAATTTTAAAAGGTGAACCTGTGTTCAAAAAGGTCACCTGTTTCCAGTGGCCACTTTTGCCATTTCCCATGAGTGGCTACTAGTGACAGGTTTGATTGTATGATAAGTACCTGAACAATCTAGTTGTATCAATTATCAGCAGGCAAGATAAATACATCTCATCAACTGATTGCCTTATTCCTACTTAGATAGCTGACCTGGATGATAAATTACACCAGACACAGGCACTATTGAGAGAGAAATCTCTGCAGCTGCAGAACACAGAGCAACTGGCACAGAAACAACATATGGAACTCCAGGGTAAAACAGCCAGGCTGGATGAGTTACAAGGGGTATGTTAATTATGTTCAGACTGAGCAAGTCATGCCAGTTATGCTACAATACGCTGTAGTTACAGTAGGTGTGCTGTAATGTAGGGGGCATTACAGTAAGCATGTTACAAAACATCAGTTACAATAGGTGTGTTACAGTGTAGGTCGGGTTACAGTAGGCATCTGCAATGTGTTAGAGCTTCAGTAGGCATGTTATTATATAGGGAGAATTACAGTGTGTTATAATATAGAGAGAATTACAGTGTGTTAAAATATAGGGAAAATTACAGTGTGTTATATTGTTGGAGTTAAAGTTGAAATGTTGCAAAACATAGATACATTAGATATGCTTTAATGTAGGGGGAGTTAGATTACTGTGTTATTATGGAGGGGTAGTTAAAGTAAGAATGTTATAAAATACCAGTTGCATTAGGTATGTTACAATATGGGTGAGTTTACAGTTGGCATCTACAATATATTGGTATTACAGTAGGTGTGTTGTAATGTAGTAAGAGTCAAAGTAGAAGTGTTACAGTGTAGGGAAAGTTACAGCACTTATAATGTAAAGGAAGTTATAGTAGGCATATTATATAATGGAACAGTTGATACAGAGATACTAGATGTGGTTCCAACTTAAAACAGTCAGGGTGGGCAAGTTGCTGGATGGATTTTCATTACATGGGAATTACAGTATAGGTCCAACCATTTAACCTGGAGCCCCCTTCTACACAACCCCAACAACAAAAAACCTGAGACATTTCATTTTTGACTTTTGTCAGAGTTCATGTATACCTAAATTCTAAATGTATTACACATTCTGCTGATATTTCCCTGAAATGAATTTCTTATAAACAATAAAAATATGCTCTTAAAATACATGAGTATATATTGTTATGTAAGGTTGTGAACTTTAATCACATAAAAATTCCTTGATTGGCAACTGAAAAACTTAAAATAACTCCTCATTTTTCATCACTTGTTTTGTAATGAATAAAGAGTCATCATTCAAAATTTCTTTGCACACTACAGATCTGCATAATCTCTTAAGAGATTAGTGATTTAGTATCAAGGATAATTTGATGTAAAATCTATATGTTATAAAAATAAGACTAGCAAAAAGATTGGTGATTTAGTATCTAGGATAATTTGATGTAAAAGCTATATTATAATCAATTAAGTCTGTCATAGAGATTGGTGATTTAGTATGCAATAGCAGAGATAATTAGAAGTATAATCTATATATTATACATTTGTAATCAGTTAAGAATACCATAGAGTTTAGTGTTTTAGTATGCTGTATTGTTTTGTTAGTTTTCAAAATAGAGCCATATGTTATAGTTGTTATTGTCTCGAATGACATCAAGAGAGCAAATCATTGTGTTTGAAACAACCTTCAAATAGTCCCGATGAAATAGGGGATTTGAGTAAATAAAGGAAAATAATATTACTTTATGTACACGAAATTGTTTATTTGGCTCATTTTCAAGGAAGATCTTCAAATCAAGACTGTAGACCCATCTAGTATACATTTTTGTACTCTAGGAGGATGTGCCATCAGAAAATACATAAAAATGAACTCAACAAAGGAAAAGGCTTCAAGTTGTTATTGATAGTTTTCAGCATGAATCATGCCTGTATCAATTCTGTGTTATGTGTTACCCATACAGTAAGTAGTATACCTGTAAAACTCTTATAACAAACAGTACAAGTTTCTTTAGAAAACTCTTGATTAAATATAGAAGTCAAATTCATGTGATTTAACTCTGATCAAATTCATGATCATATTTTTTATATAAATTTTATAAGTTGGAGATTGATGAGTGTTGATTGCAAACCAGATTAAGTGACAGTCAAACTTTGGGTGCAGCGTCTGTTAGAGAAGTAGACTAAGCTTACCAAGAGCGCGTAATCGACATCTGAATGCAGAAATAAAACCAAGAACTAACATCCATTATAGACCAAGTCAGTCATAACAGTCTTTTAACTGTGTAATGCTCTGAAGTGCATTGCTTAAGCTTACCAAGAGCGCGTAATCGACATCTGAATGCAGAAATAAAACCAAGAACTAACATCCATTATAGGCCAACTCAGTCATAACAGTCTTTTAACTGTGTAATGCTCTGAAGTGCATTGGATATGGCACTGATGTTACGATAGTATGCCCACCTCAACAGTATTCTTTGTATCAGTCTGCACAAGAAATTTGTGTTTTTGTATGAAAACAGTCATTCATTTGACACAATACACAATTAAAGACCTCACATGTATGAGATAATAAAAAAAATTTTAAAAAATGATTTCTTAAAATTATTGTACAATTTTGAACTTCTTTTTATCAATGTAGTAATGCAGCAATTAATCATGGAAAAATAATGGAGGGAAAAAACTTGCAAATCATTTATATTTGCCATAAAAAAATGTTTATTAATACAAAGAAAATCTGCTTTTTTCAAGTAGATAGAAAATATTTCACTTCTGAAGTGTAAACATTTTGTATTGTCACTTGTGAAGTGTAAACATTTTGTATTGTCACTTGTGGCTTTGCCACCCTATATAGTACAATGTTTGCATTTCACGAGTGAAATATTTCTTGTATCTGCATAAACAATATAGATATCTTCCATATATTTGGAAATATCAGTGGAAAGTGCAAAATTATTAAATTGTGAATGGCGGTCAAAGTTTCACATAACTCTTACTTTTTCAAAAAAATCTCCTTAAGTAAAAAATGATTGTGAAACATACTTACATGTGGACAGGTCCAAGGTACAGGAATTAAGTTATTATTTAATATTCATTTCCTCAACACTGGCAACTAAATTATGCTTAAAATCAGACAATAATGTCATTATTTCTGTTTTGTCGGGGCCCCGAGTGGTCTAAAGTGCTCTCCGTTATGGATCACTGCCATCTCACCTCTGTCTGCATGGGTTCGAGTTTAGGATTCGGCCGATGTGGGTATGTGAGAAAGCTTTCCAGTAGCTTCTCGTGGGTCAGTGGTTCTTCCCAGGGTTTTCCTGGGTTCTTCCTCCACCATTAATACTGGCCACCATGCATAGCCTATCATGTGCTGAAAAATGGCATTAAATCCCACAACAACAACGTTTCTCTTTTGTCAGAAACTATGATACAGTTAAGAAACAACTTCCACAAAACTTAAATCAGAGCATTTTCCAACTTAATGACAGTAATGGGTAATTATGTACATCATTAGAGTGATTATATACATCATTAGGGTGATTATATACATTATTAGAGTGATCATATACATCATTAGAGTTATTATATACAGCATTAGGTGATTATATAGAGTGATCATATACATCATTAGAGTGATTATATACATCATTAGAGTGATCATATACATCATTAGAGTGATCATATACATTATTAGAGTGATCATATACATCATTAGAGTGATCATATACATCATTAGAGTGATCATATACATTATTAGAGTGATCATATACATCATTAGAGTGATCATATACATCATTAGGTGATTATATAGAGTGATCATATACATCATTAGAGTGATTATATACATTATTAGAGTGATCATATACATCATTAGAGTTATTATATACATCATTAGGTGATTATATACATCATTAGAGTGATTATATACATCATTAGGTGATTATATACATAGAGTGATTATATACATCATTAAGTGATCATATACATCATTAGGTGATTATATACATCATTAGAGTGATCATATACATCATTAGAGTTATTATATACATTATTAGGTGATTATATAGAGTGATCATATACATCATTAGAGTGATTATATACATCATTAGGTGATCATATACATCATTAGAGTGATTATATACATCATTAGGTGATCATATACATCATTAGAGTGATCATATACATCATTAGGTGATTATATACATAGAGTGATTATATACATCATTAAGTGATCATATACATCATTAGGTGATTATATACATCATTAGAGTGATCATATACATCATTAGGTAATTATATACATCATTAGGTGATTATATACATCATTAGAGTGATCATATACATCATTAGAATCAGTCCAGTCTCAGAAATGCTTTGGATGTATGAAGAATTGCAGTGCATTCTGGCACAAAAATGGCAACCATCTCAGATAGTTACAGGTTTTTTTCCAGTAGATTGTGAAACTGTGAACATTTCTCTGGGTGGATGTGATGTAATAGAAACACCCTTTATAGTTTAGTATGGATGTGATCTGTCATTGTTGCTTTTCTCATAGACTATTTAAAAAAACTTTGTGTAGCCCTACCAAGTCATCATTTTGTGCATAGATTGAAGAGCTGACCTCCAGGCATGATATAGGATGACAATTCTACCATTTTCTTGACTGACACAGATTGCAGTAATATATGAGGGTTTTTCAAAACACAAGTTATTAAAAGAGACTAAAACTTGAAACTAAGGCTGAAGTTGATTTTAGATTTTGGGCAATCAATACCATATTCTGATATACTGGTTAAACCCAGCTTGAGTCACATAAATCAATACCATATAATGATATACTAGTTAAACCCAGCTTGAGTCACATAAATCAATACCATATACTGATATACTAGTTAAACCCAGCTTGAGTCACATAATACCATATACTGATATACTAGTTAAACCCAGGTTGAGTCACATAAATCAATACCATATATTGATATACTGGTTAAACCCAGCTTGAGTCACATAAATCAATACCATATACTGATATACTGGTTAAACCCAGGTTGAGTCACATAAATCAATACCATATACTGATATACTGGTTAAACCCAGGTTGAGTCACATAAATCAATACCATATAATGATATACTGGCTAAACCCAGGTTGAGTCACATAAATCAATACCATATACTGATATACTAGTTAAACCCAGCTTGAGTCACATAAATCAATACCATATACTGATATACTAGTTAAACCCAGTTTGAGTCGCATAAATCAATACCATATACTGATATACTGGTTAAACCCAGCTTGAGTCACATAAATCAATACCATATAATGATATACTGGTTAAACCTAGCTTGAATCACATAAATCAATACCATATACTGATATACTGGTTAAACCCAGCTTGAGTCACATAAATCAATACCGTATACTGATATACTGGTTAAACGCAGGTTGAGTCACATAAATCAATACCATATACTGATATACTGGTTAAATGCAGGTTGAGTCACATAAATCAATACCATATACTGATATACTGGTTAAATCCAGGTTGAGTCACATAAATCAATACCATATTCTGATATACTGGTTAAACCCAGGTTGAGTCACATAATGTAATTTAACACTTTGTATAAAGCCTACATGAGTTAGAATACACAATAGATTTACAGGAGGTAAGGTTCAACTGGGGTGAATTATGTTGTGTAACATGCAAAATATCAAGGATAGAACAGTTACAGGTGGTGTGATAGAACTGGAGTTGCAGTATGTAACAAGTCAAGTAACAAGGATAGAGCAGTTACAGGATGTGTGATACAAATGGGATGAGTTAAAGCAATTAACAAGAATAGCATTTGCAGGAGATCTGATACAACTGGTGTGAGTTACAGTAAGTAACAAGACAAGAATAAAAGAGCAGTTACATGAGGTGTGATACAGCTGGAGTGAGTTACAGTAATTATCAAGGATAGAGCAGTTGCAGGAGGTGCAATACAACTGGGTGAGTTAAAGTAAGTAACAAGACAAGAAGAAGAGAGCAGTTACAGGAGATATAATACAATTTGGGTGAGTTACAGTAATTAACAAGAATAGAGCAGTTGAAGGAATTGTGATACAACTGGAGTGAGTTACAGTAAGTAACAGGACAAGTAACAAGAATTAAACAGTTACAGAAGGTGCTGCACATCATATGAGAGTGGGGGTATGACACAGGAAGAGACTTACAGGAATGAGGCAAGTGAATTAGTCGAGTACACAAGGGATGCGATACACAAGGCATGCTTTAGAATTATTTATGTTTATGAATGATATAGTCTGATAGTGCATTTTATTTACTAAGTTCTATTAAAGATATTACGTCTGTTTTCTGTATGTAACTTACAATTATAACTGAAAAGAAAATAGATTTATTTTCTGATTTTAGCTTGTAGAGCGACAAAAAACCAAACTCGAAGAGCAGAAGGAAGAAAATGTCGAGATCACTCAGGAGCTTAGACTTACTAGGTAAACCGACCATTGTCTGTTATTAGTCCTTAGGAGCATTTTACATTTTTGTATTTTGCATAGGGTTAGAACTTTTTAAAAAAGGAATTTCCTGGTTTTCATCACTGGTTATACTGGCTATTTAAAAAAGACCTTGCATATCTTAGGTAGTGTTCAGAGAACTTTTAATTCCCTTTCTTTTGGGTATGATTGATGTGTAATATTGGTTATAGGGTATACAGCTTGGCCTTACTCCAGATGTGTACCTTTCAGAAATCTGCTAGCTCCGCTTGGTCATTTTGACCTCTCAGACATTAATTACGTAAATTGTAAACAAAGAGCCAATAACTTTTTTTCATGTTATAAATTTTGTTATTATTCATTGCACTTTCAGAACCTGGTATTGACTAGTCTGGCAAAATTCCTTTTCCCTATTTCAATAACTGCTAAAGATAGTGTACTTTAGACTAGTTCACACAGATTTTTTGAGCACATGGGAGCAGTTAATTTAGTTAACAGTGTGCTTTGATCATGTACAATTTTCACAAGTACAATATCCAAAGAAATTTCAGCCACAGTACATGAAAAGAAAATGGAGGCATACCAACATTCTCTCCATTGTGCGTGTTGCAAATATAAACAACTTTACCTTACATGCAACACTCTCTCAGAAGTTCATAATATCTGTAGAGTGCTCCCTTAATTAGTACTAATCACTATCCACATCCAGAGTTCCGACTTTCATGATCAGTTGACTTTGTGCAATTTTCCATGTGCTGAATAGGCTGGAAATAGAAACAATGTATTTACTGTTTGATATAGTCATCCCAGTTACATGTGTAATGCCGCTGATCATTCTAGCAAATTTGTTTAACGCATGCTTGACAACTGGCTGCACTGTGATCAGATATTTCTAACTATCGATGTTAATCATTCCAGTAGTGTGTGTAATATATAATAGTCAACTGTTTACACTGTAATTAAGTATTTCTATTTAAATGTCAATCATTCCAGCGATGTTTAATACATACTAGTCAACTGGCTATGCTGTGATTAAATATTTCTAACTGGAAATTGCTCAGAATTTTGTGTTGGGGTAATTGTTGGATACATTCTAGGTTATTGTTTACATTTTTTCATTCTTCAGGGAGCAGCTTCAGCAGCAGCATGCAGACTTCATGGCAACACGACGGGAACTGACCCAGAGTCACCGTGAAAATGAGAGACTACAGAGGGAATTAGAGGAGACACAAGCCATGATGAAGGTAGCTGTTTTCAATCATACGTTGAAGGAAAAAATCATTTTATTTTTTGAAAACTTTTTTTTTTTTCTTTCTGTAACAGCAGGTAGCCAGACATGGATCATTTACTGCCATATACAACGAAGTTTACATTAACAATGCTGAGGTGGATCATTTAGTGACATTGACAACAGTGTTGACATTAACAGTGCTGAGATGGATCATTTGCTGACATTGACAACAGTGTTGACATTAACAGTGCTGATATGGATCATTTGCTGACATTGACAGTAGTGTTGACATTAATGATGCTGAGATGGATCATTTACTGACATTGACAATAGTGTTGACATTAATGATGCTGAGATGGATCATTTACTGACTACAGAGTCTG
Organism: Sinohyriopsis cumingii; assembly: GCA_028554795.2. Classification (NCBI taxonomy): domain Eukaryota; kingdom Metazoa; phylum Mollusca; class Bivalvia; order Unionida; family Unionidae; genus Sinohyriopsis; species Sinohyriopsis cumingii. Next base: position 75,148,790 of record CM068840.1, on the reverse strand, counting down.
ATTTTCAGACTTGCAGAGGTCATATAGTGACTCCAAGCTGACACCAAATGGTGTTGGTGAATTCCAACTTTTCGATAGAGAATGGACTCTGACTCTACTCCTCAACATAAATATCCAAATATCAAAAATGGGGTAACAAGGGTCAGAGGAAACTCGGACTACAGTCTAACCTTTAGCTATTGTGCAGTCTGGACACAGCTGACCATAATTTGAAATGGGGGTCACGTGGGGGGGAATAATGTACTCCACAGGGAGAAACGGCATGTCCTTGAGAATTTCACACGTATTGGACCCGAAAAATCGGTGAATATTTAGTGAAAATGATGCTTAAATATGCCGCAAAAAACTTCCTGATGGTAGGTGCAAATCTGCGTTTATTCAGATTCAATCTCCCAACTTGGTTTTTGAAAAGATTTATTTTTTGCATGACACGCTAGAATAACTGTACGGTATTAACTAAATTAATTCAACAACTATTTGAATTCTCTGGAAATCTTTCTGTATATTTGAAACTTCAACACAGAAGGGGCATTTTTCTTTGGAGCGTATATGGATTTTTTGGAACTATTGGAATTGAAAGGACTTTTAGGAAATAGTAATTCATTCACCATGCTGTAAGTTTATTTAATTCTTTCACTCCTGTATTCTGAGAAATAAATTATTTTCAATTATGCAAAACTAGTTCGTTTTGTTACTTCTTTTTGCGTAGTTTAAGTCCCTGGAGTCGTAACACGGAATTGATGGCAAAAGCAAAAGATCAATGAGCAAAATTAACTTACCCTGCCTGGATTCATGTTTGGTGACACATTCCTCTTCAAAATATCACAACCAGTTGTAAACGAATTGATGACTTGTTCCTTGATACATATATCAAAGAACATCTGCTTTAACTTTGTATTATATCTCAGCCACGGACACCCAAGTTTCCAGCTGTCAAGAAATTTTTGGTAACTTTTGACCCGTTCATCATGATGTGGTGTTGCACTTGAAGCGTTACTGCCATTACTACATGTAGATGATGTTGGACTGTCAGGTATGACATCAGGTTCAGGGACTGTGTTGTCTGATGAATGCACTAAATCCAAATGCTGTTAATTTTGTTAACTTACTCTTAGGATGAGACGATGAACACTCAGTGGTAAACTTTCGTTTACCCATAATAAAGTTGCACTGTTGACAGTATATAATTCTGATTGAGATTTTTTCCATTTGCTTTGTGTTTATACACAACAATCGGTACTTCAAAGGTAATCAGTTTTCTCTGAAGTCTCAGAAAAACTATTTTATTTGAAAAAACAACAGAAGGATTAGCCATCATTCAGTTAATTGTAGCTGTTTCTGTTCGTGTCTTCAGAGGTCAGTTGATTGTAGCCCAGTAGCAAGACTGAGTGTAGCATACAGTACTCATTCCAGATGTCAACATAAGAAGTTTATGATGTAACAATGCACTGTAAAGATGGGTTTGTCAATACAAACAAAGGATTTGGTTATGTAACAGATTCCAGTGCATTGTGCATCCAAGTTTGTGGCTTCCTTTCGTGGTCCCTTTGAATGTCTCCATTCCAAATCCATGATTGTATGTACAAATTAAACAGCCAAAAAGGTTGTTGCCCAAAAAATCACTAGATGGTATATTTTGTCGCCAATAAGGAAAATAATTTGCGATATTGGCAAAGCCCAGGATGATCACTGTGCATAGGAAAGGAAATCTTACTCAGGGACCACTGTTTTGGGTGTCTCTGTCATTTCATATTTGCCAGGCATGACCATACATGCCAACCATTACGCTTTTGGCATAATCAATATGCCATTTTTTCGTGAAATTACGTCTTATGTGTAAATGTATTCGGATTACACGTTGGTATATCATCCTCCAAAAAAAATTAATTTGTTTTCTCATTTTTATTAACATCTCATTAATCCCACAGACTGTATTCTAGAAAAGACTGCCTCTATGTAACTACGACATAAGGGTACACTTGTCCGTTGGCTTACATGCTTTTTCCTAACAGTATTATGTTCTATTTATAGCAGCTGCCCTATTTCCAAGAAACAGACTGGTTCTGCTTTCAAACTTTCGACCTCAGTTTCTATTTATAGCAGATGTATGGCTTAGTTAGGAGAGATCAGACTGGTTTTCTAACTTGTGATTTTTAGCTGTAATGTGTGGCAATGTGTCAGCACATATAAAACATTTAAAATAAAGTATGCTTTGTATAGGCTCAAATTTTTAAAAAAAATTAGATCATGGCAAAAGCCATTAATTTTGTTGTCATCTTACAGGATTTATTTGAGGACCTGTTCAAATGAAACCTTTAACATAAGACTTGACCAGAAATATCTGCCAGTAAAGTGTGATATATTTTTGAGGCAGTGAGGCTTTTTTTTAGTTTATATTTTTTAGTTTATAATTAATTTTTAAGTTTATAATTTTTAAATTTATAATTAATTTTTAAGAACAGTAGAATTACATAAAGCACTGTTGTTTTAAGAAATTGTATAGCATAGTATTCTGCTAGAAAAAAATGGTTTTTATAAATTGTTATGAGAGAAAACATTGTAATATGAACGAATAATTACTAAAACTAAAACAGCAGCACATTTGAAAATGACATTTGATAATTACGTTAAGCACATTTTACATTTAATTATATAATTGTTCCATATTTTAACTTCTTTGAATGTTTATTTGTTAAGTTTCACAAATACCTCTATCAGACAGCCATGTTCCTTTTCAAGAAACAGTGTCCAACAAGAGCAATTTTATTTTATATATATATATATATATATATATATATATATATATATATATATATATATATATATATATATATATGGCACATCAGCACTATTCTGGCTATTCATGTATGAGAATAGTTATTGCAGAAAAGGCATGCAAAACAAAGATGAAGGTAAAATCTTTAACAAGTGCAATTTTCGATATCAAATACACCATTTTATAATGACTAAAACTTCAGCTAAACATCATCATGTGACACATACCAGGGTAAAAAATATTGTTCCATTAGTTCCCTCTACTGACATGTTTTGTTTCGCACAGTGATGGAAATGAAATCCTGCAATTCATCCAAATTATTATATGTGTATCTTAAGGCTGTGTTAATCTTACAGTACCAATGGGAGTCAAGTGGATTTTAGTGGATGAACTTCACTACATGTACTGTTCATTGAGTAATGCATAATCATCACAACATTAAAAATCTTGGTTTTCAATGGATTAACTAGATTACTAATGTGATTAAGCATATGGTTTGCATCTTAATATCCTGGGTTCAGTTACTGATGCAGTCGGGAAGTAGTGATTGCCCTTTCATGTTTAATGAATCTCTCTAGGTATGGCAGTTACCTCCCCATAACACATCTCTCTCATGCCAAAATTTGTACCTTGCAATGTACTTGATAGGCTCTCTAAAACTTTTACAACTGTCTATAAAAGAAATATTAGTGTTTACTTAATGCAGATAATTGGAATGTCTAGCAAAAATTAGGTAAATGAGGCAAATATTAAGTAGTTACAAATTTTTGTACAGAGTAAAGACAATGATGTAGCACGTTTGGCGGAGCAAGTTGGATCAGCCAAAGCAAGGGAGACACAGGCAGAGACTAAAGCTGCGAATGAGGTGAAGAGGCTCACACAGGAAGTTGAAGACATGGAAAAAAGATACGGAGAAGAGGTTATCTTGAACATCTTATTATAGATGATTTTCTGAATAGATAAATTCTTTGAAGATAACAAGTTGGACTCTTATACCCCCAACGACCATGATGTTCATGCTATCCTTGATGTTGGGTTTATTAGATACTGATTGTAATTGATTTTTTTGTTTTGGCATCCTACTTGAATCATGATGTGTTAACAGCTGCTACAGCCTGTTGTCTATGCATTGTTTCAGTTTATGAAATTACCTTCCCCAACCAGATTCAGCCAACGTTGGTATGTGAGAAAGCTTGCCAGTAGCTTCTCGTGGGTCAGTGGTTCTTTCTGTGGGTTTTCCCGGGTTCTTCCTCCACCATTAATACTGGCCGCCATGTATGGCCTATTGTGTGCTGAAAAATGGCGTTAAACCCTACAACAACAACAACCTTCCCCAACAAATGAATAAGAAATTTAATCCTAAGCCTTTGTAAAAGAATCTGAGTTAAGTTATTTGACATTAAAATTGTTGCTGGTTCTGCTTTAAACCTGTCTTGTATGGAATTACAGCTTTCGACTGGAATGTTAAAGTTTTACCTATCAATCCTTGAAGTAAATACAGTATTAATTATTGCACATAAATACATTTTTGGGATACGCATTCAAACATGCACAAGTTTGCTTAGACCTGCAAAATGAAGACCCGAGTTGTGTTCCCCTATTTGGTCAGTTCCAAGCTACTCTGCTTATTTTTTCCAGCAACCCTGGTTTTTCATGCTTATTTTGTCTTCAAACTCCCTATTTTTCCCTGATTTTCCATTCTGTCTCCACTATCCCTTTGTTTTGTCAATTTTATTTTGAAAATTGATTAGACACTTGTCTTTATGTTGTAAAGCTCGGTGTTTAAGAAGATCCAAGCAACCTGGATTAATTAGGCGGTTAAAACATGCTTTCATTCAGATTTATAAAATCGGGTCATATAAAGGTTTTATTTATTCAGTAATTTGCATAAATTTCACAGAATGTTTCAATTTCCTTCATTTTCCTAGCATTTTTTAAAGTAGCCCTACTTTAGCATTTTTCAAAGAAAAAGTTGCTGGAAAGATTGTCATTTATTCCAAACAGACCAGAAACTTGGTGTCTATTGTATTTCTATGCACCCATCAGGTGTATTGTATTATGACAAGCTATCTGTCTCAGTATTTGTCTGTTAAGATTTGCTTGTATGGCCCATGGGAGATATTTGTATGTTATGGTAGCAAGCAGTCTCACCATCCATCCTTTAAGATTTGCTTATCTGGCCCATGGGGGAGATTTTTATGTCATGGCAAGTATCTGTCTTACCATTCATCTGTTAGGATTTGCTTGTCTCACCCATGAGTGAAAATTTTATGTCATGGCAAGCTATCTGCCTCAACCATCCATCTATTAAGATTTGCTTGCCTGACACATGGGAGATATTTGTATGTTATCGCAAGCTATCTGTTTCACCATCAATTGGTTAAGATTTGCTTGCCTGACACAGAGGAGATATTTGTATGTTATGGCAAGCTATCTGTCTCACCATCCATCCGGTAAGATTTGCTTGCCTGACACATGGGAGATGTTTGTATGTTATGGCAAGCTATTTGTCTCATCATCTGTCTGTTGAGATTTGCTTGTCTGACTCATGGGAGAGATTTTTATGAAACTACCCATATGTTATATCTTGAATAGATTGTGTTTCATTCATCATGGCTAGGTCCCTAACTCAAAGGTCAAGGTCACAGAAAGGGAAACTTTTGAACCATAGAAGATATTTTTGTGAAATTAATTTGGATATAAATTTTAAATGAACTAAAGTTCATCATGGTCAGGTAGGTATACCCTTTCATTTTTTTCTGTGCAAAATGCTTCACCAAATTAAAATAACTACAGATTTTGACAACATGAGAGCTCATTAATTTCGAGCAGATTTCAGTTCCACTAAGAAGTATGCCTTTTAGAAGCTGTCTTTGTATTGGAAATTCCAATACAAATTGTCTCCTTATTTACAAGTTATTGTGGGGGCCCCAAGTAGTTTAAAGCACTCGCCATTGTTGGATCATTGCCATCTCACCTCTGTCTGCGTGGGTTCAAGTCTTGGGTTTGGCCAATGTGGGTATGTGAAAAAGCGTGCCAGTAGCTTCTCATGGGTCAGTGGTTTTTTCCAGGGTTTTTCCGGGTTCTTTCTCCACCATTAATACTGGCTGCCATGTATAGCCTATCTTATGCTGAAAAATGGCATTGAACCCTACAACAACAACAACGACAAGTTTTTGTTGGTCATTCTGAGCAATGTGCGACTGGTATTAAAGTCTTGTCCAAAACTTGTCAGTGACGTAGAGTGTGAAATAGCTAAAGTATAATACTAGATCGGGTTTTACCCACATTGGTTTGTAGAAATTTACCTGCTTGGGATTTCCACATTAGCTATTATATGTATTATATATCTGTCATTCCCAGGCAGTATGGGATAGGGGAGGGAGATTCAAAAAGTGTATTTTGAGTTCCCAAAGGGGAATTAATGCATGTGACACAAAAAAGGCAACATCCATTTAAGAATAACTAACTTTTCATACAAAAGTGATTAAAAAGTCCTTGAATTTGGAGGTTTGCCATTGAAAACTCCTTGAATTTAAAAAACTGGATTTCTTTTTTATAAAGTGATTGAATTTTCTAAAATACCTACTTGAATTTCTTCAAAACCTACTTAAAATTATCAGTAGTGTCAAAACCATATTGCTAAAATATGACTTGGAAAAAAAGAATGTTTATGGTGTTTTTAAATAGTTTGATATGATAAAATTGAATTGGTAAATTAGTACGTAACACTGATAGTTATTGACATGAATTGTGTCCCTTTGCATAGCTGCACTGTAAGAAAAACAACAATGCACATGTCTGACCTGGTCTAGCTCACACTTGACCCACCATAAGCAGTGTATACCTGCTTTATAGCAGTTGCATGATAGTGTTGAAGGGAGATAAAAACCAAGGCAATCAGTGACAATATATTGGATATTTCCAGTGTAGAAGAAAATGCCTTTAAAGTCTTACATGAGTAAGTGAGAAATAAAATAAAAGTGCAAATTCGTCAACTGTCACATTGCAATTTATTTCATTGGACTGTGATGAAAGTGGGGGTTCTGGAATATTATCCATTGTCTCATGTGAAAGGTTTAGTCCTACATTGTGACACTTCCTCCTTGATAATTATGTCATTTGAGTTCACGTCTTCATTCGAAATCTAAACAGCATTTTGTAGCCTTTTCTCTGATCAACAGACAGGGGAACTAGGGGCCAAATTTTCATGAATATCTCACACTTGGCAACCCATATTAACATTTTTCTACATAATGTCTAATTGGCTTAGTTGGTTTATACTTACTCTGATGTCCCTTTCCTGATGGAATCAAATTCTGACATAATAAGTGAATGTTTTTTTTCTTCAAGTTATGTTGACATACATTTCATTTAGTTAAAATGCAGTGGTAGTCAAACAATGCATTTGAATAAGTATCAAATGTTGACAAAATCAATTTTTTTTTTTTTTCAATTTCATTAAAGAAACTTGTCCATCCTTTAACTGACTTCAGCAATCCTCATTAACTATCACATTTCAGCCAACTGAAATTTATACATTTACACTTAAAGAATCATACCATAATGCCTATCATCTTTTTAAAAAAAATACAAAAACAATTTCCATTAATTATTATCAAGTATGCTAACACATAGGATTAGGATAACCACCAAAGAAGAGAGAAATAGATTGGGATTACATTTGTTAGTACTGACTGATCTGGAAATAATTGTGTGCAGAGTCCAGGAAAAGTAATATACAGGGAATTAGTGAGGAAAATTGATGTTTATAGTTACTAATTTGGCCACCCAAAAAATCATAAAGGAATTTGAGGTTCTGGAATTTGAGGTATGGATAAACCTTTGCTACTCATTGGTCTTTCATAATTATGTTTACAGATTTATACATGTTCATATAAAGATGCAATTTGTTAATTTAATTTTATTTTTTATATGTTTAACGGCAATTTGGCAATATCATGCTGAGGAAATGATAGGTAAATGCCTTTCCCAAGTAAACACAGCGAACCTGGACTCTCTATCAAACCACCAGCCCTTGGATGACGAGTCGGGCTACCGTGGATTCCTTCTTAATTTTAGTGAGCATGATACCTATCAAAGACTGCTTAGATTCCATAAAACTGACACTAGGATTTCTGATAAGGATTGTCATGGGTTGATGATTCAACCTACCCCCCCCACCAACCCCTCTCTCTCTCTCTCTTTCTCTCTCTCTGTGATATATGCATATTCACTGATCCCTTGCTCCCAGTTTTGTGAAGACAATTATATGATGTACTTCATTTTTCTTTTGTGTTGTAATAATTGATCTAACCCCAAAGTCTTAGTTTGGAAGGTTTTACAACCAAATCCCCCTGCCCCTACACACAGTATAATGTATTGTAATATATGTCAGCTGAAGGGTCTGAGGGAGGAGATAGCAGACTATGTTGAGGCAAATGAGGTTCTGAAGGCACAGCAGAAAGAACAGAAGGCCAAGTTTAAGGAGATGGAACAGCATTACGCAGACCAGATCGAAACAGCGACAAGAGAGCTGGAGGAAATACAGCATGAAACAGCCACCAGAAAAAATATACTGGATGCCACTAATGAACAGTTGATACTGAAGGTGGGTTGTATTCAGTCACATACTCATAGACATACACTCCTACATTAAGCATCTTTGATAAAGTGGCATCCATTTGTTGAGATATATGCACAGACTCAGATATACAAGCCTGGTCTAAGTATGTAGAAGTGTACAGAGGTGTACATCATAAGTGTACAAAGTTGTACAGCATAAATGTTCAAAACTGTAAAGAACAAGTGTGTAGAAGTAAGAAGTAAGTATACTGCATGAGTGTTAGAAGTGTACAAGATGAGTATATAGCGGTTACTGCATAAATGTACAGCATTGCTGTATACTGGTATTACAGAATACATTATCAGCAGCTAAGGATAAATAAGAAAAATTTGCATATTAAGGACACTATTTGTTCAATAAAATCAAGATTATTTAATTTTTTCAGCTTCTCTGTATAAAGTAGTGGATCATGTACAGATAAAATCTAGTGTATGCTGTATACATTTTGTGGTGCCCTTCTTATTCAACGATCCCTTCTGCACCAGGGAAGTGGTCATATAAGATGGGTGGCCTTTCTAGAGGGGGGCTATATTTGTGTGAAGTATATATGTGTGTTTGTAGTAAGAAAGCTAAATATAACTTAAAAGATTTAATATTTTTTTAAACTAACATTAATTATCAAAAGGTTTATCTTGTCCTAAGAAGAGATAATTTCAAATTAACATAACATTATGAGTTCTTTTTCTTAAGCGTGAAATGTGAGTGGAGTATTGTTGGCATGCACATTACAAAACCATTCAAAAACATCATTTATATCATGATACATACATTGCTTGGCATTTAGAATCATTCTCTTTCAATTTACTCCATTTTCTCACAGCCACAGAGTATTCTTATCTGTTATGATGTTCATTTAAGTATTCAACAAAAAAAATTGTTTTGCATGAACTCTTATGTGGTTGAGTCAAATAAAGTATTAATTCGTCATTTATGTGATGACATGTTCAAGCTTCGCAAAGATTTATTCCTATGCTACTAAATGTACTATTTTAGAATCATCAGACTCAGTGTATAGATGCATCTTGAATAGTACTATATTCACTTCATAGAAGTAGGTAACTGTGACTCATTTTTATCCTTCACTGAGGTTTGGTTAAATTTGTGGAATAAGTTCATTCCCAGGGTTGTATTCATGCTAGATTTGTAACAGATAATAATATGCATCATAGTTAATACCACAGTCATACAACAAAAGACGGTCACTGTGACCAATACTGCACCATTTGCTTTTCTTGATTAAGTTCTTGCATTTAGGTCATGACCACATGCTGTCAACATTCTGTTCCACTTAGAATCATGAAAATGGGTAATACAAAGAGATACATGTATACATGACCCATAAATCTTAGCCATGTCACTTTTTTATTCATAGTTAATTTCTTTTGGCATTGTTCAAGGGTGCAACATAAAACTTGATAATTGTATGTTTCTCTGTTAGCACCACATCCTTACATCAAAAAGGAACCAGTGACCTATATTTCATTTTTACTGGCTTTGGTTAAGGTTTTGAGGTTATTTCATGAACAGGTCTTTTTAGCTCTTTTGGTCTATGGGATGGGATGGAGCTTGCTGTTAATATAACTTCATTATTGCTACACCTTGTAAACTACATGGAAGATTGCCTTGACTCTTTACACATACATTCATTACTTGATTTTGAATGGCCTAATGAAAATGATGCTGATCTGACATCCAATATGGCCATCATGGCAGTGATTCGATAATCTTGTTATTTCTACTCCTCCTAGATGGATGGTCATAACAACATGCAGTTGTCACTGAAAGACTTGTGATGACATCTAGTTAATCCTATATCGAGAATGGTTCTGACCTCTCATCATAAGTGACTGCCATGACACCCTTCTGAATATCTTGTTATTGCAACTGAATGGATGGCATAACAAATGGGGTTTTCACTAAAAGACTAACAATGATGTCTTGCTGGTCTTAAATGAAAATGGTATTGATCTGACATTCAATATGGCCACCACAGCAGCCATCTTAAAAATCTTATCACAACTCTACTACAACACCAGGTCATTGATATGTCGTTTTCATCAAAACACATCATATGATGTCCAGTTGAAAATGGTGCTGATCTGATGTCCATTATATGATGTCCATTTGAGAATAGTGCTGATCTGATGTCCATTATATGATGTCCAGTTGAAAATGGTGTTGATCTGATGTCCATCATGGCTGCCACATCAGCCATCTTAAAAATCTTGTTACTACTGCTCCTGAATGGAAAGTCCTATCTTGAAAATACTGCAATCTCTACTCCTGTCCAATTGGATGGATGTATCAACATGGGATTTTCTCCAGTAGATATCTTATGATACCTAGTTGATCCCAAATGAAAATGGTATCATTTGTGCATCCTATATGGCTGCCATTACAACTGTCTTACAAATGTGTTGTCTCTACTCCTCATGAATGGATGATAATTATAATGGGTTTTTCACCACGTCCTACATGACAGTGGTGCCAGTCATACATCCAATATGGTTGCTCAGTGGGTGTCTTAAATATCTTGTTGTCACCGCTTCTGATCATTGGTTTTCACCAAAACACTACTTTGTCGTTAAAGAAAGTGGCGCGAAGGTGACATCCAGTATGTATACCATCATGTTATCCTTGAAGAATATCAGAGATAGGTAAATAACTCAACAGTTAAAAGGAAAAAACATGATCTTACCATGACTGGAAATTTTTTTCACCCAGTAGAACATTAGTCCCTTCTAGGGACTCTTGTTGAGCTTAGTGTCCAACCTACACTCATGAAATTCGTGAAATTTGCTGAGGTGATGCATCTTGATTATTATATGTTCATTTTATGCTTAAATGGCTTCAGTTCTGGACATATTAGAGTTTCAGTTGTGATATTTGGATGAACTGCTGTTATACTACATACTTGAACTAAAGATGGTCACAGTTAAAAGAACATAATGCTTTACGGACATAGGATACTGGTAAGTATTTGTATTTTGATCATGATACATATAAATTTTGCATGGTGTACACATAATATCAAACTTGAAATGCCCTTTCAAACATAATTAGTAGTAAAAACAAATATCATTGGTAAACTGTTCATATTGAGGTTATACATAGCTTTTTGTGTGCTAAGATTGTCTTTACAAGTTTACTGCTGTTTTTTATGTGTGTGGATGAGCAGGCATTAGAATATTGGACAATTATGTACTTCATGAGAGGCCTCAGTTACTGTGGCTATTCAGCAATCATCTTTGGCCAGCCTGTTTTGCATTCTTTCCAAAATACCAACTACATGTTCTTGTATGTTCATCAGCATGGTTGCAGTTGATACCTGAACATATATGTGGTGTATCAACACTTTGAATTTATATATTATGATTTTATCTTTTGGGAAAAAACAACAGATTAATATTTATTAATTAATAAATGTGCATATTAAATCAAAGTTAGGTGATAGATCATATGGAATATGTTCTTATGATGCTACAGAAGCCTACCTGGTGAACTGGTCATCTGTTGTGGAAAGAAAGTGAGCAATATCAGGCTCACTTGGGCTGCTTGTTTTGTTTTCATTAGGATAGTTATTTTGGTGAATAGACCTTAAATTTAAATCGACGTTTCATGAAATAAATTCTGTAACATATTTGACTAGAGATCATTTTGTGACAAAAATATATATATCACCTTTATTTAAAGAAGTTAACAAACTATCAGCCTTATCAAAATCCACCTGTATATTTGTGTGTGTGTGTGTGTGTATGTATATATATATATATATATATATATATATATATATATATATATATATATATATATATATATATATATATATATATAAAAACTTGAACAGTTGCCTTAAAAGTTAGGTTTGACATTTTTCTGCCATTTTGTTGAGCTGATTAGTCTACCTGTCCATTACCGTTTTCCTGTTCCACATGATAATTTCATTTCTATAGCATTCACCTCCTGTAAACATTGTGGTTAGCTTGTACTTAGGGTAAGGACAAAAAATTGATTTGGGGAAAAAAATATATGGTCAAGGTCACTGTGAGTGACAGAAGACAAATGGTTTCTGCACAATCACTCAGGATCTCCACATATACAGTTACAAAGGTGTAGCACATATTAAGAAAGATTCTATTGATTTTGTGGCCCACAAGTCAAATGTCAAGGTCACTGATTGAGAGAAGAAAAATATGAATTGTCCACTATCTACAGTTTCCAACCTTTATGGATGGCGTCACACATCAAACTTTATTGATGGCTTTCACTTGTGGCAAAGAGGAACCTTACTGACTTTTGGTCAGAAATATAAAAGGTCATGGGTGAAAGAAGAAAAGTGGTTACATAATCTGAATTTTTGATAACAGACCTTGACTAAATATTGTGGCTGACTTGTACTTGCAGTAGGGAAGAACCTTTTGATCTTGGAGTAAAATGGTCATAAGTCAAGGTCACTCTGAAAGTAGAATAATAGATTTTGCATGAGACAACTACTTATAACTTTTTGGGTTTTTCATGTGTTACTTTTATTTTTTGATTTCGATACATTTTATCATATAAATTTGAAAAGGTTTCTCTTCCAAACTTTTTGTGCAATTAATTTACAATCTTCAGACTTCAGTGGGCACCATATAGCTACTAATGTGCTCAGGTGGTGTAAAAGACTACTTCATACATGCATGCATGCATACATACATGGATACATAAGCTGAAGAGAGTTTGCCTGTAACATATGGAGAAGGTCTGTTGATTTGGGAGTCAAACATTCAAAGGTTAAGGTTAATGTATTACAAAGATTCTAGAGTAAGTTCCTTGATCATACTTTGGATGGCTTACACTTCAGGTAATGAACCAGCCTATATATTCTTTGATTTATAGGGCTGAGGTGATGGTCATAGGGGTTTTAATACGAAAATTATGGTTTCTGTACCTTGACAAAAGTCCATGTTATTGAAAGCCACTGGTCGTTAATTTCCAGTGTCAACCATACCTAGACTAATAACTCATCCCTCAAACCTGTACTGATAGTATTGGGGGTGATTAAGGGTCTTATCTGCCCTATTCATAAACTGAGCAGATATTGTTAACAGATCTTTATCCCATAGTCACTGCACTTTTCCTATAGTATGTGCAGTTTCAAATTTTTATATCACAGCATGTTACATATCACTTCATGTAATTCTGATTGATCCAAATAAGCCCTGGAAATTATTGTGCAGTATTCTCTTTACTGATGGGCTGTGATTGTGGGGAAACCATTAAACCTGGAAATTATTGTGCAGTATTCTCTTTACTGATGGGCTGTGATTGTGGGGAAACCATTAAACCATTTTAACCTCATCTTCCAGAATTTATTTTTTCAGTGAACACTTTGGAGTAGTAATAACAAATTTATTTAAGATGGACATCAGATCAGCGCCATTTTCATTTAAGACCAGATGGACATCATAAGAAGTCTTCTTGAGAAAACCCCATATCACTGACTTGGTGTAAATTCAGTAATGTAGTGCTGTTCCCAGTCAGACTGTTTGCTTTCCACACATTTCATTTATCCATTTTGGATCCTCTGTGTCTACAAAACATCAGTACACATATCAATCATTTTTAGACACTTACTGGTGTTTCTCATGGCACCTGAGTTTGGATTGACTAAAGGAGATTTTCAGCCTATGTACTGCACAGCACTTGGATCAAGTGTGATATTTGACGTTTTAAATCTGCATGGAATAACAAAACTCTACCTCCTGTTTACATTTCAAATTACTAGGCTATATCTGCAGATAATCTGCTATTCTATTAATAGGAAGGTTATGGCTGTATTACTGAAGTGTCTGGCCATTTTAATGTCTTCTGATGAATATCTCATCTCGTGAGAACTATCGTGGTTCAACAGGTACAAAAAGGGCTCATTAAACCACCAGTTTTGTAATATGATGAATTGTGAGTCGCATGACAAGATATTAGTCAGATGATAACACATAATAAATTGACAGAGGCTTGAGTCACATGAATGCGCGAAGTTGCTTTGATTTCTCAATATTTCTAGAACAGCCAATTATCCACATGCATTTCAATGTGGCATCAGAGACATAGGGCTGTAGTAATATAAGTCATCATATTTAGTCTAGAAATATGTTGTATAGGTCATGGGTTTAAACCCTGGCTGAGTCATACCAAAGACTTGGAAAAATGGTACTAACAGCTGCCTCACTAGGCGCTCGGCATTAAGAGGTTAGTTTTAGGACTGGTCGGTCTGGTGTCAGGATAATGTGACTGTGTGGGACATCATGCGACATGTCTGCGGCATGATGCCCCAGTGCTAGACATCACCTTAAACTGCCACACTGCAGACATAGCAATATGACTGCAAAATTGTTAAAGGTAGGTTAAAAATCCAAATCACACACAAACACACACACACACAAATTAAAAAGATGTTGTATAGGTCACTGAAATGCTCTTTCAACTGACCATAACTGAAGAGAGACAATATATATTGGTAAGTGTCTATAAATGGTTGTTATGTTGTGCTGCAGACAGATCTGTCTGTAATAATTGCTGTTTCATGAATTGGTTTAATGAGACCCCCAAACAACCCATCAATATCAGTACAGGTTTGGGAGCTGATTGTTTTGGGGACTAAACCATGCATTGCCAGATCCTGCATGGAGGATTATTAGACACATGGCAGACATGTAATGTATTTTTCATGGTAATCTTGTTTAAATTTGGAAACTCATAACTTTAACAATTTTACAGGATTCTGAGATAGCCAGACTGCAGGCTAAGATATCTGGCCTTGAAAGGACCATTGGTGCTCTGAGAGCTGCAGAGAACTTTAGTTTCTCAACCTCTCGTGACTTTGGCAGAAATGGACGTCAGAGTAGGAATTCTGATCAAGGAAGTATAGTAACAGATGTTTCAGTGACCGTTCCTGGCTCCCCAAAAGATGCACAGGATCACCAGATTCAAATAAGACAGCAGTTCGAGTTTCAGGAGAATAGTGGACTTGGGATGGGTGACAGTGGACAAACACGGTTTGAATCCTCTGGTCCTGTAAGGGTCATAAATTTTTCTGACAATGAGGAAAACAATTCATATCCTGGTGTTTATAGACCTAAACCACTGATGCTGAATAGTGCTGAGGTGCAGCAGTCTGAAAACTGGTCAGTCATGCGTAGTGGGACTTCACCAGAATCGGTGATAAATTCTGCTCAACATGGCAATCAGAGTGCTTTTTCAAGGGTTGTTAAAGGAAAAAAGTCAGCTCTGGAACAGGAGGAATATTTTCCTGGGGAGAGAGAAGAAGGTCAGTTATTTATGAACACAGATTAAGTTTACTTGAATGCAGAACTTCTTCAGATATTGAACTCATCTTAAAACCTTAAAGGATTGATTAAGAGCGAGTAAAGATAATTTTTGTTACAGGCATGTTCATTTAAGAATAGTATTTCAGATGTCATCATGGTAGCTTGAGATATGACTAGATTTTTGTCAGTAGGAAAACAATGAGGAAGAGGGTGGGTACTGTAAGAGTCATTTTCAGCTTTTACTCAAATCCAGATGAAAATATGCCCATGTCTCGTCCTTAAATATGTATTTGATTTCTATCCAGGACCACTTTTAATACATTTATTGTCAAAACAATCAGTGAACTGGCTCCGGTTTCTTATTATATAACAAAAATTAAAGTAAGACACATTAATACAAATGTATTAGTTCTATAATGCAATTCTTCCCATACCAATTATCTTGTCACCAACATAATTACTGTGGCATACCCACTTAGAACTCAACATCTCTTCTTTTTTTTCTCAATACACTGTATTTATCCCTTAAGCTCTTGTATATTCAGTGGTCAATATAATCAGGCAACGGCTCTTGATTTTGTGTTGTTGAAAATTGTGATATATTATTGGAATTATTTCCCAAGAATTTTACAATTTTATATTAAATGACTTGGAAATATATGATGGTACCTTATAAATATAAAGTTATACACCATAGCATTTTATGTTTATGTTATTTTTATTCCCGAACCCTTGTACTAGAAATAAACCAGATCATATGACATTGAATTTCAAGTTTACATGGTAACATTTTTTGTTTTTATGCATGTGAACATAGAACTAAACCTTTCGAAGACATACACTTATTTTATATTAATGTTAAAATGGACAATTGAACAAGAAAATCACAAATTTCTGTTGTAAAAAATGTCTGAAATGTTTTATATCTGAATCAATATGGAGTTCATGCATAGGAAGAATTTATATACATTCACACGTGTCCAAAGGAGCATGCATGTAAATACTCAAGTATGCACAAAAAGTCCAGAGTCATCAAGGATTTTAAAAGAGGATGTTTATTGAAGGATAAGGAGACTTTTCTACCAGTGGTGAGGTCCGCAATCAATCTGATAATTTAAAATTTGATTTGAAGAAAAATGCAGCAGGTAAGATGTACCATCTCACCTGATTTTGATGATCTATAAGCACATATACAGCATACATATACATTTTAAGTTACAGATAAATGAAGACAGGATTATAACATTCAAAACCCAGCAACTGAACACCAGCAGAGATGCGACAGATAGACCCCAAAAGGCTTTGTCCCTTACAGATTGTTTTTGTGGCATGGCCATTCTTACTGCTTCTCTCTCTCTCTCTCTCTCTCTCTCTCTCTCTCTCTCTCACACACACAAAAGAATGATCAGGAGCACAAAAATTTTTTACTAATCGGCATCAGGAAACAGTTGAATGATAAACAATAATGAACTTGATAATAACAAATGTAAGCATCCAGTTGAAATAGCTGTGTTTAAAAAACAAATTGCTTTCAGTGTTATTTTTAAGCTAATTCATATCTTTAGATAGAGTATATGGGAAAGAAAAATGACTAAAAGAAAGAAACAGTGCAAGAGAAACAAACTAATTTATATGTATGTATAAATCTAAAGAGAAAAATCTTTTTCTCCCATGGAGGCACGAACTATTGACTTAAGATTTAGTGATAGCTGGAAAATGCCATGCATTGTACCTCTACACCACTTGGATTCATTAAAATTGTTGACAGGCAAATTGTTGTATATATACATAGCTTGTTGCCATGTGTGGTTCGTTTAAGTAATATCAGTTTTGTCCAAAAAATGTACGTTCCTCCTTTTAAATGAAAAATATTTTATACATGTCCTTGTACTAGTAGGGTAAAATTAGTAACACTGCAGTATATCCCTTTGTTCAATAAATACTTTTTCAGGAACTACTGGATTCATTTTTTTTTTCTGTTTTACTGTCAGCTGGAGACTGAAATAATTTTCAACAGATGATAATGTGAAGTTGTACACTGAAATAATACATCAGATATGAAAGATAGGCTGTATTATTATTTGTATCATCATTCCATTATAGTTCAGACCCCATTAGTAAATGATACTGTAAACTGCTTTTTGTTGTTGTGGGTTGACTTCCTGCATGCATATCTTTATAATTAACTTACCTTTAGCTCGGTGTTCAGAATGTCCCAAAGCACGATCAGAAAAAGGAAAAATATAATGCAAATAACAGGCAACATTTGAATGTCAATTTTTATTTTAAATAAAAGAAGAGGAAATGGGTTTTTTGTGATATTTTGTACTTTAATTGTATGGCCCATATGGCAAGGGAAATAAGAGGTGAGCTAAGAACATGGTCTTTTCAGTAAGGAGGAGCTCAAATTTGAACTTGGCATACGTTTTTGATCGTTGTAAAAAAAAATGTCTTCTATCAAAAAATAAAATGTGTTCCCAATTATGCTGATAGTTTTAAGGTCTTTTGCACATGCAGAAATATGGCAAAATTTGCAGCTTTTGGTGAACATACGAAAAAAATTAAAGGTTTGTTCAGTATTTCAGTGTATACATGTTACAGGGGACATATAGTCATTAGGGTATGTAAGAATTATTTTGTGTTCATTGTAGCAAAACCATCAGTTTAGATGTCGTTAATACTTGACCTTTGCAGAGATGTAAGGTTCTGATGAACACTGATATGCTTAAATGTTATCATTTTTCACATGGTCCATATGCTGGAACCAAAATGATATTCTAGTCAAAGATTATATTTTTGTATTCTGTAAAAATATGAATTTGGTTGCTGCATGTGGACCACCTTAACTTTTTTAAAGTATCTCCAATTTCAGCACAAAATAGCAAAGTATGATGTCATGAGGACGTGAATAGGACATCTGATCAAATCAATTGCAATTTTAAATTTTGCAAATGTTTATACACTTTTTTGGCAGGTCAACAGTGCTTTTGAAAAATTTTGAAATTTTGGGCCAAAAAGAGGCCGTATTGTACCTACCCCTTTATCAAGGATTTTTACAAACAGTTTATGCAGAATTAAAACTGAGCTACTGGTAATAAAAGAATACCTAGATTAAACAAATAAATTGAAAATACATTTACTTTTCTTATGTGGAATTCAGCAGGTCCTTGTAAGTCATTGATTCCTAGTGACCTAATTAAACTGTGTGGGCCAGTTTCACCTATACAAGTTTTATATTTAGTCCAGACTAAGACATATGATTGGTTACTTTAAAGACATGTGTACATTTCAACCAATCAGATTGCTGTATTCTGAAATTAAATTTAAGTTTTGATCTTACCTTTGGTTGTAAAATCCAGCTGGTTTAAGGAAAACTACTTAACTTCAGAGTCTGAAATATTTAGTACAGTGCTTGTTATATGAATATTTCATTTGTCATTTTGTAGTTTTTTGTAATGTTCAAACACTTCTTACAGGATAAATTATTTCTGTTACTGTTTTCCTGGATTTTAATCACTGATTCAGGGGTTTTCTATTACCTTTCTTACTAATTAATCATGTGATTTTATTATCCTCTTCCTTCAGACCCAGATACAGCTGTAGGGTACTACACTCAGCGTCCAGGTGAAACCACGGAGCTGTTCTCTCCACGCAAAGACAAACAGCTTGAAATTGATCCTGAGCAATGGTAAGTTAGATTTACACATATTTCACCAACTATTCAACACTTTCTTAGCATTGTTGAAAATTATTTAAAGATTTCAAAACTCAAAGAGCTGTGACAGTGATAATCATAGAAATTCATACACATTTTTTATTTCTAATTGCTAGTTAAGTAAACTGTTAATAGTTTTAGATTTTACTTATGTAGCATAATTTCTTTATCTTAATATTATCATTTTGTTCGGTTTTTGTTTTTTGCCATCATTTTCTTTGTCTATATTTAATTAAGCTTGGGTGGCTACTTATCTTTTCCTCATCTTTGACTTATTGGCGACATGAATATTCCAATGATGTATATAGTATCCCATAATATTCCAGTGATGTACACCTCTCCCTCAATATTGAAAAAAAATTGCTTTGACATCGAGAAAACTGTGGGGGAGGGGGAAGCGGCGTTAGGGAACTGGGCTGTTTATTGACTGAAGCCTCATTTTACAATCACGTCGATAATAATTTTTAATAATGCGCTTTTTCTAGTGAAGTTGTTCATTATTCTATTTAAATAACATTTTTTTCTCAAGATATCCAACATATGAAAGATCGTTCCAGCTGATTTGAGCAACCATCACGTGTACGCGAAAAATCTGTGTATTACGTCACTGCTTTTTGTTTTCTTGATGAGTCTGGTTCCGGTAGTGGTGTATAGTAGTATCTTGCCAGATCGGTAGGCCATAATTTGGGAACTAGACTAACTGTTGATACACCACCAAACAAGATTCCTTTTTTTTTTCAAAAACATGCCATTAATTTCATGACACGTCTATGTCGAAACTCAGTTTTTTATTGTTCAATTAGTACAATGTTAATGTCGTGATTTCAAGTGAATTAATAATGAAATTTCTTATCATCCCTGAGGATATGTCTAAATGCCAGTTCAAGAATTCTCTGAAACTCCCTTGCCCACAATTGTCCGTATCTGTGAAATCAAGCTCTATATTTTACGAAGTATTCGTTTCGCTTGGCTGCCTTGTTATCTTTGATCACAGTTATGAAAGTGTTGGTTAATTTAAGGTAGTTTTGTTACATACACAATAAGGTTTATTACAGTGTTCAATTGATCAAATGAAGTGAGTTCACCCAACATACGACCAAGGCCACTAGATTTTAAATTAGTCTGATTTTTGTGTCTTTTAACTTTTCTTTTATTCCACCTCCATTTTTTTTTATTCAAAAGACATAAATAACGTGATAATACAAAGGAGGCCAGCTTTTAATTCAGTGCAACAATGCAACAAATACTTCCGCAAGTCAGTTATCAAAACACGGTCGGCACTTAATTAGGTTCTCAGAGAAACTCTCGCGGACATGGCTGTTATGGTAGATTGACGCATTTTACGTTTAATTACAAGATGAACACAAATTTTAATTGATAAAAAAATTTATTTAATTTGTATTTATTTATTAAAGTACTGCCTCTACTCGGCGTAAGTGACATTTTCATTGATCGAAATTTCCTTACATATCGTTAATTGAGGTATACTAGGAATGCCGTTTAAAAAGAAAATGTAAAAAAATTGTATGAGCTATTTTTAAATTTGATGTTTGATAGTGTTGATTAAAATTTCCAGGTCCTATCTACCGTTTTCAATGATAAAACGAGCGATACATCAAAGTTTCCGTTACCAATTTTGATCGTGATTTTCTTCAAGTTCAACAAATAGGGATACATTTTTGGGGTATTTTCAGGTTTAAAAAATGGGATCCATGCCTGACACCGCACTATAAGCGGGTTTGCGAGTTATCGAGGGAGTGGTGTATATAGTATCCCTGAATATTCCAATGATGTACAGTAATACCTCGTGCATTCGCGTTTCTGGATTCGCGAATTCACGGATTCGTGAAATTTTCATTGGTACCCTCTACGTACATGTTTTCTTTATTTTATTGAATTGTACCTTTGTTATATGACTTCTGTGACATATGAAGTTTACCTAGTTTACCTTCCTGACAATGACAAAGAAAACGTCAGTCATTAAGTTTACAGTCCCATTCGTTACTTGGTTTTACCTTACTGTGAGTGCAAAAGAAAACGGCAGCCAATGAATTAATATAGGGGTAATATTAGTATACCGTACTGTAAATGCACTAGTGTGGCAAATACCCATTAGGCGATACTGTACTCTATTTTTACATCAACCATTTATTTCTCTTTTTAAGGGTAATGTATTAAGCTAACTTTTAAATGAAATTAAAGTGCTTTGGGAGCATGATTGGGTCATATTTAGGGTTTAAACCCTGGAAATAAGCATTTATTAGCATTTTTAGTGACTCGTACCAAACATTCGCGATTCCTCCTGATCCACGACTGGTTCTGGAACCTAACCTCACGAATGTTTGAGGTATTACTGTATATAGTATCCCTGAATATCCCAGTGATGTATATAGTATCCCTGAATATTCCATTGTATATAGTATTCCTGAATATTCCAATGATGTATATAGTATCCCTGAATATTCCAGTGATGTATATTGTATCCCATAAGCTTTATACACCACTCCCTCTGTAACTCGCACCCTGATAACTCATGAATCCGCTTATAATGCGGGGTCAGTCATGGATCCCATTTTTATGATAGAAAGTACCCAAAAATTGACCCCTATTTGTTGAAAATGAAAAAAAATCACAATAAAAATTGGTAACTATTCAGTCTATCATTGAAAACGGTTAGATATGACCTGGAAATATGAGTCAACGTTATGAAATTATCAACTTTTAATAAGAAGTCATGTATTTTGTTGCAATTTCTTTCCAAACAACATCCTTGGTACAGTGTAAATGACAGTATGTAACAAAATTTTGATTAATGAAAATGTCACTAATGCCTGCTGAGACATCAATTTTATAAATAAATACCAAATAAATAAATAAAAAATTTTTTATCAATTGAAATTCGAGCTTTAGTTCTATCATTTAGTTCGGTTTAAGTGTAATGATTGTAAATGCAGTGTGCCCATTTGTATTCAAACATGAAATATGCCAACCTACCATAATAGCTATGTCTGTGAGCATTTCTGTGAACCTAATTAAGTGCTGACCTTGTTTTGATACCTGATTGTGCAAGTAATTGCTGTATTGTTGCATTGAACAAAAAGCTGACCATCTTGTATTACCACATTAATTCCATCTTTTGTATCAAATAAAGTGGATGGAATACATGAAAAATTGAAATTCATGCAATCCAGCCTGCGTAAGAGCTAGCATGCTTCGGTAATGTCAGGTCAACTCTGTTCTTTTGTGAATGTAACATTAAAATACCGTAAATTTTAAATTAGCATACTCATTCACAAATGTGATCAAGGATAGAAAGACAACCAAGTGAAATGAGTACTTGATGAAATAAAATTCTGGTTTGCATATACATTTTATTAATGAGAAGCTAGTTTCAGAGTTTATAGTTAACTTGTAATTCTTGAATTGGCTCTTGGAGATTTCCTCACTGTTGAGAAGTTTCACTATTAATTGTAATGAAATCATGGTATAATTATTGTACTAATATAACTATAAGAATGAGTTTTGATGTTGAAGGCTGTTTCACGAAAAAAATGTTCCTTTTTTTATATAAAAGGAATTTTGTTTGAATTTAAATCGGTAAATAGTCTGGTTCCATGATTGTTATGATCATTGCATTGCATTCCACAACAGTAGAGAACAAAGCAAGGAATATATGGAGTAGGAAACCAGACTACTCAACAACAACATAAAGCAGTGTTTTCGTGTACATGTGAAGGAATGCTGAACCAGATGGAATAATGTTAGCAGTCTCTCAGCAGTTGGGCATCTTGAAAACAAATGTCCTTACTTATTTTTAAAATAAAAATGAATAGCTTTGATAGATAAGGCACATTACTGACAATTATTCCCAACTGAATTTTAAAACAAATATGCAGCCATTAAACTGACCATTTTGCTCACCCCACCCTCTTGGCGGTTTTCATCATTTCATATTGTTATGGCAGTCTCTCGATAACTCATGCCCTTGCTTATGGTGCAGTCTATGTTTTTGGACCCCACTGTGTGCAAGTTGTCAAGGGAGAGGTGTAGCAAGCTTTGTGGCACTATTGAAGACATCATAATTTTCTTAAATTTCATTGGCTGTTTCTTTAAAATATATATATATATATATATATATATATATATATATATATATATATATATATATATATATATATATATATATATATATATATATATATAATGTATATAATGGGGGGGGCTTCATATTTAGGTGTGGCATCCATTAACTGATGCCAATTTATGTAATGCATTATAATACATGGATTCCAGAGTTTTCAGTAATAAACCGGTATGCACTACCATGGAAATTAACTCTCTCTCTCTCTCTCTCTCTCTCTCTCTCTCTCTCTCTCTCTCTCTCTCTCATATACATATACCAAATAGTTCTTACTTTTGCTCTCACTTTCATATACATACCACACAAACATGTAGACTTGCCTCCTTTCAGCTCATGTTAGTCATTTTAATGCAGTTTATTGTAAACAGATGTTATTTTCATCCTTCAGTTTAATAGAGATACAGGAACGGCTGAAGTCAAACGAGTTAAGACAGCAGGAGATAGACAGGCAGCTGCAGAGCTTAGATATGTCTGAAGATGATACATCCGATAGGTGACAGCTGGATTGATACAAAATGTATCACTTTCCTGAAGAAATACGTGTGCAGGGGAGATAACTCTTGAGAAAGTAAACCTGAAAAAAGAATTATTGCAGTGAGTCTCTCACTCTTATTTGTTTTAGCACTTAGAAATCCAGATGTCAAGAACATGATACTGGCTCCAGAAGAGAAAAAAATATACAAGTACAGAAAATTGTATATGCTGTGTTCTATTTTGAGTTTATCTTTGAAGACAATGTTTTATGGAATGGAAAATTCAGAAGTGAGAAACAGATGGTTCTGTTCTTAAAATTGCTTACATTCTGAGATGTGGATATATCTAAACAATGCTTGCTCATCAAACAAAAGACGTGTTTAATTTGCATATTTGGAGCAGTCACTGCTGATATGTTCCAGTGACTGCTTGGGTTGGAAACACCTGGCACTTTCTGTCTAAGGCAGATGACAGTTAAATACAGGGCATTTATGACATTTTTCTGGGGAAATTAGGATGGCCATTGTGACCAGATGGCCACTGATCATTGCGACATGTTAGCCTGTATTTCCATACAAAAAAACTTTGGATTAACTCTAAAAACCAATTCACATATTGCACTGAATATCATACATAATGTACTGAATAATAAGTATAAACAAAGGTAAGGTTAAGGTGACTGGACCTTGTTTCAATGTTTATTGTATACAGTATGTGATCAATGTATATCCTAGCCTTGTATTGTCCAGAACATGTATTTAATGCTGGCTTAATGTTACCTATATTGACAAAGATAATCAGCTTGTATGGACATGAAGGTCATTTGGGATGGGTGGGTTGTTTTTTTTGGTGTTTGTGGCACATCAATACTTTGAAGGTTATATTGTGCCAAGACAGGTTGATTTAAGTGCATTGCCAAAGAATTACAGTGATAGCTGAGCTGATGGTAGAAATCAAACCGGTTTCATGTTCAATGCCTTAACCACTTATCCACCACAGGTCCCCATGCCAGAATTAAGGAAGGAGCCACTGTAACTTAGTAGTTTGAATCTTACCATCAGACCAGCCTGGGTCGGCTATGATAGTGTGTTTCGGGTCAAAGTACTTTGATCCGAATGCCTTGGCACTAAATAACCTACTTGTGTTGCTTTGCCATAAAGCACCAAACCAAACCAAATCAGAATTAAAGAATGCAAAAGTATTAAAACAATTTATCAAAAGAATCAAATCTAATACACACCAAGAATTCAAAAAGTGGCAAACTACTAGTAAGTAAACTGCTACTGTAAACAACATTAAATGACATTTGATTGTTATATTGGTGTTTTATATAAAGTTACAGACTGATCTCACTGAAACTGTGATTATTAAAAACTTTTAGATAATTATTATTGTGTTTTAAATGGATTTAAATTTGAAGATTTTTCCTGAAATTGTTCTCATTCTTAACTTTGTTTTTGTTTCCTCACCAGCAGAAGTAAATGTTGATACATAGGTATCACATTTTTGTTGGCAAGGGTATTGTCATAATCATCATCAAAGATTCTTTGATGAATGTTTTGTGTTCATGTTTTTGCAAGTGGGGTATTACGGCACAAAGTGCAAATACTTTCTGTGGAATCATTGTCGTCAGATAAATGCAGGTATGATACACAAATAATCCAGACTGTATTAAGTCCATAGTTTAATGCGATATTTGCTGTTGCCTTATATAAATTGCCTTTTTCATAGTGAATGCCATTAACAGCATATTTATACGAGAAAGGGAAAATATGTGTCATTCTATCTAAAATCACTTTTTATCTGTTGCATATGTAAGATCTGTTGTAAACTTTTTTTTAGTTATCTTTTTATTTTCTCAACATTTTTGCATTCCTTATGCTCTGTAACTTTTTATATGTCTTTTGTGAATGATATTAAAATTTATTTATTGGATCAAAATTTTGTTTTAAATTAAATAACCTGCATATTGATGCATTGGAAAAATTTTGACCATATTAAGATCAAACACACACACAAACAGATACATACATACATACATATATATATATATATATATATATATATATATATATATATATATATATATATATATATATATATATATATATATATATATATATATATATATATATTTCTCACCCATGCGACAGAGAAATCTACTTGTTTTGCTAACCTTACTTTTTTTGTCTCAGTCTAGTCATCTTAGACCAGTCGTCTCAGTCAAGGTGTCCACGCACTCAGAGCTACTTTAAAAAATAGAAACCCTTGTTGTCTTCTGCTGTGCCTGACGTAGTTGTCCTAAAATCAAACAACAACAGCAACAAATATATAACAAAACATAGTAACTTAAGTTAAATCCATCTTTGAGAACACACCATACAAAAACATTTTGAGAGAGACAAAGACAAACGAATATGATGTCGAGCTTTTTTGTATTATGCTTGTTCGTTCCACACAGCATAGTTAATTTTATCCTATATGCAGGCCTAGCTCAGTACATTTGTAAATCAGCGTCATTAAATGTAGCTAAAGCTACATAACTAGTTTTAAATACTTTGTGTGAAACAAATTATATACTGTTAGCTACATTTAATGACGCTGACATGAAAATGGCTGTGCTACTAATAGGATAAAATTCTCAGTGCTGTGTAAAATTAACAATATAACAGAAAACACTGATCCATGCATATAGACTATAGACCTATACACTTCATAGCCTCCTGGTTGAATCAAACATATACCTACAATATTTAATGACAAATAATACACTTACCAGCCAGAAGGAATCATTTATCCGTCAGCACATTAATCCATAAGCAAATTTCACTGTAGCACTTGCCATATTTCCAGGACTAAAAAATAAATGTTCAAAGAATCTGTGAACTTTAAAGTTTAGCACATGGTTATCCGCTAGAGTCCATTTCTGGAGGGTCTATTATACACGGGGGTAATTTTACAATCAATATTAAGGACAACACAAGTATGTCACACACAGTTTCACCTCCTCCAAAGAAAAGACTAGTTATATAAGATAGTGACACAGAACTCTAATTACCCATGAATAATCTAAGGAAAGATGTTACTCTTCGTTACAGCTTGTACTAAGTATAACTACAGTAGAGCTAAGTAGCCAATATCTTTTTATTATTACAATATAACTTTTCAAAATTAGAACCAATGAAAATAAAACAGTTTCTTGTAATAAATATTAATTATTTATTGTCAGTTTCATATAACATCCGTATATTAAATGTGATATGCGACGTTTTAGTTTGTTTTCTTTGCACACGCGTATAAACTGTGTACTTCGGACGCAATGGTCACACCACAGCCCTCATTAACATATTTATATTCATGCACCCCATGTAAACATTGGACGTGAACACTAGTGCAGAGTTCTTTTTACCTTAAAGGAAAATATTATGTGAGAAAAATAATCTATGTTGGGGTTTGGACCGAGACAAGGAAATCCCAGTCACGGGTTTATATTATATGTCTCCCCACTCGGGCAAGCATCATAGGGAGACAAATAATATAAACCCTTGACTGAGATTTCCTTGTCTCGGTCCAAACCCCAACATATATATATATATATATATATATATATATATATATATATATATATATATATACACCACTCCCTCAATAACTCACGCATATCAGGGTCCTGGAACATCAACCGCACTATAAGTGAGGCACGAGTTATCGAGGGACCTATAAAATAAGGCCAAAACCAATAAAGTGATTGACGACATAACAGAAAAATAAGGGGGGGGTAGGCAGATTATACTGTTGAATACTCACTTTATAATCATTCTGAGATTAACTGTGAATAAAGATCTCTTCATAATGGTGTACTTTATTATTTCCTCATAGGACAACATTAATTTCAGGATAAATTACAGTATATTGAGGCGATCATCGAAAACATTATTCCACGTGGTTTCCGTTCGCTTAACATGTGTACCACTTCACACATTGTGTGCTACGTCACTAATTTTTATGTTGAGTTGGATACATTCTAGTTTTATTGTTTGATCCAAATTAGACGATTTTTACAGACAAAAGATCGACTCTTTTCGAGAAACAGTGTCGATAGAACGATAGATAGATTTGAATGCGATAGAAGTAAAATGGAAAACAAAAAAACAAGGGTTAATCAGTACTAACATATTTAATTGGTCAACAAATTTAAAACAACGTAAATTAGAACAAGTTAATACTTGCCGTTTGTGCCACGCTTGACGAATATCAATTCACTTTTTGAAAATTCAGTTAATTTTTTGTGTGTGTTACTCCTTGGTTTCTCTGCCAACGAGCAAAATCCCTCAGATTTCTCAACTGCATGAGCTTTACGTAGTCAACATTTTGGGTCTCCAGCCACCTTATGGCAATATCAAAATATTTGATTGCTTCCTGTACAGGGTGGGGGGGGGGTGCAACATCTGCGTCTGCATCACTTTCAACACTTGTGTTACTCCAGTTAGAATTGTCTTCTGCTGCAAATTTGTTTGTTATAGAATTAATTATAGTTTCATCTGACATGTATTCGGCTGTGGGGCAATCATTGTCAGCACAAATCCATTCCTCCATATCATCAAGAGAAACGCCCATCTCAGGACCATGAGTCTGTACGAATTTCTCCCAAACAGCCTCGGCATTAATGACATCAGTTTCACTGAAACATTCGAAGTCACTATCATCGTCGTTGTCTCTGTTACTCTTTTGCTTTACGTCAAAGGCAGCTCCAAGACCCGTAATCCAGCACCCCAGGTCTCTTGTAATCGATTTTTTTTTAATGCAACAAACACTTCCCCCAGTTGTTGATCAAAACAAAGCTGGCATGTACATGTAATTAGGTTCTCACAGAAGTACTCACGGGTTTCGATGTGACGGTCAATTGACTCTTTTGATGTTTTCAATGAACAGAATATGTTGTGATTATAATGTTTACACTGAAACGGAATTAAAGGATTAGAACGTGACTTTCACACAGGAAGACGTTTAATTGGTGTTTATTTCATTCTCTGTTGCCAGCTGTTAGCATTTACCAGAAGTTTTCATTGATCGCTATTTCACCAGACTGTTTATTTACAGTATACTGACAACTATTTATCATAAAAACTTACATAATATATGATATCTTTAAACAGAGGTCTCGCTAGGATTTTAAAACTGGGTCTTTCTGCCTCTGAATTCAATCACTAAATATCAGTGCATTTTCTCACTCGGCCGCCAGTCAAAGCATTTGAAATAGCTGCCTAGCTGTTGCATCATGTTTTTTGTTTTTTTTAATGTACTCTTATAAAATGGCAACAGTACATCAAAGAGTCTTTCAGTCACTGAATTCTGTCATTGTAAATATCAGTACAGTTAACTGATCAACACATTTTCCCACAAAGCAGGTGGCTGAAACAGGACCGGCAAATCTTTGAATTTTCCCATGCACCTATTACATGCGTACGGAGGACTCCCACCTCAGTGATTTTCTGCGTCCCAGATCAAAAATTGGCGTCCAAATATGCGTAATTAAGCGTTTTCAAGATCTCTAAAATTAATTCTTCTTTAGAACTTGCAAATTTCAAAATATGGATTATATTTTTACGGGCATTAATCACCATTTTCGATGATAAAACGAGCAATGTATCAAGGTTTAATTTATCAATTCTTGTCGTAATTTTTTCATGTTCAGCATATTTTAAAGATATTTTAAATACATTTTCTCTGGAAAAAATCTGGATCCAAGATGGACACCACGTTATAAGTGGGATCGCGAGTTATCCGGGCGCGAGTTATCGAGGGAGCAGTGTGTGTATATATACATACATATATATATATATATATATATATATATATATATATATATATATATATATATATATATATATATATATATATATACACATACATACATACATACATATACACACACAGAGATCAATGAGATCTCACCTTTATCTGTTTGGGTTTAAGCTACTGACAGCCAATGTGTGAAAGTGAGAAATATGACTGATAATAAAATTGATCATATGCAGATTTAACATTACAATTGAATTATGTTTTCTTTCCTTCTTTAACATTTCTAATCAAACAAGTACAACTGATGGGGAAACAGTGATTTGGAAGTTAAATGGTATTTTTTTGATCGAGAGAGAGAGAGAGAGGAAACATTTGGCATAAATTGGTCATTATGAAAGCTGTATATCATAGTAATCACGTCGGAAATCTGTAGTAGTAGGACTCGAGCTTAATCTGTTTTCAATCTATATAAAGCAGTGCATTCAAAAGTTGTCATCCACTTTCGAGATGACCAGCCAAGAAGATGTAGACCAGTGTAAAATCTTCGATGATTGTTTCTACCATGTTATTTTATATGGAGAATATCATGCATTTGAGTGTTCATTGGAAGGTCAAAGTCATCAGACCGACAGCTGTGGATCAAATAAGCATATTTGGAAAGATAAGAATGCTTTGTGCAAATTATTGAATATGGTCCCTTTGTGGGATGATGCTTACGATGACAGGGCATCAAAAGGTGTGGCATCTATTCAGGAATGTTATGAACTCATTTAATTAAACAGCCATTTTCAAGTTAACTCGGATTCCTCAGGAAAGACGTACTACTTAGTGATTTTCAAAACTGCGTTTTTATGTTTGCACAACTATGTGTATACTTGTTTGTATGTTTATTATAGTTATGTCTATGTTTATCTTCAATAAATAAAAACCCTCCACCATTTTTTTGTTTTAGTATGATAGAATAAAGTTTTACAATTGTTTAAAGGTGGTGAATTCTTCTTGCAATCCACATTTCCTATTGTTTATTAAGTTTTATTGTTCTTTATGTACATCTAGATCATAACCGGTTAATACAAAAGTGATTGAAAAACATGTTGTCTATCTCAGATCCACAAACACAACTTTTACAGTATATCTTTCTGGCAAGAAAGTCAGCTTGTAAGAGTGTTTAGAATCTCGATGCAAGTTTCACCAACATTTCAAAATATGAAGTGTGACATCGAGAAATTAGGAGGCAATCAGTATAACCCAACCAGACAAAAAAGGGATCCAAGTGACTCCATGAAAGTCACGAGCTATAGACAAATTTTCCAAGGAGATAGAGGAATGCTGAGCTGTGTCTATTTATGTGGTGAAGGAGGGCTTGAAAAAAGATATATTTTGTAGGAAAGTTGTCCCCACATGGTGTAATGCTCATCTGATGGGGACAAGTATTCATAATTCAGAGTAAAGGGAAACCAGTGACCCCAAAGACGAAGGAATACTTTTGATGTTTGACATTCTTTTTTATATCAGTCTCAAAGAAGTGTATCTTGAAGAGGATTTTACTGACGTCATACTGGCTCATTTTCCATTGAAATGTTGCCCTAGTAAAAGCTCCCTCTTGACTTTTCTGGAGGAAAACAGACAAAGAGTATTGTTTGTGTTGGACGACGTAGATGAGCTCAGTCGAAGAGCAAAATTCATGCTTGATATTATCAAGCACAACACATACCATTCCAAGAGCGAATTTCATGCTTGATATTTCAAGCACAACACATACCATACCAAGAGTGAAATTCATGCTTGATATTGTCAAGCACAACACATACCATACCAAGAGTGAAATTCATGCTTAATATTATCAAGCACAACACATACCATTCCAAGAGCAAAATTCATGCTTGATATTGTCAAGCACAACACATAACATACCAAGAGGGAAATTCATGCTTGATATTGTCAAGCACAACACATATCATACCAAGAGCAAAATTCATGCTTGATATTTCAAGCACAACACATACCATTCTGAGAGCAAAATTCATGCTTGATATTGTCAAGCACAACATATACCATACCAAGAATGAAATTCATGCTTGATATTGTCAAGCACAACACATACCATACCAAGAGTGAAATTCATGCTTGATATTGTCAAGCACAACACATACCATACCAAGAGTGAAATTCATGCTTGATATTGTCAAGCACAACACATATACCAAGAGCGAAATTCATGCTTAATATTGTTAAGAACAGCACATACCATTCCGAGAGCGAAATTCATGCTTGATATTGTCAAGCACAACACATACCATACCAAGAGTGAAATTCATGCTTGATATTTCAAGCACAACACATACCATACCAAGAGTGAAATTCATGCTTGATATTGTCAAGCACAACACATATACCAAGAGCGAAATTCATGCTTAGTATTGTTAAGAACAGCACATACCATTCCGAGAGCGAAATTCATGCTTGATATTGTCAAGCACAACACATACCATACCAAGAGCAAAATTCATGCTTGATATGTCAAGCACAACACATACCAAGAGTGAAATTCATGCTTAATATTGTTAAGCACAACACATACCATACCAAGAGCAAAATTCATGCTTGATATTTCAAGCACAACACATACCATACCAAGAGTGAAATTCATGCTTGATATTGTCAAGCACAACACATACCATTCCAAGAGCAAAATTCATGTTTGATGTTTCAAGCACAACACATAATATACCAAGAGTGAAATTCATGCTTAACATTGTTAAGCACAACGTATACCTTACCAAGAGTGAAATTCATGCTTGATATTGTCAAGCACAACTCGTACCATTCCAAGAGTGAAATTCATGCTTGATATTGTCAAGCACAACACATACCATTCCAAGAGCAAAATTCATGTTTGATGTTTCAAGCACAACACATAATATACCAAGAGTGAAATGCATGCTTGATATTATCAAGCACAACACATACCATACCAAGAGTGAAGTTCATGCTTAATATTGTTAAGCACAACATATACCATACCAAGAGCGAAATTCATGCTTGATATTGTCAAGCACAACTCGTAGCATTCCAAGAGTGAAATTCATGCTTGATATTGCAAGCACAACACATACCATACCAAGAGCGAAATTCATGCTTGATATTTCAAGCACAACACATACCATTCCAAGAGTGAAATTCATGCTTGATATTGTCAAGCACAACACATACCATACCAAGAGTGAAATTCATGCTTAATATTGTTAAGCACAACATTTACCATACCAAGAGCAAAATTCATGCTTGATATTTCAAGCACAACACATACCAAGAGTGAAATTCATGCTTAATATTGTTAAGCACAACACATACCATACCAAGCGCAAAATTCATGCTTGATATTTCAAGCACAACACATACCATACCAAGAGTGAAATTCATGCTTGATATTGTCAAGCACAACACATACCATTCCAAGAGCGAAATTCATGCTTGATTTTTCAAGCACAACACATACCATACCAAGAGCAAAATTCATGCTTGATATTTCAAGCACAACACATACCATTCCAAGAGTGAAATTCATGCTTGATATTTCAAGCACAACACATACCATTCCAAGAGTGAAATTCATGCTTAACATTGTTAAGCACAACATATACCATACCAAGTGCAAAATTCATGCTTGATATTTCAAGCACAACACATACCATACCAAGAGTGAAATTCATGCTTGATATTGTCAAGCACAACACATACCATTCCAAGAGCGAAATTCATGCTTGATTTTTCAAGCACAACACATACCATACCAAGAGCGAAATTCATGCTTGATATTTCAAGCACAACACATACCATTCCAAGAGTGAAATTCATGCTTGATATTTCAAGCACAACACATACCATTCCAAAAGTGAAATTCATGCTTAACATTGTTAAGCACAACATATACCATACCAAGAGCGAAATTCATGCTTGATATTGTCAAGCACAACACATACCATTCCAAGAGTGAAATTCATGCTTGATATTGTCAAGCACAACACATACCATACCAAGAGCAAAATTCATGCTTGATATTGTTAAGCACAACATATACCATACCAAGAGTGAAATTCATGCTTGATATTTCAAGCACAACACATAATATACCAAGAGCGAAATTCATGCTTGATATTGTCAAGCACAACACATACCATTCCAAGAGAGAAATTCATGCTTGATATTGTCAAGCACAACACATACCATACCAAGAGTGAAATTCATGCTTAATATTGTTAAGCACAACATATACCATACCAAGAGCGAAATGCATGCTTGATATTGTCAAGCACAACTCATACCATTCCAAGTGTGAAATTCATGCTTGATATTGTCAAGCACAACACATACCATTCCAAGAGTGAAATTCATGCTTGATATTGTCAAGCACAACACATACCATACCAAGAGCAAAATTCATGCTTGATATTTCAAGCACAACACATAATATACCAAGAGCGAAATTCATGCTTGATATTGTCAAGCACAACACATACCATTCCAAGAGTGAAATTCATGCTTGATATTGTCAAGCACAACACATACCATTCCAAGAGTGAAATTCATGCTTGATATTGTCAAGCACAGCACATACCATTCCAAGAGCGAAATTCATGCTTGATATTGTCAAGCACAACTCATACCATTCCAAGAGTGAAATTCATGCTTGATATTGTCAAGCACAACACATACCATACCAAGAGTGAAATTCATGCTTGATATTGTCAAGCACAACACATACCATACCAAGAGTGAAATTCATGCTTGATATTGTCAAGCACAGCACATACCATTCCAAGAGCGAAATTCATGCTTGATATTGTCAAGCACAACATGTACCATAAAAGTTGTTTCTTCGTTTCTTCAAGACAATGAAGACTATGTCACATGGAATTATACCAGGATTCTGAAAATGACTTAATGTTGAATACTGAAGGCTTCAGCTGTTACAATGCTACGAAATTTGCTGCAAGGATTCTAGATCAGTGTTATGGAGATAAGAATGCCATCCAACAGTTTCATGAGGCAATTTGCAAGCATAGGTTTATAGGTTTATAAAAGAACTTGTGCATGTGCCTTATTTGCCTC
The DNA here is from genome assembly GCA_028554795.2 of Sinohyriopsis cumingii. Classification (NCBI taxonomy): domain Eukaryota; kingdom Metazoa; phylum Mollusca; class Bivalvia; order Unionida; family Unionidae; genus Sinohyriopsis; species Sinohyriopsis cumingii. Next base: position 75,113,834 of record CM068840.1, on the reverse strand, counting down.
TTTTCTTGGTACATTTGTGGTATGAGCATAAAAAGTCCTTCCCAAAGAAACTTAATGAAATATACCTCTTGATTATTAATTTTATGATAGGCAGATGCCAGGAAAATATGAAACAAGTATGAAACAGACCTAGAAAATGTCACCAAGGAGCTAATTGAACACATTTTCCTGAGAAAATATATAAAAACTTCCTTGGTGCAGAAGTTTGTGTGCGGTGTACTCTCTTGCTTCTTTATGTGATGTTGCATCCCATATTTTCTTTAGCGAACATTAGGATAAATCACTCGTGTTTGATGAAGAACATTTGGGTAAGAATGGGAAACATACACTGGACATGGCTTTAGAAATTGGCATTCTTTCCAAGTTAGATTCTATGTCATATCTTTCTAGAAATACCAGCGTATGTTTTCTTCATAAAACAGGTCAAGGATTTTTCACCGTCCTCAGTTTCTGCTCATGCAAAAAACACCTAGAAAGATTCCTAGATGATTTGAAAACTTTAAGCGATGTCTTCCAGAATGAAAAAGTCATAATATTTCTGGTTGGCTTATCTCCTTGGCTTGGGAACACAGTTTTAGAAAAAATATGTACTTTGTGTGATATCAGGGTTCTGACAACTGTATGGTTGTATATATGATCACCCAACTGTACCTGCAATGTATGGAAGAGATTGAAGAAGACACTGGTTTGAAAATATCTGATTTGTCCCGAAATTATAGGCATAGGTTTGATTTGAATCACATCATAGCATGACATTCAGTATCCCTTAAATGCCCGAGTTTGTACTTGTTTGATTGTAACGATATGACCAAAGTTATTGATCTTTCAGGCGTACTTCATTTAAAGACCTTCATGTTACATGGAGCTGACAACTGTGCATTTTACCTCCCAGAAGCATGCACGCTCTCACTGCTGTTCACAGCTCAGTCGTGACTGCATTGACTTGCAACAAGTAGCCCTCAAACAACATACTAAGTTAAACACACTTAGACTGGAGTATGTAGACCTTCAAAACTGGATCTTTCCTACATGGTCTTATTGTCTGATCTAACAATAAAGAAGGTGACACTTTGCAGAAGTTGCAGTAATATATTGGATCGGACAATGAGAAACTGCACTCAGCTGAAGTCCCTCCTAGTGGAAGACACTGATTTGCATGACTCCAAATCAAACCTATAAAACATGACAATACTGTCGGAACTAGTTCTGAAAAATGTTGCTGTATACAACAACTCTTGAAAGATGTTGGGTAAAACCATTAAATAATGCATTTGACTGAAGAAGATTAAACTTGTAAATATAAACCTCCAAAACTGCCAAATATAAACCTCCAAACTACGGTCCGCGGGCCGCATGCGGCCCGCCAAGGGCTTTCATGCGGCCCGCCAAGGGTTTTCATGCGGCCTAGGAACAAGTCATCATTCGCACTGACTCTGTTTATGTTACTCTGTTTATCAAACAAATGTGCTTCTTTTGAAGTTTAAGTTTTCAAATATTAACAACATATTAACAACCGAAAATTAATTAGATGTTATTTAGAAAAACCTTTTGTTTCTGCTATTTCAAATATTAATTATTTTACTTAATGAACTATGCGGCCCGCGACAAGGTGTAAATTTGTGTATGCGGCACTTGCACTGGAAAGTTTGCCCACCTCTGAGTTAGATCTTTCTAACCAAAGGAAGCTATCTGTACTGATGAGAGACAGTGTTAAATGTCCAATGTTTGTTGTGAATCTTTGGGTAGAACCATGATGCACTATTCACAGATGGAAATCATGCGATTTGAAGAAACAAACCTTCAACATTGTCAGCTGAACTTGTCTTACATGACAGCCTTATCTGAATTTAAATTAAAAACTGTTGCACTGTTTGACAGTTGTCGTCAAGTTCTCAGAAGAACACTAGCAGAGAGTATTAAAATTCAAACCCTGAGTCTAAAGAAAACAGATTTGCAGGACTGCGTCTTAAATTTATCATTACTGACAGTACTTCATGAACTTGCTTTTCATCACTTGACACTCTGAAGGATGCTGTGATCTACTGGCCCAAACCCTGACTCACTGTACCCAGCTGAAAATACTAAGACTAAAGAAGATAGACCTTCATAGATGTCAGTTAAATTTATCCGGTTTGAGAGAGCTGCATGAATTGCCAGTGAAAAATGTAAGACTCGTGAATACTGCAATGAATTGGGTAGGACAATTCCATTCGGTGCTGTGCTACAAACGCTCAGAGTGCAACAAAAAAAAAAAAAAAAAAAAAAAAAGATCTTCAGAGCTACCAGTTAGGGCTCTCCAAGATGTCATCCCTTCAAAAGAGACTCTTGAAAAAGTGAAACTCTCCTATAGTTTTTGTGAAGTAATGAGAATGACCTTAATGTGCTGTACCCAACTTAAGACATTCAGTTTACAAAGAATCGACCTCCATAACTGTAAGATAGATCTAACAAATATGAAAGAGTTGTGTGAACTGACACTTGAAAAAGTGACATTGTCTAGAAACTGTTGCAATGCACTCGGAATAAGTTTGCAAAACTGCACTAAGCTGAAGACATTAAGACTTAAGGATACAGACTTACATAACTAATGATTGGACTTGTCCAGTCTGATTGTGCTTTCTGAGTTGACACTCGAAAAGGTCACTCTGTGTGGTAATCATTACAATGTACTTGGTAGGATAATTTAATTAGTGTAACTAGTTATGGCATGAAATGGACATGTAATTCAAGAACATGAGAACAGTGAGTTTAACGTATCACTTTGCAGATTCTAGTGTATCGTTAATTTATGAGAAACGTAAGGTGAATGGGAGGGAAACGTCAGAGCCAGCCTTCATATCTATATTGTATGCTTTATCTAATACCTGACTGGGGACCACTCCGGTGGCCTAGTGGTTAGAGCGTCCGCCTCGGAAGCAGGAGTTCGTGGGTTCGAACCCCGGCCGAGTCATACCAAAGACTTACAAAAATGGTACTAACAGCTGCCTCGCTAGGCGCTCAGCATTAAGAGGTTAGTGTTGAGGCTGGTCAGCCTGGTGTCAGCATAATGTGACTGGGTGGGACATCATTATACATGTCTGCGGCATGATGCCCCAGTGCAAGACATCATTATAAACTGCCGCACTGTAGACATCGTAGCGATATGAAAAATTGTTGAAGCTAATCCCATTTTTTTATGCCTGTAGGAAATCTCTGTCCATAAATTTTTGCTATTACTTTGTTCATCATTATATTACACTTGGCTTGTCAAGGTTTGACATTTTACATTCAACACTGCTTCTTGCACAAATTACATGCCTGTGTTACACCATTTAATACCAGATGTGTTTCGCATAATGTGGTTGTTTAATGTGACTGGGTAAAAAGGTATCTTCGACTGAGTCAAGTATCTTTGTATTCTTTAGGCCTATTATACAAGTTATTGATATGTCATTTGTATAGTTTTTAGTTGTTTGGTGCAATATAATTTGAAGCATTTCCCTTTCTTGGAAAACGAGAAGTGATTTGTTTGTAGAACGTGCACTGAAATTACCTGACAGGAAAGTTTTTCTATGTAACAACACTTAATGAAGAAACATCTGTGTGCTAAGGATAAAAACCATGTTGCATTCTACTTGTTTTAATGTATTTTCAAATTTTATCTTCACGAGCTTTCACAATGCAACAAAAGAAAGCAAATAATAGTTCACCTGAATTTTTTTTTAAAAAAAACGAAGATCCTTTTATAATTATTGTATTTCAACGATTAAGTCCGATTTTGGTTTTTGAACTACGAGAATAGCTAGTATATCCTACGTCTTTCATAAACTCTAAATGCTAATTACGACAGTACGTGGGCATTCCTAACTAGACTTCTAAGCCCATGTGGGCATTCCCAACTGATTGATTGATTGGTATATTTATTCCCTCCGTACTTTAGAAAGAGTACAATCAATAGAACAGAGAATACGGCAAACATTTGACATAAAGTAATTAAAGGTGAGAAATAACATACATTTACAAACGATCACACATAAATAAATGTATATACGGAGAACATTCACCTTGTGAACTAAATACATTTAACTAAATACAATTAACTAAATACAATTAAATGGGTATATCTTTAGATCGTAGTTCGTTTAATATATTTTTTACCTACACATTATAACGGTGGGATTGCCATTATGCAAATACAACTGTCACGGCTGCAAGGTAGTTTTAAAGTTAAATAAAGTATACTTATTACAAAATTCATTGTTAAATTCAGTTATTGCTGCTTTCACATAAAAGTACAGGTATTTATAGCCAGTGTGATCACAAAAATACTACCAGTGATCAACCACAGGCAATATTTGGCGTTAGTAAACTAAATTAATTATAGAGTGACAAAGATTTAACTAGGAATACATTCATTATTAGCATTAATAAAGTAAATTATTTATTGTATATTTCCTTCACGTGGAAGCAAAATACATGAGATGAAAATATATCAATTACACATTGCTTGAAAGAATTAACAAATCACGGGTCATCATTCCCATCATTCCTAAGAGAATATTCACGAAAGTAGTGTTGGACATGGAATCTAAATGTATGTACACATGCACCACAGATTTATCAAACATCACACCAAAACTTTCCACGGTCTTGTTTGCAATGAAATATAAGAGAATATGCAATTTATGATGCTGACCAGGTGTTATTACATGACACAGTAATAATAATAAAAACCTCAATAATGTAAGCATCATACCATAAGACACATTAAATAAAACCATATAATTTTTTCTCTCAAATGATTAATTTCAAAGTGCAAAGCTATCTTTAAGGAGAGTGGGATGGTGGTAATAATTTACTTCCGTCATGGTTATCCATCCAGTTCAGCTCGAGTCAGTCAGTTGCTTCGTCGTGTCATCTAGAAAGACAGTTACCTTCCAATTTCTTTGCATGATATGACAATTAATGTGTTAAAACTGCCGTTAATTCATCTTCGCAAGTCAAGGTTCCGATATGATGACCCTATCTACACCTTGGCGAATCGAACAGATATAATAGTGCTTTGTCCTAGCGACATCTGTTGGATTTCATGAGTTACCTCCCTTAGTATGTAATGCCCGCTAACCAAAAGCATGGTGTAATGTATATCTGTTAAAAATGGCGAAGGCAATTTACCTAAAAGGGAGACTTTGTAAGTATAACATCGAAAGTATGACCATGCACCAGAGGGAAGCCATTACAGGTCTATTTGAGTGAAATGTATTGTAACAGACTCAGGATTAACCAGCTGTGCACCATACCATAATGGGGTTGGGGTGGATTTTTACTACTGTATGTGAATTCTCCATATGTTATTAGAGATGTTTCTTTTAAGATATTAGTGTTACATGTTTAGCTCATTGGACATTGGGCAGTGCAAGAGCATGTAGTTGTGACAAATTAACTGCTTTGTGGTTACATGAATTTTTACATATAACTTCTCCCTATTTTCGATAAAGCGCCAATTTATAGTCATGCTCTCAGAATTCATTCGGTCCATGGAGTCAAATTATACTGAATTACTAGTTGGCTAATCCCATTTTTATTATGCCTGTAGGAAATCTCTGTCCATAAATTTTTGCTATTACCATGTTCATCATTATATTACACTTGGCTTGTCAAGGTTTGACATTTTACATTCAACACCGCTTCTTGCACAAATTACATGCCTGTGTTACACCATTTAATACCAGATGTGTTTCGCATAATGTGGTTGTTTAATGGGAACATCACGACACGTGTAATAAACATGAAGTTTCAGGTTGTTCGTGTTTCGCGGTAAACGAACTTTACAACGATCAAGCCAAGTTCTTACGGACGCCATTTTTGTTCGTTTGTGACCTATGACCTCGATGGTTTTATATTACAAATACAATAATAAAATGATGCACATAATTTATGACGTTACATAATGACGTAATTGTTGTTTTAAAATAAAAGACGTCATCCGTTACTTTCAAAACAATTCGTGCCTGAAGAAGCATACATTAAATGCGAAACTAGTTGTACAGAATTTTCGGCGTTTGTGTTGTTTTTTTTAAAACCACAATTCAAATATTACAAGTACGAGATTCACATATATTTACACTCAGCTAAAGTCACAGAGAACATATTGCCGAAAGTAATATCTGAAATATACTTTATATTAAAAACTTAGATTTATTGAGTAATGCAGTTTATTTTGTGCATAGTTGCAACCTCCCTGGCAACCGCAATTCTTTAAGTATCATTATACCCTATCATTGGTTTGCCACAGTTTATCCATTCGAGAACTGTTGTTCTGCTACTGAAAACTATATAGACAAATTAGGATATAGAGCTTTTGTCTCAGAGTTTTGTACAGAATAAAATATAAGATGTGAGAATGTTTTATATGCTGGAATATATTGAACCTTATTCTTATGTGGTTAATATCGCAAGATTTGCGCTAGACTGAAGTTTGCCAGTTTGCCACATCTGATTCGTTGGCGGATTCGGTCTGCCAATTCTGAATGGTTCAGTTCCGTCACATGGTATAAAACCGAATGTTATATTTTGGAGTGGAAGACAGTACTTGTCAGATAACTGCTGAGCGCGGTCAAATTCAAAACTAGAACTAACACCTGTCAAGTCCAACACCCCTTTTAGGTAATGACATATATAAATTGCTAAATAATAATAATATAGAACTGACAAAGTAATAATAATAATTATTTGGACATTAATTCCGTGAAAAGCTAGTAAAATAAGCAATATTTTGAACATTTGAACGTCCATATTTTTAACAATATGCTGAGGTAAGCATTTTGGAAAATTAGGTAAGAAATGTTTGAGTAAGTTAATTAATCTTCCAAATTATCGTGCAGTTATCTCCCACCACATTGGTAACCTGGGTTAAACGAATACAAAGCAAATCTTCAACTCTCGTCTGTTGGGGTCACTATGATTTCCAATCATTATTTAATTTATTTAACACTGAAACAGCCTGTCATGTGCAGAGGCATTTTATTGAAATGGTCCAGGAACAAGACATCGAAACTTAACGTTAGTATATAGTTATAATACAAGAGTACAAGCAACGAGTGTTTCCTTGCAGCAGTATATTTGTCTTATTCCAGTGAATATTATGTACTGGTGACAGCTTTCGAGTTTCTTAGTTATGTTACTTTCATTAAACATTTTTGGTTGACTTTGCTGTTGAGTGGAACTTTTTCAGTGAACCCTCCCTAGCAAACAGGAATTAAAGGTCGCTTACAAATTGGTGTCATGAAGTGGGATGCTCTACTTTTAAGAGCATCCAGTGATTCAAACCCAACCTCGCTTCGCTTTGTGGTGGAACTGTTTTTGTGAATAGATTTGAACCAGTTTATATTGGTTGTGTTGTGGCACTTTGAAATTTCGAGCAGAGTTGTTTTAGTTGATAAAGGACAATGGCTTCTTCTCCTGATCCTGATATCAGCTTTAATGGGGTACAAGAACAAGAGCTGGACAAGGTGATGGTGTCCATGACAGCCAAATAGATGATGAATTCATTGATGCGATTGAGAAAGATGAATTGACTCCAGATGAGAGAAATGGTTTTCATGATGCTGAAGAAGATGATGATATATTGAGAGGCCACAAAGGACGGGATGGGCCACATTCAGAAAGGCCAGTGGTTATGATTGGCGGATATCCTGGTCCAGTGCCGGGACGATTTTATATGAAACCTGATCATTTCAGTGGAGATGAAGATTGGGATGAATATATAGCACACTTTGAAAGTTATGCAAAACTCGGTCGATGGAGTCTTGAAGAAAAAGTCCTTACACCGGCTGCTTGTCTCCGTGGTGTTGCAAGAACATTTTACGTCAGTCTTACCGCGACGGAGAAGAGTTCTTATTCAGTGCTCATAAACAGGTTTCAGCAACGCTTTGGAAATTCCCAACCTCAGAGTAAATGGTTGGCACTTCTAGAATCAAGAGCACGCAAGAGCGATGAGTCCACTGTAGCATTGGGTGGTGATCTACGACAGTTGGACAGAAGGCATATTCAAACTTAGATGCCAAGTCTCAAGAAATGCTAACATTGAATCAACTTTTCAGAATACTTCCATACGAGATGAAATGCAGTTGAATCGACAAGGAGTGCAAGACTGGGGCTGAAGCAGTCGAAGTTGTGCACAGGTATGAATCTCTACTTGGTAATGAAGTCACTAAAAAGAAATCCAGTGTTCGATTGACCAATGGAAATTCTTGCTCTAATTCTAAAAAACATAGACATTATCCAGAAAACTCTTCAACAAGTTGTTGAACGTCTTGACCGTCTAGAAAAGAAGGGGTTGAATCCATCTGGCCCTGACAGATCTTCCTAAAACCATCAGCAAGGAAACAAAGCTTGCTCCTTGTGCAAGTCTCTTGGCCATTTCTTCTGGAAGTGTCCACTCTACAAAAAAAAAAAAAACAAGGCTGAAAATGGTGGTTATAGGCGTGATCAAAGAAACAAAGATGCCGTACCAAATGATAATAAATTAAACCAAGAAAAGCAGGGAAACGATTCCCCGTTATCTGTCTAGGCCAACAGTTGACGGATCTTAATGGGACTAGTCAAAACAAAGGCAAGTTTTTGAGTTATGTTGATGTCAGAACTGGTCAAGTGGGTGACAATTTAAATAAATGGGACAATGGTCTTTATGCAGTTGGACATATATGTGGAATTCAAACGCAGTTTCTGATTGATAGTGGTTCCACATCTACACTGTTGTCAGAGACTTTATGAAAATAGAAGTAGATAACAGACCTCGGTTGAAGGAACAAGCAATAGCTGTACAAGAGATCAATGGTAATCGCTTACACGTGTATGGTCTAATAGATGTAGACATTAAAATGGATGAAAAGACATGCAACCATCAGTTTCTTATCTGTGATATTACTGAAGAAGGTATCATAGGCCAAGACTTTCTCCTAAAATTTGTGTGACAAAATTTACTATAAAGGTCTTAGACTCATAACTGGGAACGGTGACATAAGTTGTTTTCATTGGTGGAGAAGCTGAAATGATAAGTCGAGTCACAGTAAGAAGTACGACACAACTGCAAGCAAACACCGTTACGTGGGTTCCAATTCATGTCCTACAGTCAGAATTCTTAGCTGAAGATGGCATTATAGAAGTGTCACACAGGGTTAGTGAGACACATAGAGTATGTCTGCTCAGTGGAATCATCAATACAAGAGCTGATGACAAATAAATTCAAGCAATTAACTTTGGTGACTCTGAAACCATCTTAAATGTGAACACTGATATAGGCATCTGCGAGTCCTATTAAGAACAGAATCAGCCTTTTCATAGATGTGCCAGCGTAACAATTAAACCTGAGATCCCTGCAGTAGATCAGCTGCCAGACCACCTAAACGATATGTTTGAGAGAAGTTCTACTGAACTTGAACCGGATGAGAAAAGGCCTTTACAAAACTGCTGCTGAAATATCAAAATATATTTTCCAAGACTCCCGAAGATCTTGGCAAGACGGACAGAGTACAACATCGGATAAATACAGGACAGGCTCTGCCGGTACGACAACCTCCTAGAAGACAAACAATTAGCAAACCTGAAGCAGAGAAATCTGAATTGGAAACGATGTTGCAACTAGGTATAATTGAACCATCAAACAGTGCTTGGGCCTCGCCAATTGTCCTCGTCACCAAGAAGGATGGAAGTACTAGATTCTGTGTCGACTATAGGAAACTTAATCACCTAACAATGAAGGACTCCTACCTTCTTCCTAGGGTCAATGACTGTTTAGACTCTTTGTATGGTTCAAAATGGTTCCGTAGTATGGATTTTAATTATGGGTATTAGCAGATGTGCATGACTCCTGAGGATAAAGAAAAGACAGCGTTTGCTACAAGTGTTGGCCTTTATCAGTTCCTGGTTATGCCCTTCGGATTATCCAATGCGCCATCTACTTTTGAACGTTTGATGGAAAGTGTTTTGAGAAGATTAGTGGAATAAATGTCTTCTTTACATCGATGGTATAATAACCTCTGTATCAACCATCAGACAATGCCTAGAAAGGCTGTAAAAAAAAAAATTTTCAACGACTGCAAGAAGCGAATCTCAAATTAAAACCTTCCAAATGCGTTTTCTTTAAAAGGTAAGTAAAGGTTTTAGGACACATAGTGTCTGAGGAAGGAGTCCAAACGGACCATGAAAAAATTGCTGCAGTTTATAACTAGCCCATTCCAGTGAATATTAAACACGTTCGAAGCTTTTTGGGACTGTGCTCATACTACAGACGTTTTGTCAAAGACTTTGGAAAAATTGCACGCTCCTTGCACAGGCTGTGTGAGAAACGAGTAGCCTTTCTCTGGAACGAAGAGTGTCAAGAAGCCTTTGAGAGGTTGAAGCAGGTTCTGACGACTGCTCCTGTCCTAGCATATCCATGTGCAAACAAACGTTTCATTCTGGACACTGATGCAAGTATCATTGCTGTTCGTGCAGTCCTGTCACAAAAAATATCATCAAACAGAAAGAGTCTTAGCTTATATGAGTAAGACTATGAACGTTCATGAGAGGTCATACTGTTTGACAAGGAAAGAATTACTTGCTGTTGTTACGGCTCAAAGAAACTTTCATTCATATTTGTATGGACAATAAATAATTTTGAGAACGGATAATAGCTATTAGATGGATTAAGAACTTGCGTAACCCTGCTGGACACGTTGCAAGGTGGCTTCAGGAACTGGGCACATATAATATCTTTGTATCACATCGCCCTGGCCAGAAACATTCCAGCGCTGATGCAATGTCGAGAAATCCATATGTCACCTATAGGAGGCAAGAGGAAGTTCAGAGACGCGTTGATTCAGATGAAGACAGTGAACACAAATTGATTGAACTTAAACCAGAGTCAACACAGTGTGAGGAAGAAATTGATAAGAAATTGGGTTGTTCAAATACAACTGAGCAAGTTATATCCAGAACTATTACAATAAATCAAACTGCTGATAATGAGTCTACTTTCTCCGCAAACCAGGAGTTGCTCTGTGGATGGAAACTATCAGAAGTTAGAAATCGGCAGCTCGAGGACACAGATATTGCATCGATAATGGTAGCCGTGGATGAAGGGTGCGCTCGTCCGGAATGGCGACGTATATCTGAAAATTCTTCCTCACTGAAAACATTAAGGCGACAATGGGATCGGCTTGAGTTGCATCGTAGAATGCTATACAGAAGATGGATTAATGACACCAACGGTTGTTCCAAGCTTCATGTAATAGTGCCAGAGGCACTCGTTTTTTATGTTCTCAGATACTTCCATGACATTCCAACTGCTGGTCATCTTTGTGCTCAAAAGGTATTGGGAATAATCAAACAACACTTCTACTGACCTGCAATGAAAAGTATTTTGAAGATTACTATAAGAGGTGTGACAAATGTGCCGCACGTAAACCTTCCAATAAACAGAATCGTGCACTCTTGGGACAACATCTAGTCGGTGAACCTATGGAAAAGGATGCTCTTGATATCTTAGGGCCACGTTCCTGTACAAAGAATGGTAACAAGTATAATGACACTTTGTGACTGTTTCACAAAGTGGACAGAGGCCATACTTCTGCCAGATCAAGAAGCACCCATAGTAACCAGGGCCTTTGTTAATGAATTTGTCTGCAGGTTTGGCACTCCACTCCAGCTCCTCTCAGATCAGGGTAGATGCTTCGAATCAAAGATTATTTGCGGCATGTGTGACTTTTTTTCCACCAATAAAACAAGAACAACACCACTAAGACCTCAAGCAAATGGCCTTATGGAAAGATTTAATAGAACACTTGCTACCATGCTTACAATGTATTGTGAAAAAGATCAAAATAATTGGGACTGGTATCTTCCGAAAGTGATGATGGCATACAGAGCATCGACACACTCAAGTACTCGCAAATGCCCAAATTTGATGATGTTGGGTAGAGAAGTGACACTGCCGATGTTAGCTGTTATTGGGGAACTTGTCCATGGAAATGTTGTAAAGAGAATGCATGCCGATGACTACGTTGATGAACTGCAGGAGAAAATGAAACAAACTCACAAATTTGCACGGACATACCTAAAACAAAATGATATTTACCAGAAAAGACGTTATGATTTAAAAGCAAAAGAAAGGTCATTTAAGGTGGGTCAACCTGGTTTGCTTCATGATCCTGTACGTAAAGAAGGTGTATGTCAAACGATGACATCATCATGGAAGGGCCCATACCTTATTATGAAGAAAATTGATGACATAGCTTATATGGTGAAGAAATTTCAAAAACAACCGGCTAAAGCATACCATATTGATAGGCTGATGCTTTATTGAGGCCAGCACCTACCACGATAGATTTCTAATTGGGACAAAAAAATGAAAGAGTTGTAGAAAGTTTCCATTCAGTTGTACATATTCTTCGTTCCTTCTTATGTTATTGATCACCTGCCCTGAGGTTGTGTTCAGTTTTATAGAGTTTCTGAGGATGACGTAGTGGATGAAAGAGTTCCATACCGTGAGAGGGAAGGCATGCCATATGGGACAGTCGACACCGGCACACCAGTGTCTGTTTTAATAGGTAGCTACCGCGAGTCAAATGGGTTGTGTAAAGCTCTGGCCTGATCAAGCAGAGCTGAGCTTCCCGGGATTGGGCTTAACGAGGTTATATTCATGATTTGGTGGATTCCTCCTGCGAACTCTCTGAAACATCTAAGATTACCCTATAAGGGGAACACTCTTACAGTAGGTACTTTATAAATTCATAAAAAAATTCAATTCCCAGTATGGTAGGCAACACCGTGTGGTGAGAGATACCACACACCCGCATATGTATAGCAAAACATGGCTGTTTACAATGATTCCTTCTATTGTCCTTCCAGAATGAAGTGCTGGCTACGTATAGCTGAATTTCCCAACAAGAGAGATCTCAAGGCCCACTTGGCTGGACCGCCACACAATCGTATACGTGTCATATGCCCACGGTGTCGTCTGGAGGACAAGGTTTTAAGAAATTAAACGATCTGAAAAAGCATGCCTGTATGCAGCATAGACTGAACATTAAAGGGCTGCCTGAGGATTATTTTGGGGAACCAAATGGGTTTTATCTGGCACTCCATCCAAAGGACTATGGATTGTACGGCCAACAGAGTATCATAGTCAGCCTGCTAAAATGGCACGTTGGGCCATTTCGAATTGGTTGAACAGGTGCAGGAGCCCCAGCCGTTCAAGGAACAAATGGATTGATGGATGGGTGTCTTGCACAGTGAATGCGAGTCGGCACGATAACCCTCAGAAAAGGCCTTGACTAGAAGAAACCCAGCCCTATTCACCTACCACACCATCTGTTGGGGATGAATACGCACAGTTTGACTCCGTGCAACTGGGGAATGACAGTACTAGGGTATATTTCTTTTCTGAAGGTCGGGGATTTTTTTTTAACCTGGTACGAGGTTAATCTCGCTGACAACATATTAAAAGAAATGCGTTACTTCGAGAGTCTGTCAAGGAAGATGATGGTGCCATTGGACCCTAATCGCATCAGGCCCGTCTCTGGAGGGTTTGAGGTGAAGGATGAGTTCATCAGAGAAAATTATACCAGAAGTCAGGGATTCATTCAAGTTTTGTAACTATTCTCTTCAGGAAGACCATATATGCATCATAGACTGTAACAGATTATCCTTGCCCAGTACCAGCAGCGGACGCAGCCATGAACTCTCAACCCGCCATGCCTAAATCAAACAATTACTCCGTTGAAGATCAACCTGACACTCCCCTGACATCAGAGAAGCCAATGCTGGTTTTGTCGCCAATATCGGAAGCCAGCCTATCAGGATGCACAGACGCAGTGCCGTCTTAAGGCATGGGTACACTGGGCAGTTGCCCAGGGCCTCACGCTTCTAGGGGCATCATGATGCCCATATTGTTAATGAATATTGGCCGGTAGGGGGCCCCAGTCCATTGCTTTGCCTAGAACGTACAGTGCTGTTAAGAGAGCCATGCACAGACGTCCAGAGCCTGTCCAGATATTTAGAGTTGCCTTCACGAGGCCCATCAGACCATAATACAGAACTAGAAAATATTCCACTGGACCTGATGATGGAGTTACCAGAGCCAGCCACCGGATCTCCAAGTCTGACCCTCTCCAGTCTGAACATCACCAGTCAGCCATTGGTCCCTAAGATTGTAGCTGCAGATACTCCACTAGATCTATCGACTTTATCTTCTAAAGTTGTTACATCTCCTCCCAAGAAGTTTCCAATGTCCAAAATTCAAGATAGTACGAGGAATTTACTGAAGGCTGGGTCAGTGCCCATGTTTCCGACAGCAAGGAGCGATTGGGACAAAGAAGATGTAGTAGGATTTAGCGGAGGCCCAGTGTCTATTCTCTGGCCACCAAGGTCATGGAAGACGATGTCCGCCGACAAGAAGTTGCTCAGTTTTGAGTATCCTGCCATTACCCTAGAAGCAAGTTTGACTCCAGAACACATCCCTGATATAGACCGAAGAGATCACATAGACCGCTACAATCCACTGGTGCTTCCAGGGACAAGTTTCGTTCTTGGCAGCCACCCGTATCATTGCTGTAAGACAGGACATCCCTAACTGTTACAGGTTTCCGGATATTCTATAAGAAAGTGGCAAATGCAGAGATCCGAGTTTGGACTGTATCCTATAAATAATAGAAAAGGCAAATGTAGCGTTACGGCTAGAACCTTGAAAAACTCAATGCATAAATTCAGGAGAATTAGAACTTTTTAAGATGGGGTTAGTGTAATAGACTCAGGATTAACGAGAATGTGCACCTTAATGGGGTTGCGATGGAGTTTTACTACTGTATGTGAATGTTCCATATGTTATTAGAGATGTTTCTTTTAAGATATTAGTGTTACATGTTTAGCTCATTGGACCTTGGAAAGTGCAAGAGCATGAAGTTGTGGCGAATTAGTTGCTTTGTGGTTACATGAATTTTTACGAGTAACTTCTCCCTATTTTCGATAATGCGCCACTTCATAGGCATGTTCTCAGAATTAATTCGGTCCATGGAGTCATATTATACTGAATTACTAGTTGGCTAATCCTATATTTGTTATGCCTGTAGGAAATCTCTGTCAATAAGTTTTAGCTATTACCATGTTGATCATTATATAACACTTGGCTTGTCAAGGTTTGACATTTTACATTCAACACCGTTTCTTGCACAAATTACATGGTTGTGTTACCTCATTTAATACCAGATGTATGTCTCATAATGTGGTTGTTTAATGGGAACATCACGACACGTGTAATAAACATGAAGTTTCAGGTTGTTCGTGTTTAGCGGTAAACGAACTTTTCAACGATCAAGCCAAGTTCTTGTGGACGCCATTTTTGTTCGTTTGTGACCCATGACCTCGACGGTTCGATATTACAAGTATGAGGCTCACATACATTTACACTCAGCTAAAGTCACAATGAACTTATTGCCGAAAGTAATATTTGAAATATACTGACTTTATATTAAAAACTGTTAGATTTATTGAGTAATGCAATTTATTTTGTGTATAGTTGCAACCTCCCTGGCAACCGCAATTCTTTTAGTATCATTATACCCTGTCATTGGTTTGCCACAGTTTATCCATTCGAGAACTGTTGTTCTGCTACTGAAAACTATATAGACAAATTAGGATATAGAGCTTTTGTCTCAGAAATTTGTACAGAATAAGATATAAGATGTGAGAATGTTTTATATGCTGAAATATATTGAACCATATTCATATGTGGTTGATATCGCACAATTTGCGCTAGACTGAGGTTTGCCAGCTCCAAACATCTGATTCGTTGGCGAATTCGGTCTGCCAATTCTGATTGGTTCAGTTCTGGCACGTGGAATAAAACCGAAGGTTATATATTGGAGTGGAAGACAGGACTTGTCAGATAACTGCAGAGCGCGGTCAAATTCAAAACTAGAACTAACACCTGTCAAGTCCAACACCCCTTTTATGTAAGGCATATATACATTGCTAAATAAGGGTCAAATTCACAACTAGAACTAACACCTGTCTAGTCCAACACCCCATTTAGGTAATGACATATATAAATTACTAAATAATAATAATAATATGGGACTGACAAAGTAATAATAATACTCTGAATTATTTGGACATTATTGGGTGAAAAGCTAGTTAAATAAACAATACTTTGAACATTTGAACGTCCGTATTTATAACAATATGCTGAGGCAATCATTTTGGAAAATTAGGTAAGAAATGTTTGAGTAAGTAAATTAATCTTCCAAATTATCGTGCAGTTATCTCCCACCACATTGGTAACCTGGGTTAAACGAATACAAAGCAAACCTTCAACTCTCGTCTGTTGTGGTCACTCTATGATTTCCAGACATTATTTAATTTATTTAACATTGAAACAGACTATTATGTACTGATAGATTTTATTGAAATGATCCAGGAACAAGACATCGAAACTTAACGTCAGTGTCTAGTTGTTATAATACTACAGTCAGAGCCGTTTAAAGGCATAAGCACGCGATGCACGTGCCTAGGGCCCTGCGCAGCAGGGGGCCCAGCGGCGGCCCAAAAACAAAATTTCGATGACGGTTTCGGTATCGGTGCAGAAAGTGACCAAATTGTTGCTTTCTGTTTAGTCTCGGTTTCGGCCGAAAGTTAAATTGCATCTTTCGGCAGACTCCTGTGTATGTCTGGATATAATGACTGACAGTAACCTGCTGACACAAGACTTTTATGTATGTCTGGATATAATGACTGACAGTAACCTGTGGACACAAGACTTTTATGTATGTCTGGATATAATGATTAACAGTAACCTGTTGACACAAGACTCCTATGTATGTCTGGATATAATGACTGACACAAGACTTGTATGTATGTCTGGATATAATGACTGACAGTAACCTGTTGACACAAGACTTTACTGCAGATTCAGATTATAATTGTCAGTTATCACCGATTTGCCTTTTTGTCTGCGATCTATTAAACGAACCATTAGACAACCCACCAAGAAAGAGTAGAAATTATATGAGTGGTGTTGCGAAGAGAAAGAAGGAAGCAGCAGAATTGGAAAGGTTGGCCAAACATCCAAAAGTATCGTGTTTTTTTTTCAAAATCAGAAAGGACAATCATCATTGCAGTCCGACATCGTTGAGACGCAAGATACTCTTACGTGGTCTTGCTCGTCTACTGATGACATTGACTGTGATAAAGATGAACAGCTAGTGTCGCTGCAAGTGCAAGGTGATAGTCTATCCGTTGAAAGTTCAGATACTGTCATAACACCAACAGTGGAAATAAATCCACAAGGTGTCATCTCGTCGGGCTATCTAAGAGATGCAGCTTTGTGGAGTCCAATCACTGAGGAATTACGATCGTATTGGATTCGTAGATGTCCCGCTAGTTGCCAGCATAAAGAGTCTGATTTTAGTACGATTCAACGCGTGTATGGAATTGGAGATAAGTTGCAGATTCGTTGCTTAACTGATTCCTGTTTCCGCCGTGAACTGCGAAATGGTGAATCAGTTTGTCGCGAGTGGCTACTCTATTCTCCATCACAGAAGTCCGTGTATTGCATTGTGTGTCGCTTGTTTTCAACAACTACGATGTGTCATCAATCTGCTTTATGCACAACTGGCTTTAACGATTGGAAGAATGCAATGACACATCTCAGCAAACATGAAAATGGCTAGGGTCATCCAAAGCGCATGCTTATTTACACTGAGCGTGTTAGAGGAGCTGGTCATATTGATACACAATTAATGAAGCAATTAACAGCAATATTGGCGTGATGTCCTGCAGCGGGTTGTGCCTGTAGTGAAGCTTTTGGTAACCAGGGGCTTGTCTTTTAGAGATGACAATCAGATTCTAGGTTCACAGCACAATGAAAATTATTTGGGAAGCTTGGAATTAATTTGCAAATTCTATCCATTTCTCAGTGAGCATTTGAAGAGATACGGCAATGCTGGAAAAGGTAACCCCTCCTATCTATCGGCAACTATATGTGAAGAGTGGGCACCAAAGTTGTCAGCTCAATCCTTTCAAAACTAAGACAAGCAAACTATTTCTCTCTTAGTGTGGAGTCCACCCCGGATATGAGTCACACCGATCAATTGACACTGACCATGAGATATGTGAAAGATGTATCACCAGTGGAACCGTTCTTAGGATTTGTATGTATCCGCGGTCATGGAGCAGAGTATCTTGCGGACACCATCGTGAACTTTTTGGAAGAAAACAACATCAGCATAGCAGATTACCGTGGACAGTCCTATGATAATGAATGTCTCTAACACGTCCGGTCAATAATCCGGCGTGCAAGCTAGAATAAAAGGAATAAACGAATTAGCTGTATACGTTCCGTGTGTGGGCCATTCCCTGAATTTAGTTGGCGTGAAGGCTCTTGAATGTTGCACGCAAGTCATAGCCTACTTCGACTTTCTTCAAAAACTACATGCCTTTCTCGTGGCATCAACGCATCGTTGGCATGTCCTGGAGACATCTTTAGGACATGAACACAAAGTAATGAAACGCTTATCAGATACGCGATGGTCAGCTCATGTTGATGCTGTGAGGCGCTTCCTGTGAAGAAGCAGCTATAAGCAAAAAGATGGATAAGTTGGAAATTGTAGTCCTCGTCATTCTCTGGAATGATGTCATTGGACGCTTCAACGAAACAAGCAAGATTCTACAAAAGTAGACATGGATTTATCAATCGCCGTCAATCTGATTCAATCGCTGAAGCTTTTTATGTTGATGCTTTTAGAGACAATACTTATTTTGAAGAATATGAACGCAGGGCCAAAATAAAAACTCACAACGCTGAGTACTACGACAGCCAAAGACGAGAGACTAAAAGAAAAATGCAAATTGCATTTCTGGAAGGTCCTGCAATTGACACTGTTATGGATGCGAACACAAAATTTAGAATTCAAACCTACTTGCCAATCATCGACTCATTGATCACTGAACTAAACAAACATGGAGAAAGAAGCTCATGAACAAATCAGCAGCAGATTTACATTCTTATTCAAACTGGACCATTTGAATATTGAACAAATAACAGAAAAGCTTGCAAAGTTCTGTCCTCAAGATCTTGACCAACAAGAACTAATTTCAGAATGTGTACAGCTGAAACACTGTATGTCAGTGTCATGTGCAAAAACAGCATTGCCATCTATGTCAGTAATCTATGCCATGATAAAGAATGACAATCTGGAATCAATGTTTCCAGACGTTGAAACTGCAATAAGAATGTTTCTGTCAATGATGGTGACAAATTGTACCGGTGAACGTTCTTTCTCAAAACTTAAATTAATCAAGAACTAGATTCTCAGCCGTATGATGCAAGAACGACTAAACTGCCTGTCTGTCATGAACATAGAATCAGATGTCTTGGAGTCTTTGAATTTCGAAGTTTGTAAGAAAATGTCCTGACAATGTATGTCAAAGTAATCAAACATTTACTCATTACAATAATACAGTCTCGCTTTCAATTTAATTAACAATAAAAACTTTAGCATATATTTAACTAAACATTTATTTGTTTTACACTCGTAGTAGGCCTACGCAGTTTGCTGTGTTAGCAGTTTAGTACTATATTAATAAATTTAACAAAATGACACACATGCACATGGAAATGCTACTCTATATCTGAGACTGAGAGATTGAGACGGAAATCGGGTTACGTTTAAGGTTAGAGTTTGTGCCTAGAACCCCCAAACTCATGGAAACGGCTCTGACAACAGTGCAAGCAACGAGTGTTTCCTTGCAGGAGTATATTTGTCTTATGACAGTGAATATTATGTACTGGGGACAGCTTTCTTTCATTAAACATTTTTGGTTGACTTTGCTGTTGGGTGGAACTCCTTCAATGAACCCTCCCTAGATGACATGAATTAGAGGTCGCTTACAGTATTTATGCAAACACGGATCGGCATTGGAAAACTGTTTATTCATCAGGCCATTCAAGTTGTGTGCTCACCTTGTTTAGATCATGTAGAAAGAGTGTTCAAATTTGAACAACTTAATTTTGATTGGATGCAATGGCTTGCCGCATCATCAAATGAAATTCACAGATAGAATCACATAAATATCTGCTCAGTAGGGTCATGACCTCGAAATCTTGGCTGGCAAAGATGCCGTTAATTCAAACAAACACGTAATAATACAAAAGGTTCCATGAAGCACCAAGAAGTAGCTGGTTTTGAACTTATTGGAATGTTGACATGCTGCACATCATATTTCGATATCAAGGTTTTTGAATGAAGTTCTAATCAAGGAAAGCCTTGCATATTCTAGTTGCAGTCAGACATGGATATTTGCTGACCCTTGCCTGTTTTTATACCTACTTAAGCAGAGCAAAAATGAACAATTAAATTACAATTTATAGGAACATTATGTCTCTAAGAGTTAAAACGTTTTCAACATACCTTTCTGTGTACGTTTGGAAAAATCACATATTTCCTGGGCCATAACACTTCCCATCAATGTCATCCTTTTCCTGTGTGAACAGGTGTCTTGTATATCGAGGCTCAATTATATCGAAATAGTAAAAAGATGGCATATGCCATTATATAAGAAAGTGTATATTTAGGTTGGTTTCACTACAAATTAACTTTGATTAAAGATTTTACATGAAATATGTAAACACTTCTGTCACGTTGTGCTATATCTCAAAACTCTAATTACTTCATAACATATTGAAGCTAAGCATTCCGCATACACAGTTCAGTTTTCATGATGGCCTTGATATTGTTTCATGCTGGATTAACACATTGTGATCGTGTTACTTAATCTTACTATTTTACATTTGTCAAAATTCACATATTTCATAAGAAAAATATTCCATTTAAATTTGTGAAGAAATTGAGATTTTTAAAAAATATATTTAATATTCTTTCTTTTAAATCCCATAGAGATACGAGAACATTACAAATCCATTAATAACTATAACACTCATATTTTTGTGTCTCAGTTAAAAATTACTCGACCAGTTATGTTTAAGTACATATAACATAATGTTGTCTGCTATGATTTTTTTCAGGTAAATAAATGTTATAATCCTTTCCTCTCCGGACATGACAGCGAGATATTTTATTCATGACATTTAAGACTGACATATTAATTGCCTCACGCTGCTTCAGAATTATTTCACAAAATCAATATTCAGCTACTGAGTAATGTCGGAACCATTCGAAAGATTTAAAATTGCTTTACATTCTAACCTAGCTGCAAGTAAAGAATACTATTTTGCATCATGTGTAAATATTTCGTTCTAGGGATCGGGCCAATAACACTTGTCCCATAGAACTTAATGTTCTTTTTTTTTTAAATTAGTAAAATAATTTATGAATTAGATGGGCATACATACCACATATGGTGTTATTTATTAGTTATAGAACGTTGTATAGCCTTGTACAGATTGTTTTGCGGCATTTTGTTTAGCCCATGCTGCAAAATGGGGATCATCCTGGTCTGCACATAACAACATAATTCGACACAACGAGTCCATATGTTATCGAATCAGTAGGATATTTAATACAGGATATCAAAATAAAAGTAAATATTTTGTTGTCAGTTATGTTACACGAAACGAAGTTTATGAAATGTATGATAATAGAAAATTATATCAAAATATTTAGTAACCATCACCACCCGCTCAACTAGTAGAATCGTTGTCTGGTTGTAATGTAATTTACAGTCCGGTACCTTTCACAGTTAGAAAATATACTGCACAGTAATGCATAAGAAAAGATTTTGCGATTTGTTTTAAAATGTGAAATCTTCCTTAATGAAATCTTACTTCAGTAGACTCGACAACTGCAGTTTGGTAAAACCAGCAACTGAATTGATTTAAGAGGATTGTATAGGCCCTATAGGGGTTATAGAAGTTAGTGTATTGAAAATCGTAGTCCACCTTAGATGACGTGTATAGACGCGACCCCCCCCCCAACAACAACAACAGTACAACGAATGACAAATTATTTACAAAGTAAAACAATTAATATAGCATATTTAATTGATATTCCTTCGTTTTAAAAGGCATGCATTCTTTTAGAAATATTTGACATATTTTAATAAATCCTATACCATTAAAGAATTTATGGTCAAAATAGCAGCTTTATAAGACGGTTAGCGTCTTTAATAGCCGATAGCCACCTTATTGTTTACACAAGGTCACTAATAACCAGAAATAAAAATATAAGATCCTTGATTAGCAAAGGCAAGAAATATAAAATCAAAAGTAGATATGTGAATGCACGATGTAAGATAGGAAGTCGTGGTGGCTACATTGCATACCAAAGATTTTCAAGACCGTTGTCATGGTGATCATATTGGATACCAGATGCACAGCACTTCCATTCAGAACCAACTAGACATGATAAGAACTCTTCTTATAACCAGCCATCTAGATTTTTTGTAGTTGTTGTTGTAGGGTTTAACGTCATTTTTCAGCACACGATAGGCTATACATGGCGGACAGTATTAATGGTGGAACAAGAACACGGGAAAATCCCAGAAAGAACTACCGTCCCACGAGAAGTTATTGGCAGGCTTTCTCACATACCTACATTGGCTGAATCCGAGACTCGAACCCACGCAGACAGAGGTGAGATGGCAGTGATCCGTAACTGAAAGCGCTTTAGACCACTCGGCCACTCGGGACCAAAGCCATCTAGAAGTAATAGCGATAATACAATTCTCTACATGACCATTGTTTTGGTCATAAAGGAGGACAGATTGGCACCATTTTTAACTTACGATCGCTATACATCATAACGTCTTTCCGTGCCAACCCCATGCTAATATAATCATTCGTTCAGAAGCAGTGATAAGAGTTTAAAGATAGCCACTGTAGCAGCCATATTGGAGGTCAGATTGGATACTGAATTTCTGAGCAACATTTCAATTAAACATCACACGAAGTATTTCAATAAAAACCTCATGTTGAGACTACCAGCCATTCAGGAGGTAGAAAAATAACAAGAATTTCAAGCTGGCAGCCATACTGGATGTGCAAGCAGGTAAGTATATCCATTTCTGTATTATCTTCTGCAGCAGTCATCTGATTGTAAAAACAATTTCTTTTTCATCTCAAATCCAAGCGGTTCCACCCCATTTCTTACCTCAGTTTTCTCTCATTACTAGATTCTTACAGCGTTATCCGAACCTGATTTGATATGTTGTTTACCATTTTTATGTATCTCCAGTATTGACATGAGTCACCACTGTCTACTTTTAAAGTGCATGTATAGTTGTCAAGATGTTTATAACTTCTATTTAAATAAAATTATACATAAATTTTCAATACATTAGTTTCACATTGTTAAATAGTTGGAGTGTCAAATGGAGTTGTGGGACAAAGATAAAGTGCACCATCTTCCATTAATTAATCTCGAGTCCATAATTTGTCAGAAATATTCACACATCTACTAAATTGCCAAATATAAATGAAAGACACTAACAAAATACATCAACAAAATAATAACTCGCATCGGATATCAGTTTTATTCTGAAGGAGGCAAAATTAAAATAGGAAGTTGAATAGGTTGTCTGTTATTCACCTAATATCAGTTTATCTTTATGATCCAAAGCAGTCCACTAAGTTTCCTGGGTACTTTCATTTGAGTGTGTGTCTGATTTTGATTTTTAACATAGCTTTAACAATATTTCAATCATATCACTGCGATGTCTGCAGTGTGGCAGTTTATAGTGATGCCTAGCACTGGGGCATCATGCTGCAGACATGCAGCATGATGTCCCACCCAATCACATTATCCTGACACCAGGCCGACCAGTCCTAACACTAACCTCTAAGCCAAGCGAGGAAGCAATTTTAGTACCATATTTGTAAGTCTTTGTATGACTCTCATTTGACACATTTAACAGTATTTTCTATTTCCAAATGCATATACCCTCGTTATAATGTGATTTATGAGTGAACTAAAGTAGCCAGCAGATAATGAAATAACTGACAACTAATGTTCATAGTTTTATCAAGTGACTGAATTTTGGGATGCCTCATTTTTGTTGCATTTGTTTTCCCCCTCCCCTGGTTTGGGTTTCCATTGCAGAGTAATGAAAGTTGAAGAAGAGAAAGTGATCCTGGCTAATGTACTTGTAACTTCTGTGTGGTTTGTAAAACAATATCCAGACCTCATGTTTAACTTTCAGCATTTCTAACACAGTGAATTCACTAATATTCATAGATTACCAGTGTTCTGCATCACAGACTTAAAAAAGTAGAAGACAAAAGAAACAAAGTTCTTTCTCTACCATCAAAAATATCCGCAAAATCATGAAAATAACATGATTTCACACTACACATAAACAGATAATGAAAATAACATGATTTCACACTGACTGCATAGACAGATCATGAAAATAACACGATTTCACAATGACTGCACATAAACAGATCAGCAGTCTCACAAGAGTTCTGAAGAAAGCTATATTATGCCTAACACACTGAGCCATATTCCAAAACAAAAATTCTAAGTCACAAACCTAATTACATAAACATTATGTTGATGTCTACACTAACAGAAGTGACAATGTCATTAAAAGTTATACCAAAATGGGAATGTTAGCCACAGTGACCTATATCTTTGGGAATAAGAATCAATAAATCTGCCCCATGTGTAGACTATGCATGAAGTATTGATAAAAACTGGACAGTGGAAATTAAACATATTACAATGTCAGCTCCAGTGATCTTTAACATGCACCGCACACTCAGAATCAAAAGACAGCTGCCCCTGCACAAGTTTAGTCTACCGATGAAAATTAGACCAACTTAATTTTAACTTAATTAGACCACATTTTCAGCTCAGTGACCTGGTTATTCAATCATTCTGATGTCCTGTGATTAATTTGGAAAGTCCAGGTTGTACCTATATGATAATGCTTTTTAAAAAAAAAGGAAACAAAGAAAACACTGATATATCTACTGTGCAGTATTTGCTGCATTAAGTTTATTTCAATAAACTGCTTGGCAAGAAAATAAAATGAAAAGAACAGTACAAAAATATGAGCATTATAGTATTTTTCAGGCAGGACTATGGGGGGGGGACTAAACACAAGGAAATAACACAAATATTTTAATCTAACCACAGTTATGTAAAACACTGAAAACATGTATTTCTTTTACAGTAAGAAGAAAACTAAATGTTTCATATTGCACACAGACTGAGCATATTGAAATGCATGAGCCAAACCTGAAACACATGGCACAAATAAATGTAAAACTTGAAATTTGTTTTATCCATGTAAAATGTGATTACGATTGTACAATGCATTAATTAGGTACCGATGATAAAAACAACCTATAAGAGTAAATATGTCTGAAATACAGCACACCATCCTTATAAGTAAATCGATATTCAGCGTTCCTGTTATTCCAGTTGTTGAGTATGTACAACACTTGAAATCTATAAAATACATAGAAAGCATGTGCTTTTTAACATTATTCCATCTGGTTAATTAATGTATATGAAACTATGCTACGTATCAGGCGATTTTTTCACAGAATTGAAGTAACACTGGTGACTTGATTTTCAAATGCTGTTTTTTAAAAGCTAAGGGACCATGTTACAAGAAAAAATGTGTGAAAGTTATTTTATTGAAATATTATGGTCATCTCGTTCTTGTTTCAAAACCAAAATGGGAGTTTTCAATGTCGACAATGAGTCCACTCACTATCCTTTTCCAGTTTATGGAAAAGTCAATATTCCATGTAAACAAAGAGACTGCTCACTGTCTTTTCTGTTTCCTGAAAAAGTCCATTTTCAGTGAAGGACGAGGTTCCCAGACTACATATATATAAAGGATATATACTAAGTCATTTGCATCCAAACCAAATACAAATGGCATTCAGTTTAACTATAATCAATATAGGTTCAAAGGTTGGAACTCCCAAAATGTTCAGAAATTTAGGGAATTTTTATAAGATTATTTAAGACATTTTGCTTAGTTGGAAATGCAAACAACATGGCGGTGTTAGGAACCCCCATGTGACAATTATCAATTTACGGCTGAAATAATATTAAGTTTTGTGCAACTTTTAATATCAATGAAGCTTTTCATTTCTAAAATTGATCAGGGGGTACAAACTACTAGATGCTTCATAAAACATAAATGTCTGCAGTATATAAAATATATTCTTTGTACAGTCAATACAGATATTTTAACTTAATTTCTGTCACATAAACTGGAGTTACCTTTCCTTCTTTAATATAAAGTGATACATAAAAGTAGGCTTGATTAAATTAATTTAACTACAGATGATCATGAGGAAAGTTTCTTAAAACTAGAACTGTGTTAATAGAACACAGTTGCTCCACCACACTTATTAAAACTGATATAGACCAAAATAAATTTAACCATGGTGTGATATGGACAGACATACATATGGAAGGATAAGGGCAACACTGTGTGCACCTAAATATACAGGTGGGAAGAAAAATACTGCTGAATATAAATGCAAATAAATACTGTTGCTTTTACGATGACGAATCATGGCAAAAATCTAACTTATTTTATTTCATTGTTGACATAAGTTTTCTCCCAAAAAGGGCTTGCAACCTCATTTTTTTTTCTTCTATACATGCAACGAGTTCAATTTTCTGCAAAAAAACCCCCAAAGAATCAAAGCATCAACTAACATTTTATTTTGCCATTATGACTGTCGTTACTTTTATTTCACAAATTATGATTTGTCATTATTTTAAGCCACTGTTAATAGGATTTCAAAAGCTGGCAGCGTAGTATGACTACGTACAGTTAGTTCATACAGCTTAGTATGACTGTACAATTAGTTAATACAGGTTAGTGTGACTGTACAGTAAGTTCATATTGCTTAGTATGATTGTACAGTTAGTTCATACAGCTTAGTATGATTGTACAGTTAGTTTATACAACTTAGTATGAATATCTATTTAGTTCATACAGCTTAGTATGAATACAATTCATACAACTTAGTATAACTAAACTTAGTTCATACAGCTTGGTATGGCCATGTACAGTTCATACAGCTAAACAAGATGTCACAGCTAGTTCATATAGCTTGGTATAACTCTGTACAGTTAGTTCATACAGCTTATTATGACTATGTACAGTTAGTTCATACAGCTTAGTATCACTGTGTACAGCTAGTTGATATAACTTAGTCTGGCTATATTCATACAGTCTTAAAAAACCTTCATTTTCTGAAATTGCCTTTTTTCACTATCAAAAACAACAACATCAATACTAGCATTTTGAAAAGAAGATCCAGTTCCACCTAAATCTAATGGAGGTGTGGGAATGCAATACTTTTTTCTGCAAGAGGGTGGAGTCAATTTTTATCTTTTTAAAATGATATTCATTATTTCTTTTCTACTGATGATATTCCTAAAAGAAGTTGATGTTTTCCATCCACACACCTTCCAGTTAAATTTAATTGGAATAGCCCTAGTACATTAGCAACATCTAGTTTAAATATTTAATTTTAATGTACTTAATACCAAAACGAAAGAGATATAAAAAAAAATACACTATGTAAACAAGTCTAATCTTTGAGCGAACTGTGCAACTAGCTGGACAAAATATTAAAATTTACTTGAAAGTCTTCATTCATTTTATATTATTTTTTAATACTGGAGATAAATGAAATCAAATATTGTATATTTTCAAACTGCATCCTAAACATTAGTATTTTCCATCAGTTATCTTCATAGAATCCTTATTAAATTTGTTCTTACTGTGAATTTACTATTTTTTATCTAATACCAATTTTCAGATTTAGTGGTTGCTACAAATCACACAAATTTAAACCTCCAACAAACAAATCTTTCTATGAAAACAATAGTAGTTTTTAAGCCATGAATTAAACCACCAATAAAAATGTCCTGTTTGTCCCCAAATCAAGAAAACTGATGCCCAGCAAAAAACAGCTGAAATAACAGTAAACGGCAGAATGTTTTCCAACAAATGCATCAATATGGCTATAACCAAATATAAAATGACTAATGTCAGAATTAGTAATATTCTGTTGTATACTAAGATTACTAATTTTTAAAAAGACTATGGCCTAATATAAATATTATAAATAATAATTATTTGACAGGCATGGAGAGCTTGAATTACAATATTCAGGAGGCAGTTTGATTTTGGGTGTAACATTTTAAGTTACAAATATAACTTTGGCCTGATTATGTACAAGTGAAATATAAATACAAAAAAATTTAAACTTTAAAATTCAATATATACTGGCCAAACTGTCAAAAATATATACAAATCTAAACCTATCACTGTACATAAAATATGCAAATATATCACAAAAAGAGACAGTCTAATGTTAAAACATGCAGAATAACTGACAAATCACCAGAGCTGAGACAACAGTACCTAATTTTTTGCACAGAATTAAATTTTTGTACAAATCGTTTTACAATTACCCTCATAATGGGTAATATTAATTTTCAGTATATATATATGAATGACAGTATAAGCAAATCTTGAAATCTGACAGATGGTGATATTTTTATCGACTCTGGGCTTTAGCAACAAACGAAAACTTTAATAATATACACAAGTTCTGAATGGTCCATTTATAGTGATAACTAGTGTTGTTCCAATTAATTAATGTGGTCAGTTTCACTTGGATGACCAATTAAGCCACAAAGAATACTGATTGGTCAGGCTATTTGAAAAACAGCTGTGGTTTTGGCAAAACATACTGTGGACAAATTATTAAACCATTAAAATGATAAATGATGATCAAATACTATTAAATTCCCAAGCCGAGTGAAAACCATCAAGGTGTTTAACAATACTGACCCAAGCTTGGAGTTTCTTAACTATTAAGGTACAAGGTTATAAATCACACAATCACATTAGGCCTAAAAAAAAGACCCAGATGATAGAGTTCCTTTGGAATTTCTAATACACATTAATTGATTGACATTTTATGGCAAATACATAGTATTTGGTGACAACAAATAATTTTCTGTTTCTGTTCCATTCAGAATTACTTCCCATGGAAAGAGATCTCTACCATCTTATGGGTCAGCCATACTCAACATTACTATAAATAGGGATAGAAATATTTACATAGACAATACAAGGGTTCCTAGGAACATAGTATCTTGACCTTTTCAAGGTCATGGGTCCTGCACACAAATTTAAATTCGAGTTGGCAACACTTCTGATAGACAAAATCATGCCTGTTATTTCCTGCAGTTTTCTTCAAAAGAACATGCAAGAAGAAAAGGCTTTTCCATACAAAATATGTGGTCAATTTTGCTACAAAGATGTCTGCCCTTGTATGCATCCTTTCCATGCACCGTACTTTACAAATGCATCTGACAAATTAAAAATTTAACATTACTTTATCCTAGATTTTTTTTCCATGCAGGTTTCTTCACTGTAGCTTGCAAAAATTGAGGCTGCGTTTATTTAAAGGGAACATATGTTCAAGCCAAATTTGCCGAATTAAGAATTTGAATGGCGCTATAAAAAAAATTCACACATAAGTATTGTACACTAGGTAATTTTTACTAGCTACATGTATATACTTTAAAAACAATTAATTTTGATAGCAGATTGCTGGGGAAGTAAAGTTGTTGGAATCTGCCACATGTTGATGAAAAGATAGCTACAAACAAGCACAACAATTATTTTTATATCATCCATGACTTTCCTCAATGAAATACAGTAATGAGCAAGTTCTGAATGTTAGGTTTATTATATGTTTGAAAATCAACAATACAAAATATTTACAACAAAAAAAAACAACCTCCTGTGTAAATTTACCAAGAGAGAACACAGTTTCATGACTAAGAAAACTTATGATGTCATGGAAACAATACACTGGAAAATGTATCACATGACCATTCAGAGCGAGCAGATCAGCCTGAAATTGTAAAAGTTTGTAGTTTATTGCCCATAGTTGTCATAATCCTCCAATGCCATTTCAAGCCGTCTTGGAGGGGGTGGGGGTGATGGTGGCTTTGTCAAACAGTTGTCCTCTTCCTCCTCATATGTGTTTTCTTCATCAGAGTAAGAGTATTCTCTGTTACCACGGTAACTGTGACTCTCCCTAGCAGCAGGTTGTGAGTCCTCTTCCTCATCCCCTTCATCATCAAGGAAGTCCTGCTTGGAAAAATCCTCATTGCCTAAATCATTATAGTGATATTTAAAATGGTAGATAGTTTTGGACATTGTCTTAACATCACGGTTGTCATGGAAACACAACTCCTCACCCAAGCTGTGAACTCCATTAGTTTTTGTGCTACTTCCAGTATGAGTCGAGTAATAGTCGCTGTCAGAGTTTACATTGAATGTCCTTTCCTTGACAGAACTACTCTCAACATCATTGCTGTCGTCTGATGAATTTGACAGGCGTGGAGAGTTAGAATTACGAAATTCGGGAGGTGGTTTGATTTTGGGTGTAACATTCAGTTTAAGTTCCAACTTGTTGCCAACAGCATCAAGGGGTGGTGAGGAAGTAATAGTCTTTGCTTTCTCTTCAAAACCTTTCCGTTTTGGGGAAGCTCTTTGTTCAAAATTGTTCACTTCAAACTCAGTGTCACCCCCAGCAAAGGGGTTACTACTGATTGTAGCTGTCATTTCATAACTATATGGGCTTCTTAATTTGACAGGGCTGCTGAAACCATAACTGTACAATGTTCTATCACATGGACTCTCAACTGGCCAATAAGAACCATTATTGGACACCAAATTCTGTGCTAGATTTTCAGCAGACATCTCCCGGTGACCACTGTCAGGAGAATCAGTTTCAAAAGTCTTTAAGTTACCCACTGGCACTGAGTCTGGAGACAAGAGAAAAGAACCATCCCGATCTATGGCCATGAGGCGGGGCAGATAGACTGGACCACACTGTGGTGTTGTGGGATCAGGCAGGACTGACATCTGAAAAATGTGCATAAATTAAAAAATTAAATCAATTATCTGTGGGCAGTTCTATCAATAAAACACAAGGTGCTGATTTAGCTATGTGTTTTATGGCATAGTAATACAAACAGGTTATTTAGTGCCGAGTCAATTGGAGCCGAGTGCTTTGTCCAGGGACACCACAGCTGTTGACTGTGCTGATCCAACTATGGGATTTGAACCATTTGGTATTCTGAGAAAGCTATTCAACATCAGTGAGCTTTAGTCAATGCACGAATTAGACATCCGTGATTTACATTGGGTAAAGGTTCTGATGATGATGGTGGCTATCAGTACAAAGAATGGATCTTTAATGTAGTTAAATGACTGAGCATATATTCCACAAGCTGGGTAGAAACTCTGGTCTAGACTGGTTACTTGTGACCTGCTATCAGAGGAAGGTGAGATATGAATAATAGTAACTTTAATCGAGACTGGTTGTATGTGACCTGCTGCCAGAGGAAGATGAGATAAGAATGATGGTTACTGTAATGTGGACTGGGTGCATGTGACCTGCTGCCAGAGGAAGATGAGATATGAATGATGGTTACTGTAAAGTGGACTGGTTACAAGTAGCCTGCTGCCAGAGGGAGATGAGATATGGATGATAGTTACTGTAATGTGGACTGGTTGCATGTGACCTGCTGCCAGAGGAAGATGAGATATGGATGATGGTTACTGTAATGTGGACTGGTTGCATGTGACCCACTGCCAGAGGAAGATGAGATATGGATGATGGTTACTCTAATGTGGACTGGTTGCATGTGACCTGCTGCCAGAGGAAGATGAGACATGGATTACTGATTCAAAATAAGTATTAGTATATCTGAATGAATTAAACGTTTATTAATATAATGTTTTAAAACATATACAACTTTCCTTTGATAAGCTGTGATCTACTTATAATGCAGGATCACATATGGATTCGACTTTTTTTTTTTTTACAAAGTACCAAAAGAATTGGCCCTTATAAGTTGAACATGATGAAAATCTTGATCAAAATTAAACCTGATATATCTATATTTTTATTGTCAAAAATGGCAGTTAGTGTCTGAAATCTATATCAACGACACAAAATTAGCAACTTTTAATAACTGACTAACTGAACAACTATACTAATAAAATTTAGTTGAACCCCACTTTAACGCGATAATTGGGGTCCACAAAATTAGATCGCGTTAATATCGGGGTCGCGTTAATGAGGGGTTTTACAGTATTTTACTTTTTTGAGAGAACAATTCATTGGCATATATACGTGTATTCATGTCTAATGTATATGATGAATAGGTATCAACACCGTTTACTATCATGCCGTCGTGGCACTCAGTTCATCTATAATGCATGTAATTCCATTGAAAAATTGCACACAGATTTACAATATTCAATATTTTTTCCCCTGATCATCGTGTCTGAATCCAACGTCTAACATACGGCATGAAAAGAGCATCAACACCGTTTACTTGCTGTCTGATATCATACCATCGAGGCTTGAAATTAATCCATAAAATATGTAATTCCATTGCAAATATTGCATACATATTTAAACTATTCAATAATTTTGTCACACATCATTATGTGTCTGAAATAAATGGAAAAATTAGCAGCAAAATTAGGTTAAGAAAGACGAAGCACATGTACAGTTCATTACGTTCCAGGGTCTATGAACAGTGTCTGCACAAATTTCATACTCCTAAAATTTTCTTATATGCATTTCCATGTACATTTATCCATTGCAAATTTCCAATAATTAGCGCTTATACGCCTATTCATTTGAATGACTACAACAAGAATAATTACCAATCAACACATGCTTTCAGTGTGCATATAACTTTTACTTCAGATTTTGTGAATATTGAAAGAAACATGTGAAAACTACTATAATAATCATGGCGCAAAGTGCAGATAACAATTTGCATTTGTGAACTTGCTTTTCCATAACGGTAAAATATTTTAATAAAAAATAGGAAATTAATAACGAGTTCATAAACAAACACCATACCCATGTAAAACCTGAGAAGTGCAGTAGGCCTGCAATGGTCACAAATCAATTTTTTAAAAATATGTAAAGCTGAATGCATGTACAATTTCATACCCTTTCAATTTCCAGCTAATAAAGCAGACATTATTTACTGGTCAAATGATTGCGTCTAATAACACTGCCAAGCCCAGCAAACATGTTGGCAGCTTTCGTTTTTTGATGTTTATTAAATTGTGAGAATCTTTTATCAACCACCGTATTGTCTGCTGCTTGTTTGTGTATGCAGTTAAAGAAACACATGTCGGCTATTGTTTGAGCAACGATGGTATACAGAATTAATTGAAGACAATCACAAAGACGACTTACTGGCTTTACTCATGGATCAGTAACAAGTAACATTTCCAATAATGTTTATTTTGGCATAACACTTCAAGAACCTGGTGAAATTGTTAAATTTCAGAAGCCAAGCCACGATCATATTATATTCGAATTCATATTCCAACTCTTCCCCAAAATGATAATAAATGTTTTACACACTATTTCTCATACTTTTAAAAAGTATTTTTCCGGGTATGAGAAAAATACATGTACATGTATTTAAAATTTCAGGAACCATGCCAGGATCACATTATATATTGTATCAAACTCGAATTCATACACGATCTCTTCCAAAATTAAATTTTTTTCTTTGCGCAAAGTGCAGAGAACGAATTGCATTTGTGAACTTGCATTACCATAAAGGTAAAATATTTTATAAAAAAATAGGAAATTAATAATGAGTTCATAAGTAAACCCCATACACATGTAAAACCCAAGAACTAAGTGCAGTAGGCCTGCAATGGCAGCGAGACACTTTTATATAAAAAAAAATTTTGAAGCTGAACGCATGTACAATTTCATACCATTTCAATTTCCAGCTAATAAAGCAGACATTATTTACTGGTAACATGTCTGATAATGTTTATTTTGGCATAATACTTCAAGAACCTGGTGATATTGTTAAATTTTTGAAGCTAAGCCACGATAGTATTATATTAATATTTATATGCGAACTCTTCCCTACAATGATAATAAACATTTTACACACTATTTCTCGTACTTAAAAAAATATTTTTTCCTGGTACAAGAAATATACACATACATGTATTTAAAATTTCAGGAACCATGCCACAATCATATTAAATTTGAATTCATACGCGATCTCTTCCCCATAATGATAATAAATTTTTTATTCACTATTTCATGTACTTTGAACAGCAAATATTTTTTCATGTGCGAATGAATATAAAAATTTTCGGAAGCCACGCCACAACCGCATTATAGCAGGGTTGCACTGTATGTAGGTCACATAAGTAAAGTATCCAACATGTATCAGTGGTTTATCCAACTAATATGTAAATATGATCAATGTTGTTGTTGTTGTTGTAGGGTTTAATGCCATTTTTCAGCACACTTGACAGTAACTCTAATGTAAAGCAGGTATTTTCACTATACTGAAACTGCTAAGTGTAACCCTCCTATAGGAGATGATAGACAGGCAGTATGAGTGTTGTGGAATGTACAGTGCATGTCAGTGTGATAAGGTGACCCAAAAAATGAAAAGGATATTCCTGTACATTTGAACAAGTAGGATATGGCCTTACTGCTGTCACTAAGGGATGAGAAATTTGCAGTGTCTAGCAATGTAAAATGGTTTTCAGTTGGGTTCTGTGTTGTGAAGGACTCGCAGAATCACCAGCTCATGTTCCAGCAGGAATTCACCATGTCAGTTTCCAACTCAAAGTGTGGCTGACAAGCAAATTCAAATCGAAAGTTTCAAAACCCGATTTGCAGTTTGATTAATGGTTGAATAAATCATATAAACCTTTTCAGTTTTTGTATTATTTTCTATCTGCCATAAAATTTCACTTTCTGGCATTGACCAATGTTGCAAATGCACACTGTGCATAAGATTCATCAGTACATACTGGATGTGAACTATTGACCGGGTCAGATATGTGAGCTGTTCTGTCAGTAATCGGAGATTGTGGAGTGATAAATTAGAACACTTTTGTTAGTTTTAACTTGAACTTGTAACATGGTTATAGATTTACTTCATCCAGTGTTCCACAAGCTAACAAACTTAACCGCAATCCTAGCAAAAGATCCAAGTCTGGATTTTTTCACAAGGTTTGAACACTAACAACAGCAGCTTGATTTGTATATGATAATGGTTGTATCGTCACACTCCTGCTACTAGAACAAAAATGGGAAATAAAGAAATTGATTTAAAATAAGTGTTGAAGTGTAGTGAAATGAAGACAGTGTTTGTATCAGTGTAATGAAGTGATCGACAGTATTTGTAATGTGTTATGAAGTGTTCAACAGTGTTTGTATCAGTGTAGTGAGGCGGCTTACACTCGGTATGACCAGTGAGTTAGATCCATTATGTTGAGACTGTTTTGGTGTAATCTCCCTACTGCCTGAAGAAGACGACGAATGCACAGACTGACGAGCTATCTCGAGCTCCTGGATACGACTCAAAAGCTGAGACATGTGGTCCAGCAAGTCTCGGTTATGAAGAAGAAGTTGGTGAGCACGGGCCTGAAAATAAATTGATTATATTTGTAATGAACATATCAAATGGCTAAAATACAACAGTCTGATATTTGTACTTATAATATACTCCTTTTTTTCTCCATTAACTTCACAGTCACAATCATGCAGTATTCTATGATACTGAACACCTTGATATTGCATGCACATGCATGACATGTGTGCCTAAAATTAGTATTTATAGGTTACTGCATTTGTATGATATGAACGAGTTTTTTGGATGGAATAATGCACAACCTTGGGAGTTTAGTATAGCCATCCGACAAAACTCCTTCATATTTTCCCATACAAATGCAGTAAGTTATAAATACCGTATTTTCCCGCATATATCCCGCAGACGCAGATAATCCGCACCCTCATATAGCCCGCGGGTTTTGGGGTTTTGTGTAAAAAGTCGTTGGCATAACCCGCACCTTTGTATAACCCGCAACCATAGATGGATGAACTTTTTTGTGTATGTTCACATTGTCTACCATTACTGTTTTTAGAAGGACCGAATTCGTCAATGCTCACACGTGGATGACAAACGATACTACAACTACTACATTTTCACTCACCCGCCCAACATGCAAATTTGTATTTACGCTATCAAGTCAGTCGGCCCCGGTCCATATTCATCCCTCTGCATCAGTTCAAGTTAGTCACCCTGCCTCCACTATATTCCGGCTGGCAGCCGGCAGATTTGAATTTTGAAGCCAGGTACTTGTGAGCCGGATATGCAATGGTGTGAGGTCCTGAGGCTGAATGCCACAATTGTCAATTTCAAATGTAGCTCGCATGACGTCAATTAACTACCGGTATTCAGGCTTGGTACACAGTGCTTGTGCGCGTAGGCTGTCTATAGGAGCTGTGCCTCAACTACAGGCTGCATAAACGCGGACATTTTTAAATAATCTTGTATTCTTTTTAATTGTAGATTCGAGTTTAAATAATTTCTTTCTGTTTAATTTAAAAAATGCTGAAACGAAAGTCTTACACAGCCGACTTCAAGCTAACTGCCATTGCGTATGCTGAAGTGCATGGCAATAGAGCCACAGGCAGAAAATTTGATATTGATGAGAGTGTAATCCAAGGTTGGAGAAAAGAAAAAGGAACATTGGAGAAGATGAATCCACGAAAACATGCTCATCGCAGACCTAAAGCAAAATGTCCTCACCTTGAAGCTGACCTGAAGCAGTGGATCGTGGCCAAGCGGGAAAACAACCAACCAGTCTCGACAGTTGCCATCAAACTGAAGGCCAAACGCATGGCGGCAGAGAAGCTCATTGATGATTTTAAAGGAGGAGTGCATTGGGTATATAAATTTATGAAGAGGAACCAATTGTCAGTCAGAACACGAACGACCGTCGGCCAACGTCTACCCGAGAATTGGGAGAAGAAGATGGATGATTTTCGTGAATTCGTCGCCAGGTAAATTCAGAAGCTTGACCTTCCCCATTCTGCCATTATTAATATGGGCGAAGTATTATTACGTGTAAAAAATTTGTGATATAGCCCGCACCCTTATATAACCCGCACACCCACCCACCCCGCGGGGTTTGTAAAATCTGGTATAACCCGCGGGATATATGCGGGAAAATATGGTACTCTTTCACGACAGAATCTGTCAACTTAATGATCTTAACTATATGCATTATATATGAGAAAATTTATAAGTTACTAAAGTATTTTGCAATTTTTAATTCAACAAAATTGTTTTTCATTCTTACCATTTTGCAAGGACTATCGTGTGTGATGCATGACCACATAATGAAAGTCACCAATATTAAACCATGTGGAAATTTGTGCATGTAGTCTTCTTATACTCAGCCAGTCGTTTCTATGCATAATACCTAATATTCAATCAACATGCACAATACCTTATACTCACTTAGTTAACATTTCCTATGTACAGTACCTTATAAAATGGGCATGAAAATTAAACCACTAACTGGATGTTAAATGATGGTGTAAGAAAAACTCATTTTTTTGCAACTGCGAACCCAAGGGGATAGGTAGGCATGAAAGTTTGTTTACTCTGAAGTTAGAAAAGTATTTTATCCCCATTTTAAATAGTTTCTTTTTATTCTTTATTTTTAAAAAAATTAAATGAGGTAAAATATATAAATGCACACTGCATTTAGATACTGAGACTGTTTTACAAACCCAAAAAAAATAATCATACCAAACTAGAACCTTAACTGAAAATATACAGCATGACAAAATGAATACATGGCTTAGTGAACAGACAATCTCAGGGTGTACTCAATTCGATGATGCTAGCAAATAAGTGTTCTCATTTGGTTATATTCCATCATTTCAAATGTGCATGGAACATCTGGAACTTTACCTTTTTGTACAGTCTGCATTGATCACATGCACCCTCACAAAAACTGTTTGAGGACTTAGGAACTAAATGCTTCAAAAATTAAACTGTTTTGAATATTATCAATGCATTTAAAATTATTCATGCATTTTTTCATCAATGTATTTGTGCCAAAAAATTCAAACACACAGCTAATCTGTAGATCTATCCCTACATCTTACCTGAGCCTCTATCCTAGCTGAGGTTTCTGCAGAAAGCTGATCTTTTAGAAGTTGGACTTGTGCTATAGCAACCTGGGTTTGCTGCTGGTGATGCTCCACCTGTTGCCGTAGTAACTGCAGCTGATGGTGAGAGGTCAAGGGCATCTGCGTGTCTGGGACAGTGTCATCAAGGAGAGAGGAGGGACTAATTGGCGAGGATATGGTGGTACCTCCAATTTGGTTCTGCAAGAAACGGAAATAATGATATAATAATCTTCCTATCTGACATAACACAAGAACTGTCCAGCTGAACTTTCTTGTAAGGAATGACAATGAGATCATTAAGTAACTGGTCTACTAATCCAAAACAGTAATCAGTATTCTGATACCATATATCAATATCAAAAGTGCAACTTTACAGCTCACAGTTCCAATTGGTGCATGAATTGGGAATATTCCATCCAAGATTTGTTTCTTTCCATCAACTTCTTCAATTTCTTTCAACTCCAGGTTCAAACAAATTTCAATATCATATGGTAATCCAGTGGGCTACCAGAAACCTGGGCTACCAGAAACATAACCTAAATGGGAAGCCCAACATAAATACAGTAGCCAAGAGGAGCACAATATCAAAAAATATTTAAACAGCTCTCCGTCTTCCCTTTTCTGCTGTTATTAGCCACTAATAGTTTATCTTCTTTGTGAAATGTTATTATAGCAACCATATATTCCCTAACTAATGCCCACCATGAGCATTTCTTTTTCTAAAGGAGAAGGGCATATATATTGGAGCACAATAATGAAGCTGAAGTTGTTTTTTTCATGTACTTTTATAATGATAACATCTACATCAGAAGGTCTTTCTGCCACTAAATTCAGTCATATATATCAGCATATTTAAGATTATCAATCGATCAACACATTTTCCCACTCAGCATTTGGATGAAGTTGGACAAACAAATCTTTGAACTTGCCACTCAGCTATTGTGTCATGTTTAACACCACATTTCTCTCTGTTACTTAAATAGTTTAAACACTGATATGTACACCGTAACAATGAAGTTACAGAATAGTGATGATTCTTGGAAAATTTAAAATTTCTGTTCTTACAAATGGGAGTGGGACATTATAGTGGGGGTATTAATTAGGGGACATATATGGTATGTTCTGAAAAGAGTACTGTGTACAATATGTCATATGTCCAACCTGTGTTTAATAGTCTGCTCTCTTGGCACCAGTAGAGCATGGCTCACATGGACAATTACTGATCAAGTGGTATCAATGACCTTGAAAAAACAGTAAAGGTATCTGGCTTTGAACTAAACTTAAAGTGGAGAAACAAATATGTTCTTATTATGCATGTGATGACTTCAACCTCTGACCTTCAGAACTCCCAATTTCTGTGTTCCTTTCCGACTCTAACTGCATGCAATTCATAAAATTTGGTCAAAGAAATTACTCTTGAACAAAGTTATTTCAAGTCAAAATGACATGACCATTGATCTCCTGACCTTAAAATCAATCGGCCTCTTCCTCACTTTATGTGCAAGACAACCTCCCATGAACTTTGGTCAAATCATCCTTTGGTCAGTGACCTTGACCTCTGAACTTTTTGATCCAAAAATCAATAGCATTCTTTCTAACCTAACATAAACATGAAAGCCATCCACAAACTTTGGTGAAGGTACATGTCCAAAACTATGAAATGTGCATAAATCATCATTTTTTCCAACAGCTTTGACCTCTGACCCTCTGATCCCAAAATCAAAAGGCTTCTTTCTGACAATAAATGCAAGTCATCCACAAAGTCTGTCCAAGTTTCTGATGAAAGAACAAATGCTATTGTACAGA
Source organism: Sinohyriopsis cumingii (assembly GCA_028554795.2). Lineage (NCBI taxonomy): Eukaryota > Metazoa > Mollusca > Bivalvia > Unionida > Unionidae > Sinohyriopsis > Sinohyriopsis cumingii. Next base: position 75,073,975 of record CM068840.1, on the reverse strand, counting down.
AACCAGATGAATAATTTTAACAATGCATATTCTGTATTGACCAGCTTATAAAAAAAAATAACCAGCCATGGTCTTCATGTCAAGCCTTTCCTTCAGCTTATTGAAATATAATGTAAATAAACATGAGGCCTGAGTGGGCCAAACATTGTTCACCTTCATACCTCACGTTACTTTGTGAATGCAAATCAATACTTAATACTGTTGTCATTAATCTTCTTTGTCAACAAAAAAAAATACATATACACACATATGAACATGGCTTCATTTCTTAAGTTGTTTTCTTAAGAAACGAAATAAAAAAATAGTCAAAACATGGCAAATAATGTCAGTTTTAATTCATTAATGTACACATGCCATGTAATTACTTTGCCATATGACTCAAGGTATAGCCAAATAGTGTGCATCTGGCTTTGGCTGCCAGACCTGCATTTTTATTCACTTCTTTACAAACACTCACTAGATTATCTTTGCATATTTTCAGATAGAAAAAAAAAAATATTTTACTGTCCAAAATCATGCAGAAAATATAATACATGGTTTCTTGGTATTAAAGGTGATCATTTATGCATCTAGCATTGGCTCCTGTGTCTCTCCATGTCTTTTGGTGGCTAAATTCGGACTTATAACTTGGAAACTGTTCACAGCCCTACCCTTGAAGTATATATGCACTTATCTTGTACTACAAGGGAAGTTAATTTATGCAGTGAGCATGGATTACTGGGTCTGTCTTTACACCTGCCCCAAGTCATTACTTTGAAACTACTGAAATTCCCATGCAGGAGAGTCATGATGCATCAGTGATTAATACACAGAAAAATTTGGATTTCATTCCCACTATTTCTCAGCCCTGATTGGCTATTGAATTTATCAGGATTTAATATGCAAAGCCATGCATTTCTTTCTTAGTAATTCAATTTGAAAGTGTTTCATGAGAAAAGCAGAAGTTTTTAATTTTTTAATTTTAATAAAAGCTAAAGGTATAAAATTTTAAATTTCAAATATTTGTGACTAATGACACTGTACATATTAAATGCATTCACATATAATAACATGAAACAAAAAGTATCTCAGCCAATTGAACATGGCAATACCATGTTAAGGTTTATAGATGCTTTGGTTAGTTTGCTTTTTAACGGGGATGAGGGGGCCCCAAGTGGTCGAGTGGTCTAAAGCTCTCTCCGTTATGGATCACTGCCACCTCACCTGTCTGCATGGGTTCGAGTCTAGGATTCGGCTAACGTGGGTATGTGAGAAAGCTTGCCAGTAGCTTCTCGTGGGTCGGTGGTTATTCCCGGGGTTTTCCCGGGTTCTTCCTCCACCATTAATAGGCTAGCTACAGTATACAACAGATGCAAGAAAGGGTTACAAATAAAATACAAGTGACAAGTCATATACTGTCTTCTTTAGCTGGTGATAAGAATAGCAAAAATAACATCCTGATTTTCCTCAAAATGTCCTTTCTTAGTTCTGCCAATCTGAATTACATGAGCCATGTCATATGTTCGCAATCTTGATTACACATTTCAAAATTGTACTGTAATCTCAGTAAGTGCAATTACATTCTCCTTACTGCACTCAAAATGATATAAGCATTAAATTCCATGGAGTCTTATTGATAATTGCAATTGAAAGACTTCATATTTTTCCCACATTATGATTTCAAACATTCAGTGACAGAAACAGAAACATATTTGCAGATGTCAACATGCTTCTCCCTCGCTTCTTCAATCCCATGCATTCCATGTGGAATTGTCACATATAAATCCAGTCCATCATCATGAAACTTCGTAGAATCAAAGAAAAATACCAAAATCTATTCATTCCAGATCAAATGGAACAGTTGTTGCAATGCGCATTTATTCACAATATGACTCCAAATTTTAATTTTAACTAGGCACACCATTTATTTTTGAAAGTTATGTCGAGCGTGCGACTAAGTTCAGATTTATCTGGGTGACGTTATGTGTGCAGTAATATGTTGTTGTGTAATGATGAATATGCGCTTGTGTATTTAGTTTAGAATGCAGCATACATTCAGTTACTTTGTTTCGTGTATTTTCTTAATATAATTAAGCATTAGGTAGAATTTAAAAAATTAACATATAATAAAAAGGTTACTGCATTTATATGGGAAAATATGAACTCGTTTTGTCAGATGGATATACTGCACTCCAAAGGTCGTGCAGTATTTCCATTCGAAAAACTTGTTTATATTTTCCCATACAAATGCAGTAACCTATAATTATTTTACTCTTCTATATCACTTTGTTTTACTGAAATTTATACATCCTGTATTGTAAACTAATATATGTTTAGCTTGTAAAGACACTGTTTAAAATATTCCTATTTTAAACACTAGGGACATATCTGATGAAAGATCATCATTTTAACAAATTTTGAAGAGCTTCATACCAGGATGCTTTCTGTCAAATTTGGTCAAATTCTGTTTAGCAGTTCTTGGGAAGAAGCCTTTTTTATGTTTTGCTATTTTCATTTACAGTAACAAGATCTGATGAAAGCCTTTTGTATCCTTTGCTATTTTCATTTATAGTAACAAAATCTGATGAAAGCCTTCCATATCCTTTGCTATTTTCATTTATAGTAACAAGATCTGATGAAAGCCTTTTGTATCCTTTGATATTTTCATTTACAGTAACAAGATCTGATGAAAGCCTTCCATATCCTTTGCTATTTTCATTTACAGTAACAAGATCTGATGAAAGCCTTTTGTATCCTTGATATTTTCATTTACAGTAACAAGATCTGATGAAAGTCTTTTGTAACCTTTGATATTTTCATTTATAGTAACAAGATCTGATGGAAGCCTTTTGTATCCTTTGATATTTTCATTTACAGTAACAAAATCTGATGAAAGCCTTTTGTATCCTTTAATATTTTCATTTATAGTAACAAGATCTGATGAAAGTCTTTTGTATCCTTTGATATTTTCATTTATAGTAACAAGATCTGATGAAAGCCTTTTGTATCCTTGATATTTTCATTTATAGTAACAAGATCTGATGGAAGCCTTTTGTATCCTTTGATATTTTCATTTACAGTAACAAAATCTTGTGAAAGCCTTTTGTATCCTTTGATATTTTCATTTATAGTAACAAGATCTGATGAAAGTCTTTTGTATCCTTTGATATTTTCATTTACAGTAACAAGATCTGATGAAAGCCTTTTGTATCCTTGATATTTTCATTTACAGTAACAAGATCTGATGAAAGCCTTTTGTATCCTTTGATATTTTCATTTACAGTAACAAGATCTGATGAAAGCCTTTTGTATCCTTGATATTTTCATTTACAGTAACAAGATCTGATGAAAGCCTTTTGTAACCTTTGATATTTTCATTTATAGTAACAAGATCTGATGAAAGCCTTTTGTATCCTTGATATTTTCATTTACAGTAACAAAATCTGATGAAAGCCTTTTGTATCCTTGATATTTTCATTTACAGTAACAAGATCTGATGAAAGCCTTTTGTATCCTTTGATATTTTAATTTACAGTAACAAGATCTGATGAAAGTCTTTTGTATCCTTTGATATTTTCATTTACAGTAACAAGATCTGATGAAAGCCTTTTGTATCCTTGATATTTTCATTTATAGTAACAAGATCTGATGAAAGCCTTTTGTATCCTTTGACATTTTCACTTATAGTAAAAAAATCTGATGAAAGCCTTTCGTATCCTTGATATTTTCATTTACAGTAACAAGATCTAATGAAAGCCTTTTGTATCCTTTGATATTTTCATTTATAGTAACAAAATCTGATGAAAGCCTTTTGTATCCTTTGATATTTTCATTTATAGTAACAAAATCTGATGAAAGCTTTTTGTATCCTTTGATATTTTCATTTACAGTAACAAGATTGGATGGCATATCTGCATTATTTGAAGAAATTGAAAGCACTTCATGCAAGGATAGCTTCAATCAATCTTGTCAAATTCTACAGATCAGCCCATGTTATGCTAATTTTAGGTTTTTCTATTGATAGATATGGTAAGCATACTTGGAAAATTGGTCAAATTCTGTTAAGCAGATCTTAGAAGTCATTTAAAGCTGTATCTATATTTTTTATAATGATAGCCACACTTCACAGCAGATCATTATCTTCTGAACAAATATGAATCATGACAATGATTTTTCTCTAATTTGAAATAGCTTCATGACAATGATTTTACTCAAATTAGAATCAGCTTCATGACAATGATTTTACTCAAATTAGAATCAGCTTCATGACAATGAATTTTCTCATTTGAATCAGTTCATGACAATGATTTTTCTCACATTTGGGTTTTCTCAAATTTGAATCAGCTTCATGACAATGATTTTACTCAAATTAGAATCAGCTTTATGACAATGAATTTTCTCAAAACTATATCAGTTCATGACAATGATTTTTCTCACATTTGGGTTTTCTCAAATTTGAATCAGCTTCATGACAATGATTTTTCTCAAATTTGAATCAGCTTCATGACAGTGATTTTTCTCCAATTTGAATCAGTTTCATGACAATGATTTTTCTCACATTTAAATCAGCTTCATGACAATGATTTTTCTCGAAGTTGGTTAGATTCTGTTGAGCAGATTTTGAGAAGAAGCAATTGTGAATAGACAATAAAGGGACAACAACAGTCACTTGACCTCACTGCCAGGTGAGCTAAAAACTTTAACACTGAGATTAATCTAGGGTGGTGGCAGATATATTCATGTACAAACGGACATGCCTGTACCATAGTAATCACTAAGATGAGACTATGCCAAGGCAGATAAAAATAAAATTTGAAGCAAGCTAGTAATGTTATGCCATAGCCACTGGGCTACTGATGTTATACCATAGCCACTGGGCTACTGATGTTATACCATAGCAACTGGGCTACCTTATTTCAGAATATGATAGCCCTAACCATGCATTCCAGCCCCAAGACTATAAATATATTCTTACACATAAATACAGACTCAACTAAATATCTTAAACTCTGATTGGCTAATATCTTGACCTCTGATTGGCTAACATCAAAGAAGTAACCAATCAAATGTCAGAATCTCAAACCCAGTTTGCATATGAAGATTATCTGTGTTCTTGGAACTAGGTAGACCCTGAGTACAAGATCTGTTATATCCTGAATTATGAAGACCAACTGACACCCATATGTGATGTGGAATGTTATTGTTTTATAAGAAGTGAGATCATATATAAAGTAAAAATATCAGCAGCATTACAACACACGCAGGTAAATATATACAGCAGTATGAAATCCTTAAGCTTACCTACCTACCGTATACATCTGCTTATAAATGGAGTCAAACTGCCACAACAAAAAATCCAGATGTGCCATAGCATAATGTAGCTGCGTATCAGGGTATATTTTGTTTGTGGAACTGATTACCCCAAACACTGCACAGACCCAGATCTGCCGGTGTATTAAGCACCAGCATATCTAGTTAGTGCAGTTGTATCTTACAAGCAAGTATATACAGTTACTACACATTACAATGCAAACAATGTTGCATCAGATTTGCCTGATCCTTAATAAACTTAGATTGGAGCAGTTAACCAGTGTTTGAATTAACATGGTGCCAGAAGCCAATCAGCACAACCAGATTACTTTCTAAAAAAAAACCCAGAACCTAATCAACTATTACATAGCTCACCTAAATGAAGCTTTTAGTAGACTCCAGCAGCCACTGTACCAATAATTATCATGCAGAAAATAAATTCTAACAAAAGTGATCCTGACTTTGACAAGTTGGCCCCTTTTCAAAGTGAAGGTTTATTTGGCAATTTGCTATCTTTATATTTTTCAAAATTCAATTAGCACTATATAGCCAGTATTGTGCTGACATGCTGTTAACCATATACATGCATACACCCATACACAGACAGACATACATACACAAATACATAATTTCAAGTCTTGGGCTCGGCCAATGTTGGTAAATAAGAATGCTTGCCAATAGCTTTCCATGGGATGGTGGTTCTTCCTGGGGTTTTCCCAGGCTCTTCCTCCACCAGTTATACTGGCCACCATGTACAGCCCATCTTGTGATGAAAAATGGCATTAAATCCCATACATACATGCATGCATTCATACATACATACATACATACATACATACATACATACATACATACATATGTACATATACACACACAGAGTAAAACAACAGCAACAGTAAGCAGAATTAACTGATGTGGATTAGTCCTGAAAAGCTGATGGTCTCAAACATGGGAAAGGAAGTATACTTTGAGTCTTGATGTGTTGAAAGTAAAATTGTTTTTACTCTCTCTGTATACTACATGTAGTTCATGATCAGAACATTTAAGGATAAGGCCGATAAATGCATGTAACAATCTTCAGATTTTGGTAACAGGCGACCACTGGCCTCTCAACCAGTAAAAAGATAAAAACTGGTGGATGGGCCTAAGGAACTCGGGGTACCATATAGACTCGCATATATACTTGCTAGCACAAGGTGCAGCAAATCCGCTTCTGTGCAGTTTGTTAGTGAGTAATCAGTATAACAAACAAGACAGACCCCGATCTGCTGGTGTATTATGCTGCAGCAGATTAGGATATTTATTGTTTGCAGTTTTACTCAACTTATAAGTGTGTATATATGGTATCCAAAGCAGGTTCCAGGTATAATGGTGATCTAGTTAATCACATTTTTTTTTGAGTATGTGTAAAACATTCCTTAGTTAACATTGCAACTTGATTGTTTTTTCCATTGGCTTATAAATTGTTTTCAGTTTTTCCAATGGCTTATAAATTGTTTTCAGTGTCCAGAAATTTTATGAAATCTCGAGTCTCAGGTTATTTTGATTCATGATGTACCACTGAAAACAGTAAAGTCAGGATAATGATGGTACATTCTGGACAGGGCATAAAACACATAAACCAATTAAAACATCATTCTTTTCTATGATACAAAAACTGAGGCACTATAATGGGTTGACCAAAACCGGAGATAAATACAGTTTTAATTCTTTTTAGCAACATTTATCTTTAAATGGTTTCAAGAAGATAACCACTATCCACCTCTATATGACAGATCCATCCCTGCACAACAGATCCATCCCTATACAACAGATCCATCCCTACATGACAGATCCACCTCTATATGACAGATCCATCCCTACACAACAGATCCATCCCTACACGACAGATCCATTTCTATATGACAGATCCATCCCTATAAGACAGATCCATATGACAGATCCATCCCCATAAGACAGATCCATTTCTATATGACAGATCCATCCCTAGAAGGCAGATCCATCCCTAGATGACAGATCAATCTCTATACGACAGACTTTACTTGATGCCAATCAAAAGCATTGAGCAGAGCTTGAAATATGATTTTTTTTCATTGATCCACTGGATCACCATCTTTACTGATCCACATGTTCATATTTCTCTGCATAAAGTGCACAACATCACATCCTGGTCGGGGACATATTTCAATCATTCATATCAGTTTTCTCAAGCTCTGTGACACTTTAGCACCTTTTTCTCTTGACTACATTTACAAATGCACTCTCTCCTGTCATCATCCTAATTTCTGATATTTCTGTATGTTTTTCTTGCCATCATCTAATATTTTGTTTTTCACTGGCAGCAGTACACCAGCAAGAACTTCTACATCTTTCTAATTGCAATGCAATGAATATTTATCAACAACAACATAACAATAAAACCCGTTCTTTGGTATAATTCTGCATTATTTGTTGAGAAGGCCAATAATGACCTTTTCCAAATGCCATATGCCCTATCACACTTAATATTGTCAGTACTGAACTTGTACACTGGGTCAAGATACCAGTCTAGTTCAGCATGCACACTGTTTTAACAATCAGTGTACCAGTCTATTTCATCAAGCATGCTGTTTTAACAATCAGCACTCTTGTTTACTTCATGCATGGAACAACACATGGCCATTTCCAGAGTCATTCATGGCAACTTTTCAAGTACATGACTTGGCAGGTATTCAATTAACATAATAAACAGATCTCATCAAAGGAAATGCAACCTAATGACTTATTAGATATAGCTTTTTGTTAACTTATCACAGCAACCAGGGAAAACATTATATGATCCAATGGATTCATGATCCATTTGCAAATTTCATGATTGCATGTAACCAAATAAGGGTTAATTTCAGACCCTGCTTTGAGTGACCTTGAAGTGGCAGCCATTCTTAGAAGCAGATATTGTTCATGCATATGTAATTGCCTTGATCTGCCACTACAGCTGAGGACTCACATGAAAAGCATGCATTCCACTCATCCAGTTCCTAAACCAATCCACATGTACAATGCACAGTTAACCTATTAAGAGTAACCTATTACAACATAAAATGAGTAGTCATATATAGGTCACATTTACCAATGAATAAATGTTTATTCCTACTTCCGACTGAACTGTTCACAAACAGTATTTGTTGTAGGCCAAGATGCATGCAGCATGTAAATATCTATGTGGTCATGAACTGAACAAATATTTAACCTACGTAAATCATAAATGATAGGTCACAGTAACCTTCTTTGGTTATAAGGTTATAGTTGAAACAGATGTGTCCTATTAATAAGTTTTATAATTCAAAAATGAACATCACTCAATAAATGACATTGAAACAAACATTTTTTTTAAAAAAAAGAAACATCAGTAAATGTAATATTTCCTTCAAAAACAGGTTTCTATGTGGTATTTGAAATCGGTAAATGGAGACTACATCATATGCAGAACTAGATGGATAAAAAGACAGATTGGAAGAACACTGAAGAGCCCTGAGATAAGTGCAGACTGATTTGCTTCAACACAGTTTATTTATGGGGAAAGTCTAAATGCTTCCAGACAAAGTCCAAGTCCCTGGCTGCTTGTCACATCAAGCATCTGCAGTAAGCTGTGATTTGGTCCATACACAGCTGAGCCATGGTTGAATATGGATCTATCAAGCATCTACAGTAAGCTGCAAGCTGGTCCATACACAGTTGAGCCATGGTCAAGTTTAGGTCTTTCTAATTTCCTGTGTAACCAGAGTAAGAACATCTAGTCCACTCTCCAATCTCTATTTTATTTTTACATCTGTCCTTTACGTATCTAATATGTAAAAGGAATGCTAGTTTACAGTCCAAAACAAGTTGGAATAAAAGAAGTCAGATAGAATTTCGGGTCATTATGAATTTGATGTACACTATACACATAACCTGCAGTGTTAGATTTGGAAAATTTGAACCTGTTTTTTTTTCTGATCATTTCTGAACACTTCTAAACATAAGTGTGGTTTAAGTACTGACTTTTTTATGCAAATATTTGGCTGAAGTACTGAATTCTTTAAGCATATATGTGGTTGAAGTTCTGACCTCTTTTAAGCATATATGAGGTTGCAATTCAGAAATGGTTTAAGCAGATATGTGGTTGAAGTTCTGAACTCTTTTAAGCATATATGTGGTTGAAGTTCTGAACTGGTTTAAGCATATATGTGGTTGAAGTTCTGAACTCTTTTAAGCATATATGTGGTTGAAGTTCTGAACTCTTTTAAGCATACACGTGGTTGAAGTTCTGAACTCTTTTAAGCATATATGTGGTTGAAATTCTGAACTATTTTAAGCATATATGTGGTTGAAATTCTGAACTGGTTTAAGCATATATGTGGTTAATTTCTAACTTTTTTAAGCATATATGTGGTTGAAGTTCTGAATTCTTTTAAGCATACATGTGGTTGAAGTTCTGAACTATTTTAAGCATATATGTGCCTGAAATTCTGAACTGGTTTAAGCATACATGTGGTTGAAGTTCTGAACTCTTTTAAGCATATATGTGGTTGAAATTCTTAACTGGTTTAAGCATATATGTGGTTGAAGTTCTGAACTCTTAAGCATTCATGCGGTTGAAGTTCTGAACTATTTTAAGCATATATGTGGTTGAAATTCTGAACTGGTTTAAGCATATATGTGGTTGAAGTTCTGAACTCTTTTAAGCATATATGTGGTTGAAGTTCTGAACTCTTTTAAGCATGTATGTGGTTGAAGTTCTGAACTCTTCTAAGCATATATGTGGTTGACGTTCTGAACTCTTTTAAGCATATATGTGGTGAAAATTAACTGATGTAAACATATATGTGGTTTAAGTTCAACATTATGCATCCTCTCTGGTCCATACCTGATCAAAAAAGTCCCTGACATACAAGGACTAGTCAAGTCCTTGATTGTAGAAAAGAATGACAATATGTTGGCCTGAGGTACACCCACATCCTGGATACAGCTTTTAGTATGGCTGGTTGCTACCTTAACTCTTAAACTGTTCTTTGCAAACTCTGGTATATAGACAGGTAGACAGCCCCTTAAACCTTGGCTGAATACATTATTCACTGGTGTCATAACCTTTCAATTCAAACAAGATGGTTACTTTATGAAAGCTTCTCTAATACCGTGTTCCCATCATGAATGCCACCCCCACCACCGACCAGCAGCCACACACTCTTTATGGCGAGAATATCTTGGCGCCAATGAGTTTGTGTTCAAAAGTATCCTTCAAGAAAGGCCACCCCTCTAACATGACCAGCAGACAACAAATTAAAGCAAAAATGTAAAATTTACTCGTCACAAGCTACCACATTTTATTTTAATATGTCTCCAGCACCAATATTTAATTATGGTACAGTAAGTAATCCGATTATCTTTCCCGATGTCTGTTTCTGGCTGTCAGGTTTTCATAACTGAAAGAAGTATTGGTCAATGTACATGTACCACTAAAGTTATTATTATACCATTAACACAGACATTTACTGGAAATGTGGTCAACATCGTTTCGACAGAGCTTTGGGCTTCACAAAGTGTATTCTTTTTTTTCTTTTTTTTTTTTTGTAATTTATTAAGACAGACGTAATTGTGTAGACCATAACATAGATAGGCTAATTATAGATTCTGTATGATAAACACAGACACAGAGAAATTAACCTTGAACAAAACAAGGTACCTGACAATGGCCAAAAAATCATGTCACAGTACATGTACCACTTCCTTTATAACAAGGCATTTCATTTATGAAAGTTTCACCTGCAAAATTAAATTACAGTACTGTATAATTATCAACACATGTATAAATCATTGCAAAACTTTAACATGTCATCAAGGAAATGAAGATATATTACTTTAAAATAAAAAGTAAAAGTTATTTGACTTGACCAAAATAGGTCAAGTTCACTTGACGAAAATTTTGCTGGGAGACTGAAAAAAACAAGATCATAAACGATAACGAATATATTCTGTCACTGTGGGAAAATGGAGTATATGGAAAGAGAATTACTTTAATACGAAACAACATATGTACCAAGATTTAAATAACGTTTTTGAAGGTTTTGCGATGTGCATGCCAACAATACCCCACTCACATTTCATGCCTAAGAATAAGAACTATTAATTTATGTTACCTTGAATTAACAGCTTTTTTAGACAAGAAGAACATTTTAATATATTATGCTACTTTTAAATGAAGATATTAACTGCTTTAAGTTATATGTAGCTTTCCTCTGGAAAGGCCATCCATCTTGTAAGGCCACTTTCCCGTATAAGAGGGGGACCACTGTAAATAATACAGTGTGACTAAATGGTCTGGGGCCCAGAGTAGCCGAGTGGTCTAAAGTGCTCTCCATTATGGATCACTGCCATCTCACCTCTGTTTGCAGCGGTTCGAGTCTCGATTTCAGCCAATGTGGGTATGTGAGAAAGCTTGCCAGTAGCTTCTCATGGGTTGGTGGTTCTTTCCAGGGTTTTCGCGGGCTCTTCCTCCACCATTAATACTGGTCGCCATGTATATCGTGTGCTGAAAAATGGCGTTAAACCCCACAACAACAACAATTAGATGGTCTTTCTGTTTCTCTGGCATCTGAATCCACAATGAAAGTCTGACAGTAGTAGTTTGGATTCAATATTTCAGAGGAGTCTACCACTGGTCACTCATTCCATGACCTTGCAAATTATCAAGTACAGCTTGCTAGTTTTTTGGAATGGCAGCTGGAAGGGTGACTAGTAATTTCCAGGTTTGGGTACTGGTATTAGAAGCTATAATGAATGCTACATTTTCCTATTCAAATATTCGTGGAATAATTTGGATAGAAGTGTAATTTTCCTCAATCGTTTTTTTCTGCTTACTTCTTTTCTTGGTCTACCTTGGTATTTATAGACAACTCCCCTACCATGCTGTGCTGCACTGAAAACTCTGTAAACTCAATCATCTAAAACTATGTCAAACTATGTTGAATGACATTCAAGTGGCCATTAAATAACACTTTAAATAACAATGAAGTGTCCATTGAATGACACTAAAGTGGCCATCAAATGTCACTAAAGTGGCCATTGAATGACAATAAAGTGGCCATTAAATGACACTAAAGTGTCCATCAAATGACACTAAAGTGGCCATTGAATGACAATAAAGTGGCCATTTAATGACACTCATGTGACCATTAAATGACATTGAAGTGGCCATCAAGTGACATTAACTCATTAACCCCTGGTGCCACATTTAAGTGGCAGGAGGTAGTAACCTACTGCCGAGCTCTGTAGCATCAAGGTCATGTAAGATACACTAAAGTCGGTGGTATTATAGAAAGGTAGACATGTAGCTCTACAATGATAGCAAATAATCTGGAAGTTCTAGTTGCACTACAAAATACAGAGGGTAAAACCTAATTTTTTGGACCCAATTTGTTTCCACCCAAAATTTGCCCGTGGTTGGAATCCCATTTTGTGTCCATATTTTAGACTTTTTGGTCTCAGATCTAAGGCAGACCAGTCTGAACTGCACACAGACAGATGAACCTTTGCAAAAACTAGGACAAGATGGGCATTTGGAATAAAGAGTGGTCTCGATACAAAAATGATGGGTCCGTCAAGAAAAAAAAAAGAAAAAAAACCCCCCAACTTTTACCCTTCTGCTCATGCGTGAGCGAAATAGGCCGATGAAAAATTATGTTTCTAACACAATTAGGAATTATGTTAATGGAAAATCACTTGGAAATCAATGTATTAGAATGTATTCAGAAATAGCCCACAAAATGTGTTTCCTACTCGCATTTCAGGTGAAAATGACAAAAACCTCCAGGGGTTAGTGAGTTAATGTGGCCGTTGAATTACACACAAAGTCTTTATATGTGGGGAAACATTTTGGAACATATATTTCCCTGTCATTGATATAATATGATATCTGTGCAGTTTGCAGTTGAAAATGTCTTAAAGGAAAGTATATATGGTAAGCTGAATGATTCCATACCAAAGCTACTTGATTTATCTTGTCAGTTCACTAAGTGGTCACCCATTATGTTCCTATTTTCACTGCTAGACCAAGAAGTTGGGTTCTGGCAGGACCATGGTGTTAGCCATGGTTCAAGTACAGAGATAAGATAACATGCTGAATTACATGAAATACTAGCTACTTCACCAGTCAAGGTAAATAAACTTTGCCACCACTGGAATATTAAACTGTTCACAACACCTGTACTGGCAGAACTCTTCCCAAAATTGGATTGGGTTTCTGAAGCAATGAAGAAAGATATGCACGTGTACAGACTTTATCATCTTTCAAGCCAATGAATAACCATACAGGTGCATAGAACTACAACAACAATGCATTGTTCATGTGTGAAGTCATGAATTTTGAGTTAAACCCAACATAATCTATGATAGTATAAGAAATCATACACATAATCTATGATGGTATAAGAAATCATACACATAATCTATGATAGGATAAGAAATCATACAAACCTCTTCACTAAGATATATGGGTACAAACTACCATATATACTTGCTTAATAAGTCCAACTTCAAACTGCACAGACCCTGTCCTGCCATGGATCTATCAACTTAAAACTGAAATAACCCAGACCTGCCATGGGTCTATCAACTTCAAACTGAACAAACCCAGACCTGCCATGGGTCTATCAACTTCAAACTGAACAAACCCAGACCTGCCATGGGTCTATCAACTTCAAACTGAACAAACCCAGACCTGCCATGGGTCTATCAACTTCAAACTGAACAAACCCAGACCTGCCATGGGTCCATCAACTTCAAATTGAACAAAACCAGACCTGCCATGGGTCTATCAACTTCAAACTGAACAAACCCAGACCTGCCATGGGTCCATCAACTTCAAACTGAACAAACCCAGACCTGCCATAGGTCCATCAACTTCAAACTGAACAAACCCAGACCTGCCATGGGTCCATCAACTTCAAACTGAACAAACCCAGACCTGCCATGGGTCTATCAACTTCAAACTGAACAAACCCAGACCTGCCATGGGTCTATCAACTTCAAACTGAACAAACCCAGACCTGCCATGGGTCTATCAACTTCAAACTGAACAAACCCAGACCTGCCATGGGTCTATCAACTTCAAACTGAACAAACCCAGACCTGCCATGGGTCCATCAACTTCAAATTGAACAAAACCAGACCTGCCATGGGTCTATCAACTTCAAACTGAACAAACCCAGACCTGCCATGGGTCCATCAACTTCAAACTGAACAAACCCAGACCTGCCATGGGTCCATCAACTTCAAACTGAACAAACCCAGACCTGCCATGGGTCCATCAACTTCAAACTGAACAAACCCAGACCTGCCATGGGTCCATCAACTTCAAACTGAACAAACCCAGACCTGCCATGGGTCTATCAACTTCAAACTGAACAAACCCAGTCCTGCCATGGGTCCATCAACTTCAAACTGAACAAACACAGACCTGCCATGGGTCTATCAACTTCAAACTGAACAAACACAGACCTGCCATGGGTCTATCAACTTCAAACTGAACAAACCCAGTCCTGCCATGGGTTCATCAACTTCTAACTGAACAAACCCAGACCTGCCATGGGTGTATCAACTTCAAACTGAACAAGCCCAGACCAGACATGTGTCTATCAACTTCAAACTGCACAGACAAAGACCTACCATTGCATAATGTGCCATCAGATCTGGGTCTATGCTGTTTGTTAGGAGTAATCAGCAGAACAAACAAAAGGGTCCCTGCCAGCAGATCTGGGTGTATGATTATTGCCACTTATCAAGTAAGTATGTATGGTAAATGAAAGCATACCATGACTGGGTTTATCTAAGATTCAAATTCTGGCCCTTATTTGCAATTTATTCTTCTGGCATTGATCAAAATCAAATTATTGAAAATTGTGATAGAATTCCAGTTCAATAGGATCCTTCCTTTCCACTTTCATTGCAAAAATAGTGCTGATGAACATGAAAACTGCCCTATATGTAAAACTTAACAAAGATGGGGCAGACACCCAAGCATAACATTATAGCCCTACCACTGTCATGGTGGAGCATAAATGAGTCACAGATATTAGTGGTTTTACAGCTCCAACCTTTTAAAATAAAAACTATGGAAAGGTTGCTGTTATTATGGGGTTCAATGCCATTTTGCAGCACACAATAGGCTATACATGGAGGCCAGTATTACTTGGAGAAAGAACCCTGGGAAGAACTACCGACCTAAGGGAAGCTACTGGCAAGCTTTCTCATATACCCACATTGGCCGAGCAAAGACTCAAAACCACACACAGATGAGATGGCAGTGATCTGTAATGGTGAGTGCTTTAGACCACTTGGTCACCCAAGGCCAGTATGAAGTGGAGCTTAACACATAAAGATATGAATAATGATTCATGAAAGATTCTGGAACTTTTAAATTAAAATTGAAAACATAACCACACAACTCAAGCTGGTGGCAAAGATTAAAGCATGGTATAGAAACTTGTTATATATAAAACTGATTCAGTTTAAAAACTCTTTAGACAATATCTTGATTTTAAAAGCAATAAAAATGACTCAGTACTGGCAAAAAAGCATAAAAGTTTGCAAAATTTAGCGAGGAGACTAAATTCCCATATTTTTCATAATGAAAATTATTATGATACAATATATTAAATATTTAGCAGACCATGAATCTACAGTACATACCAAACATACTTGACTGCTACATTTTACGAAATTTTTATCACACTAAAATCTTACAATTTACTGAATGGTGAACTCACACTGGTAGCAGAAGTTGGGGACTTTGCTGCTCCCATCTGGTACAAAAGCTGTTGGGCTTGTCTCAAGGCAAGCACATTAGGAGGTGTGGCACGACCCCTTGCTGAGGAGGAGGAAGAGGATTCCACCATACTCTCACGATTCTTCTCTTCTCTCTCATCAAAATCCTTGCCTACAGAAAAGTCAACTTTTATGAACTGTGAAAATTAAACTAATCAAAATTCTAAGCTAACTTCCAGTCATAAATTGGCACTAATATATCTGTAAATTGAAACAAGGACTTTCATGATGAGACCAAAGTCCTTATTTTTGGAAAAACATACGTCATCAACTGGATAAAAAAATTTCAGTGGCAATTCACTAAAACTGGGAATTCAACACTTGAAGGACCTCAAACAAATTCCTGCAGAAAGTGTGACATTAACTTGGATGGTAACTTTCCTTACAGTATCATCCAGTTTGACACTGACTTGGATAGTAACCTATGTTGCAATAATGATAATAGTGAGATGCTTACTTGGACCATGTTACAATAATAACAGTGTGACATTGGCTGGGATAGTAACCTTCCTTTCATGATGATATCAGTGTCATACTGACTTGGATATTAACCTATGTTACAATAATGACAACAGTGTGACATTTCCTTGGTTATTAACATTCCATACAATAATAATATCTTAAACCATAAAGTAATCTTTTGTTTAGCAAGCAACAAAATAATATACATTATGCAAGAACATGGAAAAAAAGAATCAAAAGAGCCACAAATACACATACATAGACAGAGGATCAGGAGAGCCAATAATGCCTGTACATGGACAGAGGATCAGGAGAGTCAATAATACATGTACATGGATAGAGGATCAGAAGAGAGCCAATAATACACGTGCATGGACAGAGGATCAGGAGAGCCAATAATACATGTACATGGACAGAGGATCAGGAGAGCCAATAATACATGTACATGGACAGAGGATCAGGAAAGCCAATAATACATGTACATAGGCAGAGGATCAGAAGAGAGCCAATAATACATGTAGATGGACAGAGGATCAGGAGAGCCAATAATACATGTACATGGACAGAGGATCAGGAGAGCCAATAATACATGTACATGGACAGAGGATCAGGAGTGCCAATAATACATGTACATGGACAGAGGATCAGGAGAGCCAATAATACATGTACATAGAGAATCAAGAGAGCCAATAATACATGTACATGGACAGAGGATCAGAAGAAAGCCAATAATACATGTACATGGACAGAGGATCAGAAGAGAGCCAATAATACATGTACACGGACAGAGGATCAGAAGAGAGCCACTATTACTTGTACATGGACAGAGGATCAGTTGTTGTTGTTGTTGTTGTTGTTGTTGTGGGGTTTAACGCCATTTTTCAGCACGATAGGCTATACATGGCGGCCAGTATTAATGGTGGAGGAAGAACCCGGAAAACCCCGGAAAGAACCACCGACCCACGAGAAGCTACTGGCAAGCTTTCTCACATGCCCACATTGGCTGAATCTTAGACTCGAACCGCCGCAGACAGAGGTGAGATGGCAGTGATCCGTAACGAAGAGCGCTTTAGACCACTCGGCCACTCGGGGCCCCGGACAGAGGATCAGATGAAAACCACTAATACATGTAATACATGTACATACACAAAGGATGAAATGAAACACTTATTCATGTATATGAAAAAAGGACACTAGTTCTTTAGTCAGAAGTCTTGTATCTTAATTGTATGAACTCATCCTGGACAGAGGGAAAGAAATTTCCACCTCCATCAACAAGAATTAAGAATCCAACCCAAAGATACATGAAATGGAACTAAATAAATACTAGATCCTTGGCAATGGGTGCATTGCACAGGGCCCCACTAACTACAATTTATTTAGCAAGGCCTTAAACGGAGAATCTTGTGTTGGGAAAGTTAGATTAATGGACATTGCAGGGCTGTAATGATCCTAAATTATGATGTGCAATGCTGGAATCCAACTCAATCACTACCTAAGCAAAGTAAAGCTGCAGTTCAGATTTGGTCGTAGTTTGAAAACCCTCAGTCAAGTAATGCTACAAAAACAAAATCAGGAGGACATATAACCATAGCCACACATCTTCTAAATCTTAATCTGGAATGCCAGAAAAATAAATAATTTAAAGTCTCATTACAACACAAATCTTTATGCCAAATCTGCTTGAAATCCAACAATCCCTCATCAAGTAATGCCGAGGAAACCAAAATGAGGAACAGAGATGAGGGGGCAATAACTCCCGTACATCTTGTGTATTGAAATTAATTTAAGAATTTATCAATATAAAATATGTGCCAAATCTGGTTAAAGTAAAACATCCATTGTTATGTTATGCTGCCGATACCAGATGCAAAATAATTACTCTAAATGCTGTGACTAAATCATACAGTGTCTCATCAATATAGAGCTGCATACCAAATTTGGTTGTAATCCAATCACACTGGAAATGTTATGCTGTGGAAGCAAAAGAGTGACATATGGGCCATAAGTGGCCTTACCTGCTCTAAATTAGGCACAAAAATCTGAAATTCACTCTTTTATGGTTCATGAACATAAGCTGCATATCAAAATTCAAATAAATCACAGTAAAGTTAATCCGATTTAAATTTAAACAATTCCTAGTGAAGTAAATTAGTTAAAATCCAAACATTCCAAGTAAAGTTTATTTAGTTACAATCCAAATATTCCAAGAAAAGTTTATTTAGTTACAATCCAAATAAGTCCAGGTAAAGTAATTGATTTAAAATCCAAATGATTCCAAGTAAAGTAAATTTAGTTAAAATCCAAATATTTCCTAGTAATGTTAATTTGCAGAAAGCAAACTTCTGGCATAGGGAGAACATGTTTACTTCAGCGGTTGCCAAATTTCCTCCAACTGGACCCAAACAAGATTTATTTGTTGCATGCAAAATTTAATTCTGTCATGCTAACTTTAAGATCTGTTGATAGGTGGTCGATCAGGGGCCAACACACAATATAATCTAATCAAAAACGAAAAACACAACCAACATACAAGACAAGCTAATCAAAGGCCAAAACACAACCAACACACAACATGAGCTAATCAAAACCTGATTATTCTGCCAACCTTGAAATCTCAGCATCATGTGTTAATTCCAAGCCAAAGAACAAAGCTGAGCTAGATGGCTCAGTTCCAATTTTTGGGGGACCATGCAGCTTTCAGTGATAAAACTGCTGCTTATAGGTAATCAGGTAAACCTCCAGGGTGGGGGCTACTAATTCTCCCTCTCTGTAATATTTTCATAGAAGGCATAAAAGTGACTTGTCTTATAAGTGAGGGAGCCTTATCTTGAGGGATGTTCCAACAAATGCAGTGTCCAATAGTGAATTAAAACACAATTACAAAGTATTAAATTATGTGAAATCTTATAATTGGTTTTCTAGAGCCAACTATAGTGGAACAAATTAAGCAGCAGTGACATGCAAACATTTTGACCAATCAAATGCTATCCAGAACATTTTGACCAATCAAACGCTATCCAGAACTGTACCAGCATCATTAAAGGGGCATCAGTACACTATGGGGGCATTATAATGGGGGATGTCTGTATCCTAGCAACTTTCAGGCAGGGGCCAACACAAAATATGGGGGGGGGGGATGTTGATATCCTAGAAACTTTCAAGCAGGGGAAAAAGCACAACATGGGGGATGTATGTATCCCAGCAATTTTCAAGCTGTACACTGACTTGTGACAGACTTCAATCTCAGAACCTATAGATCTGATAATAAGATTCCCTGATTGCATCTACAAAATTGACATTTCTCATAGCAGGGGGGAAAAAACAAAGCAGAATCCTTCAAATTCCATGTTACTGACTTCTTTCATAGACAAGTTCCAGAAAGTCAAACTTTTGGACTCTAAGCTTGACTTTCAATAGTTCCCAGTGGCAAAAAGAAAATCTCAATAAATATAAAATTATAACAAATTGACTTTACATATATTGACCTACAGCCAAACATGCTAATCCCAACTGACCTTACATGTATGTACCTGAAGCAAGGCCTATTGATCCCAACTGACTTTATATATATGTACCTGAAGCAAGGCATATTGATCCCTGCTGACTTTACATATATGTACCTGAAGCAAGGCCTATTGATCCCAACTGACTTTACATATATGCACCTGAAGCAAGGCATATTGATCCCAACTGATTTTACATATATGTACCTGAAGCAAGGCCTATTGATCCCTGCTGACTTTACATATATGTACCTGAAGCAAGGCATATTGAAACATGCTAATCCCAACTGACCTTACATATATGTACCTGAAGCAAGGCCTATTGATCCCAACTGACTTTATATATATGTACCTGAAGCAAGGCATATTGATCCCTGCTGACTTTACATATATGTACCTGAAGCAAGGCCTACTGATCCCAACTGACTTTACATATATGCACCTGAAGCAAGGCATATTGATCCCAACTGATTTTACATATATGTACCTGAAGCAAGGCCTATTGATCCCTGCTGACTTTACATATATGTACCTGAAGCAAGGCATACTGAAACATGCTAATCCAACTGACTTTACATATATGTACCTGAAGCAAGGCCTATTGATCCCTGCTGACTTTACATATATGTACCTGAAGCAAGGCCTATTGATCCCTGCTGACTTTACATATATGTACCTGAAGCAAGGCCTAATTGATCCCTGCTACTTTACATATATGTACCTGAAGCAAGGCATATTGATCCCTGCTGACTTTACATATATGTACCTCACGCAAGGCATACGGATCCCAACTGACTTTACATATATGTACCTGAAGCAAGGCATACTGAAACATGCTAATCCAACTGACTTTACATATCTGTACCTGAAGCAAGGCATATTGATCCCTGCTACTTTACATATATGTACCTGAAGCAAGGCATATTGATCCCCGCTGACTTTACATATATGTACATGAAGCAAGGCATATTGATCGCTGCTGACTTTACATATATGTACCTGAAGCAAGGCATATTGATCCCTGCTGACTTTACATATAATCTCCTGAAGCAGGATTGATTCCTATTGGACATATTAATTCAAGTAACCAATATTAATGCTAATTTCTGAGTTTAACAATATTTGTGTAGTGCTGAGTGTTAATCTTTCTAACAAAATGCATGTACACAGCTGTATATTTTATTCTTTGCTGTCTTGAATGCTACAAATATATTTTCTCTGCAGAATTCTCTGAATCTGAGTTGGATCTTATGTGTAGTTAAATTCATTCCTCTGCCTTTCTGTCTGTATATTTACCAATCTCTCAATCTAGTGTTTGACATGCAGTGCCATATACATTTAATGCAAGTGTCCATCTTATCACTATCACAAAAACACTGAGAACAAAAATGATATGATGTGACAGATCATTACTCACTCTTTGAGCTCTGTTTCTCTGTATCCAGTGAATGGGCACTCTCCAGTTCTTGTTTAGATGCTGACTCTGGGATCTGTACATGCTGTATACTGAGCTTGTGACACACTTCAAATGCTTGACCAATGGAACGAACAATCCTCATAGCTTGCTCCTGTAATTACAGAAAAAACAAAGTTCTAACAAGAGGATTAAACTCAATTATTTTCATCATGAAACAGTAAATTCCTTAACTGGCTACCTGTTTTACATTAAGTGAACAAATACTAGCAAATTGCTGTAAAAAAAAAAAGAGAAAAAAGTACAAAATGTCAACCAGCATGAATTACAGCACAATCAAAGTTTCCAGTTTCCAAAACCAAATTTCTAAAACCAAATAAAACTTATGTAACACTTCTTGAAACAAATATATACTTATGTGTTACAACTGACATTAAATATATGCATACATGTTACACTTCTTGACACATAGATCTTTTTGGTACTGGTGATCACATCCGACAATGGATCAGTATCAGTGGAAAGCCCTCCATTGATTTCAGGATGTTTTCTGTCAAATTTGGTCAAATTCTACTGATTAATTTTTGAAAAGTTGTTTAAATGATTTTATATTTTTGAGAAAGAATGGCCATATTTGATGCTGGTTGGTATCTTTAAAAAACCTTGAAAGGTCTTCATGCTAGCGGCAAAGATACTTTGTCAAGTTTGGTTACATTTTATTCAACAGTTTGGAGAAACTGTTTAAAGCTTTTTCTAGTCTTAGTAATGGAGGCCATATTTATAGAAATATGTATGGTCTGCATGCCAGGATGCTTTCTGTCAAATAGTTTAGCCAGCAATTTTGTTGAAAAATTAATGTAATGGTCCTTTTGGTTTATTATTTTATACTAACAACAGCAATTATTATTAGAAAACTGGCATCAGATGTATACATTTAAAAGCTCACAACACGAGGATATTCTCTGTCGCAAATTTGGTCAAACAAAACTGAGCAGCTTTTGCAAAAAAAATCATTTGAATGTTTCTCTTATTTTAAATCACAATGACCATATCTGATGGTGGATTAGTGTTATGAATATTTAATTTAATTGTTTCTTTGTTAGGTTTATTTTTTAAATTTCATTACATGCTATTGTAATGTAGAATTGTATGTTGGATTTGACCTTGTCCAAAACTGAGTTCATTTCTGCTTGACCTTATTGACTTTAAAAAATTTTTTATTTCATTTTATGTAATCTAATAATAGCTTCATTATTCTCATGGTGTATGAACACATCAGGATTTTTTTCAGGTAAACAAGAAGGTGTAAATATGTTGATCTGGGTCAGGGGTTTGGAGTTAGCTAAGTGAATTTTACAGGTTATTGTGTTGTAAATAAACAGGACTCATTAGATCATTCTAAAAGGTTATTTTCCATTAGGTAATGTTTAATTTTTGAAAATACTAATTGTGACCTCAGGTCAAGTAGAGAACTATATAATCTTGTGACTGTGAGGATTTGGTCATTTGTGCTTTAACATCTAGCAAGTTGTATTAGTTGTGACCAGTTTGGGCTGCATTTTATTTTCTTCAATTTATTGAACTCATGTGATTATTTTCTCTGGAAATACAAAAGTGCTCTGATAAAATGCATGGATAAAGACATTCACTAGAATTTATAATATATTCAAACCTGGAATAATATTACTGTGATTCAACAAAAGACTGTTGACACATCAGCACTCCATAAGCTATAACAGACACGTCATCATCTTCAGTTTAGGATCTCTTTGGGACTTGGACTTGTACTGCATTCTACTCAGGACTTTAAATTACTAGGACTTGTGTCTGATCTAATTCTTGGATTATTTTGGGATTTAATCTGCAACACCATAAGTTCTTTTTTCTCATTTTCACTTTTGTCTTCTAGGGAAATAAATTGTTTGTTAAATTTTAGCTTGTTGTCCTTCACTCTTTTCTGTTTCTTATTTTAAGAGCATCAACTCATAACAATTATCATCATTTGTATAAATCTTAAAGATCTTCATGCCAGGATACTCTGCCAAAAATATGAGCTAGTTCTGTCAAGTGGTTAAAAGGTTGCTTCAAGTTATTTCCATTTTTAGTGACAGTGGACATGTTTAATAGCAGATCAGCATCAGTTGCATGAAAAATTGAAAGCCCTTTATCTTTCTGTCAACTTTTGGTCAGATTCGGCTTGTTTTCTATTTTTTAAATTTAAAACTTTTAAATATTTAAAGCATCTCAATATTTAGCAACTTTTCTGTTTTTAGTAACATTGCTACCTTTTGAAGGTACATAAGCATCATTTGTATGACCTTTAAAAGTCTTTCTGTGATTTTGTTCAGAATTTATTTTAACAGGTCCTTTATATTGTTTTAACTAATTTTAGTAATGGGGGGGTGGCCGAGTGGCTGAGTGGTCTAAAACGCTATCACTGCCATCTCACCTCTGTCTGCATAAGTTTGAGTCTCAGATTCGGCCAATGTGGGTATGTGAGAAAGCTTGCCAGTAGCTTCTCGAGGGTCAGTGGTTCTTTCCGGGGATTTCCCGGGTTCTTCCACCACCATTAATACTGGCTGCCATGTATAGCCTATCATGTGCTGAGAAATGGCGTTAAACCCTACAACAACAATAACAACAACAGTAATGGGGGCATATCTGATTGTGGATTGTCATCATTTGTACACATTTAAAATCACATTTAAAATCATTCCAGGATGCACTATGCCAAATTTGATAAAAACTGGTTAAGTGGTTTTTTAAAAGTTTAAAATACTAACAGTCAGTGGACATTATCATGTACAACACACAGTGCATAATGGATGCAGCACCATGCTACAAGCTCAACTGGCCAGGTGAGCTAATAATAATAATAATATCAAAACTAAAGTTTTCATTTTAACACAAAAGACAAAGACTCATAAGCAGTTTACAAGGTCCCATATGAAATAAATTATTTAAGAACTCAAAGATACTTTTGCCTACAAAGTGTGGCTAGATATCATTCCTAAATACATGGATACATAGCACATGCTTTTTTGTAGGTGTGTGTGAGCGGGAATGTAGCCTCTATTTTCAAACTAGCAAAACAACTGTTATTGCATCATTTTTGCAATATACATTCCAGTCTATTGGTTTATGGATGTGGCACATATAGTTTTGTACTCCTTGGAATCAGTCTAAATTGCATTGTACTGATACTACATGTGTAAATTACTCAAAGCTCTTAATACACTCCAATAACATGAAATGATAACCATTCTGTAGCACCAACTGACTGGTTCTCCAGATGAATGGTGTAATTCTGATTGTTTGAGAGAATATTTGACATGTTTGGTAACTAGTCATGATAACTGATGTATACAGACTTGATATGAATCAGCCCTTCTAATGAGTAGTAAAAAACAGCACAAACCATGGCAGTAGTACTCGTAATTTGGCACAAAAGCACCAATTACTCATTTTTTAGCATATTATGTGTATGTATTTTCCAGCATGACTCTGTACAAAGGATAAAAAAGGTAAAAAGGAAAAGTGAGTGCAAAAAGGTTTTAGTCTGCAAATAACTATACAATACATTGCTCAATAAACATATTAAGTTGATCGTCTTTCACCATTTAACCATCCCATTGTTAGACACAGCTACCGTCTCTTCTGGTAAACTAAGATACAAAATCTGATAACAATCCATCAAGTTGATAAAAGTAGACACAACTTTCACCATTTAACCATCCCATTGTTAGACACAGCTACCGTCTCTTCTGGTAAACTAAGATACAAAATCTGATAACAATCCATCAAGTTGATAAAAGTAGACACTGCGAACATCACCACTTCCAAAAACCAAACAATTTTCCCCTTAAGTCTGAAATGTATGATGACCTTGACCATTGACCTTTTTGGTGCAACATCTTATAGGTTGTTCCATCTGCACTAGTGAACTTGCATGCAAAACCTAATGAAATGAAAAAACAACCTATCTATGAAACAAGCTTTCAAAACCTTTTAATCATTCCACAGTGAATTTACCTTGGCATTTGACATTAAAAGTCCATGATATAAATATTATTCCTAGCAAACCAATGTGACATATCTGATGACAACTCATCAAGTGATATGCACTGAAAACTGAAATTTCGATGCGATAATCCTTAACTAACGTATTGCCCCACTTTAACCTTGACCATAAAAGTTTATGACCTACAAGCTACATGGACAGTTTCTGCCCTGATTCAGTTGTAGACAATATATAATGATGATCCACTGATATCAACAGGAGATAATTGGCCATACAAATTTTAATATGTGTATTTTAAGCCTGTCTTCTTCAGGAAGTGGTCCTAACCTTAGCAGCAATGGCCTTTACAGATCAAAGATACTGAGAATGTAGCAAGCAAACAAAGGAATGGAGAAAGAAAAAAAATAACCATCACAGAATAGGGAAATGCTTTGCTGGAAAGGAGATATCATTTCAAAATTCATGTGTTAATCAAAATATCAATGAGTATAATGACCATGGCAGGAGTACTTAATCCTGAATAAGGTTACCAACTGAAGAGATTACACACACATCTTGTTGAGGCATACATTGAAACAAGTCTATTTTGTTCTATATATACTTGTTATACATGCATTAGAAAGTTAATTCAATCAGAGTAATTAATGTTTAGCTGCAATTACTGTTTCTTAAATAGAAAATGAATTAGGAAACCACAAATCTCAATTATCAAGTGCACCCAGCTTAAATATTGTGGAAATACCCATGAGTAATCAGACCCTCCCAGTGCGTGTAATGATGTTGATTGTACATGCATTACATATGAGGGAAATCTCCTTGCTCATCAGATAGTCTCCATGGGTGTAATGATGATGTCTGTACCTCCACTACATATGGGGTAAATCCCCATGGTAATCAGATAGTCCCAGTGGCTGTTATGATGATGTTTGTATACTACATCACATATGATGGATAGTCCCAGTGGGTGTGATGATAATGTCTGTATATGCATTACATATGGTGGTAAACCCCTTGATAGTCATATTGTCTCAGTGGTTGATCAAAGTCTTATACAATTATGATGACATTTCCCAGGGGTTAATGTCTCACCCATGAACACAAAGTTCTCCAATACCAGAAGTTAGTGTCTCATCCATGAACGCAAATTCTACATTCCCAGGGGTTATTGTCTCACCCATGAACACAAAGCTCTCTATTCCCAGGGGTTAGTGTCTCATCCATAAACACAAAGCTCTCCATTCTCAGGGGTTAGTGTCTCATCCATCAACACAAAGTTCTCCATTTCCATGGGTTAGTGTCTCACCCATGAACACAAAGTTTTACATTCCCAGGGGTTATTGTCTCACCCATGAAAACAAAGTTCTCTATTACCAGGGGTTAGTGCCTCATCCATGAACACAAAGTTCTACATTTCCAGGTTTTATTGTCTCAGCCATGAAAAACAAAGCTCTCCATTCCCAGGGGTTACTGTCTCAGCCATAAACACAAAGCTCTCTATTACCAGGGGTTAGTGTCTCATCCATGAACACAAAGTTCTACATTCCCAGGGGTTATTGTCTCTGCCATGAAAAACAAAGCTCTCCGTTCCCAGGGGTTAGATTCTCATCCATAAACACAAAGCTCTCCATTCCCAGAGGTTAGATTCTCATCCATGAACACAAAGTTCTCAATTCACAGGGGTTAGTGACTCATGCAACAACACAAAGTTCTCCATTCACAGAGCTTTGTGTCTCATCTGTGAAAACAAAGTTCTCTATTCACTGAGGGTTAGTGTTTCATCCATGATCACAAAAATATAGTCACAGGGCTTAGAGTCTCATACATGAACACGAAGTTCAGATTTGATTTTTGTTTGCATTCGATTTATTACTTACAGTCTCTGCAATGCATTGTTTTGTTTTCATTCATTTCGAATGAAAGGGCAATGCGTCTATGTTAGTTGGGTTTTCAAGTTTCAAGTGTAATGGGAGATAACTATTGTTTTCACACCTTGTCCTAATAAAAATGTGCTTTAATAAAATAGTAAATGTGTCCAATGCAAAACACAGGAATTTACAATAATGATTTATGTAACTGCAAATACAATAAATGTAAAATGTGCTTGTAAAATATGTCAGCAAATTGTATTAGTTTCCTTCATATTAAACTAATCAGATGCAACCACTGGTGATCTCATTACATCTATCTGCCTAGAAATAATTGATTTGAAACACAATCATGATGTTCGTCCATGATATATTCTGTTTACATTTATCATTCATTATTCTGTGTTTATATTGTTTTCTTCATAATGGATTTAGTTCATTCACACTCATTCTTACTTTCATTTGCGTTCATTCTGCATTCCATTTCCCTTTCACTAGTAATGTAAACTGTTTCAGGGTATTTAGTAATACTGCATTTATGTTTCCGGGTATTTAGTAATACTGTATTTAAGTTTCAGGGTATTTAGTTGTTGTTGTTGTTGTTGTAGTGTTTAACGCCATTTTTCAGCACATGATAGGCTATACATGGCAGCCAGTATTAATGGTGGAGGAATAACCTGGGAAAACCCTGGAAAGAACCACCGACCCATGAGAAGCTA
The DNA here is from genome assembly GCA_028554795.2 of Sinohyriopsis cumingii. Taxonomy (NCBI): domain Eukaryota; kingdom Metazoa; phylum Mollusca; class Bivalvia; order Unionida; family Unionidae; genus Sinohyriopsis; species Sinohyriopsis cumingii. Next base: position 75,045,860 of record CM068840.1, on the reverse strand, counting down.
CTGGCAAGCTTTCTCACATACCCACATTGCCTGAATCCAAGACTCGAACCCATGCTGACAGAGGTGAGATGGCAATGATCCGTAACGGAGAGCGCTTTAGACCACTCAGCCACTTGGGGCCCCCCAGGTTATTTAGTAATACTGCATTTAAGTTTCAGGGTGTTTAGTAATATTGTATTTAAGTTTCAGGTGGGTACAGTAACTGATATTGAGGATATAAGATCTGAAAAACTTGAACATAGAATCCTAATCTTGACATCACTGGGAAGAAATGAATCACACGCAAACTCTTGGAATTAAGGTTTATGTTTTGCCACAGATTTTATATTAAAAACTTACACTTATAAATCTCCAGGTGTTGGCATGTATAGACAGTGGATACCTTATCTCAGCCAAAATAAATGTTTATAGAGAAAATATTTTATTTAAATGATATAATGTTATTGTCTCACTTGTTAATAGATATTAATTTCACTTTTCTGCCTGTTACAACAGCATTGCCATTTACACTGGACAACAAATTTTTACAAAAGTCATGTTACTGAAATAAAATTAGTCAATTCTTATCAATTTTTATGTGCTGAACACGAATATGACAGTCAAATTGCAAAATTGGCTCTAGTTTTTTTGTAATCTGCAAGAAATTAATGTTTACATAACGAAATGCATTCCAATAGTAAAACGTCAACTGTAATAGCCTACCTATAAAAAATCAAGTCATTGACTACATCTTAGATTTCTTCGCCTGTCTCTTGTACAGCTGTTCGGGAGCATCTCTGAGGAGTGTCCAGCAGTAGTCAGCCAGCATTGTAGTGGACCATTTTCCCTGGTATCTTTGTTCCATTGTTGCGATATCTTGATGAAAACGTTCGCCGTGTTCATCACTAATAATACCACAGTTGCTAGGAAAGAAATCCAAATGGGAATGAAGGAAGTGAATCTTTAGAGACATATTGCAGCCAAGTTTCTTATACTTCATCAACATGTCTTCTACTAGTTCCTTATAGTTTTCTGCCCTAACATTTCCGAGGAAGTTTGTAGAAACTAGGCGAAAAGCATTCCATGCTTGTTTCGCGTCACCTTCCAGCAAGTTGTTGAACCGGTCATCTTTGAAAAGCTCTCGAATCTGAGGACCCACAAAAACTCCCTCTTTAATCTTTGCTTCGCTGAGTCGAGGGAATTTTTCATGCAGGTATCGGAATGCTGGCAAAGTCCGGTCAATGGCTTTCACGAAGTTCTTCATCAAACCTAGTTTGATGTGAAGGGGTGGTAGCAAGATTTTCTGAGCCTCAACCAGAGCTGGGTGTTGGATATTCTTCTCTCCAATGGCTACATTCTGCCTGTGAGTCCATTCCTTCCTCATGTAGTGCATTTCCCTTGCTCGGCTATCCCACTCGCATAAGAAACACATGTATTTTGTATATCCTTGCTGCAGTCCCATTAAAAGGGCAACTACCTTCAAATCACCACAGAGGTGCCAGCTGTACTTGTTATACTCAATGGAATTCAGTAGCTGCCTTAAGTTATCGTATGTCTCTTTCATGTGGACAGCATACGCTACTGGAATAGATGGAAGAATGTTTCCATTGTGCAAAAGCACAGCCTTGAGACTCAGTTTCGAAGAGTCCACAAATAGTCTCCATTCTTGTGGGTCATGAGTGATTTTTAAAGCATTCATGAGGCCCTCAATATCGGAACAGAATATCAGATTACTTTCCTTTCTGAAGAAAGGCTCCAATTGCTGGTGGCGCTTTCGATATGCAGTAATTGTGACATCTTCTTCTAGAAGATTCCATTGTTGGAATCTTGATCCTAGCAATTCTGCCTTGTTCTTTGATAAGTCCAAATCACGAATCGGGTCATTTAGTTCTTCCTGTGTTATTCTGTGTGGGGTTGATGATGCACCACAGTGAAAATCTGGATCACTGCATGCTGATGGACCAGGAGAAGAACAGGTCGACTCACCTTTGTCTTCGTCAGATGAATCAAGAGAATATTCTGCTGGAGGTTCTGGAATAGGAAGTCCCTCACCATGTGGAACTGGTCTCAATGCAGACGGAATGTTTGGGTAGACTATTCTCGACTTCTTTCGCTTCGTTATTCCGCCGGAAAGAGGAGGAACCAAGCAGAAGTAACAGTCATTTAGGTGGTTGCTTGGCTCTCTCCACACCATTGGGACTGCAAACGGCATTGATGACCTTTTGCAATTCAACCACTGTGAAAGCTGTGTTGTACATGTAGCACAGCATATATGCGGAGCCCAAGGCTTGTCTTGGTCACCAACCTTGCATCCGAAGTAAAGATGATATGCCTTCTTCACTTGAGAATTGATACTTTTCTTCTGGTTGGCAAATGTCACTTCCCCACAAATATAGCAAAAATTGTCCGCGGTATTAACACACTTTCGAGGCATTACTGTTCTTTATTGTACGTAAATGGATAAAATAATAAGTTTTATGTAACAGTAGCTTGAACTGTCTCGCACAACGTCTAAAATATTTTAAATGCTGAACCTATCTGATTGGGCTTTATATAGTACACTGCTTACGTCAGCTTCAGCAGCCGCCTGGCATTAGTATAATAGGCCTACACATGTATAGTACACTGCTGACGTCAACTTACTTCAGCAGCCGCATGGCATTAGTATTGCATTGCATCAAAAAATGATGCAATCAACTGTGGATGATGTGAGCATGATGGTATTATGCAATGTTACATCATTATTCCGGATGTTGCTGCAGTCCTACTGGAGAAATTTACACAGTGAAACATAGAAAATGAGGTATATGAATATCTTCAAAACGAGAGCCAATACAAATTTTTCACGGTTATATTCGTGTTCGGCACACCAAAATACTACAGATTAGGGCCTTTTCAAGTCAGTAATGATTTCACTGTTGACCAGTGTTATCAACATGTTAACACTGCCCTAGATATGCAGTGTATTTTTCACAGGCAATTAAGACTACACCATAAGCAGAGACAATGCAGGGGCACACACATAATTATTTTCAGGAGGCAATTATGTGGTAGTCAGCTAAGCAGAGACAATGCAGGGGCACACACATAATTATTTTCAGGGAGCAAATATGTAGTAGTCAGCTAAGCAGAGACAATGCAGGGGCACACAAATAATTATTTTCAGGGGCAAATATGTAGTAGTCAGCTAAGCAGAGACAATGCTGGGGCACACACATAATTATTTTCAGGGGCAAATATGTGGTAGTCAGCTAAGCAGAGACAATGCAGGGGCACACACATAATTATTTTCAGGGGGCAAATATGTAGTAGTCAGTTAAGCAGAGACAATGCTGGGGCACACACATAATTATTTTCAGGGGCAAATATGTGGTAGTCAGCTAAGCAGAGACAATGCAGGGGCAAACAGAACTGTTTTCAGGAGGCAATTATGTGGTAGTCAGCTAAGCAGAGACAATGCAGGGGCACACACATAATTATTTTCAGGGGGCAAATATGTAGTAGTCAGCTAAGCAGAGACAATGCAGGGGCAAACAGAACTGTTTTCAGGAGGCAATTATGTGGTAGTCAGCTAAGCAGAGACAATGCAGGGGCACACACATAATTATTTTCAGGGGGCAAATATGTGGTAGTCAGCTAAGCAGAGACAATGCAGGGGCACAAACAGAATTATTTTCAGGGGACAAATATGTAGTAGTCAGCTAAGCAGAGACAATGCAGGGGCAAACATAATTATTTTCAGGAGGCAATTATGTGGTAGTCAGCTAAGCAGAGACAATGCAGGGGCACACACATAATTATTTTCAGGGAGCAAATATGTAGTAGTCAGCTAAGCAGAGACAATGCAGGGGCACACACATAATTATTTTCAGGGATCAAATATGTAGTAGTCAGCTAAGCAGAGACAATGCAGGGGCACACACATAATTATTTTCAGGGAGCAAATATGTAGTAGTCAGCTAAGCAGAGACATTGCAGGGGCACACACATAATTATTTTCAGGGAGCAAATATGTAGTAGTCAGCTAAGCAGAGACATTGCAGGGGCACACACATAATTATTTTCAGGAGGCAATTATGTGGTAGTCAGCTAAGCAGAGACATTGCAGGGGCACACACATAATTATTTTCAGGGGGCAAATATGTAGTAGTCAGCTAAGCAGAGACAATCCAGGGGCGCACACATAATTATTTTCATGGGGCAAATATGTGGTAGTCAGGCTATTAAGTTTTACTGAAAACTGAGTAGTAAATTTAAAGTTGAGACATACTTAACAATACTCCTCAACAATGAATGATTAATCCGCATTTTTAAGTCCACAGGATGGCGCTAATAATCACTAAATGAACAGTCCAGAAGTTTATACCTTTTAAACTGGTGAGCAGGTCTATTAAATTATATATCTAGTGTTTGAAAAGTTATACATCTGTTACATGGTGTGGAAAATCTGATCAAAAAGTTAAATACAAATTAATTTTTCTCATGAAAATTTCTGATATCCCCCACCCAAATCTACTGTCAAGTCAAGATATAAAATAAGACAAAGTTTAATTAAAATATTTTCAATTGTTTCCAAAGCTATATCTAAACATTATTATAGGTCACTTATTCACATTTCCCCTTCCATAACCTTGACCTCAAGGCAGGGGTTATGGCTATGGTATGTACACATTATATAGTCATCATATATAACTGGTAAAAGTTTGACTAAAATGTCTTCATTGGTTTAATAGTTATATTCTGGACAAAAAGGTGAGACAGAGAAGCAGTTTCCACTGCTGTGACCTTCACCATGATACTGTGCATAACTAATATGTGACACACGTTGTATACATAATATATAATTGGCTAAAGTTTCATTAAAATATCTTAACATGCACAGGTCAAAGCATTACATTTTCGCTTACTGCAATATTGACCTTGAAGCAGAGTGTAGCTATAATACATGATACACTGTCTTGTCGTGATATATACTTGGGCAAGTTTAATTACAATATTGTCAATGGTTCAAGAGTTATATATATATATATATATATATATATATATATATATATATATATATATATATATATATATATATATATATATATATATACTCCAGACAAGGCTAGACGTCATATAATTTGACAGACATCTCATATAATTATTATTTCCTAGACTGGCTGAGACTAACATCTTGCAAGAAGTCAACATATTTTTCCTGGAAAAATACTGACATGATTCCTTTTCCAATTTATAAAACTTCTATTTGTTGTTAAAATAAGCATTTCTGTACATCACTTTTTAAAAAAAAGAAATTAAGTCCCCTTACCTCACTCATAAAATGTTGAAAAATACATTACTCGTGTGGATAACCATGACATCAAGACAAATAATCTGCTATCAACAAACATGGTTCCCCCAAAGTTTTAATCTCCAACTATGTTATTTATCAAAATATAGTGGCAATCTAAATACAGATGTTGATTTATTCTGATGGTGATTGTTTGTGCCAACAACATATATTTCATTACAAGTGTTTCTATGTTGGATTAGTGATTGTTTATGCCAACAACACATATTTCATTACAAGTGTTTCTATGTTGGATTAGTGATTGCTTGTGCCAACATAGATTTCATTACAAGTGTTTCTATGTTGGATTAGTGATTCCTTGTGCCAACAATGATTTCATTACAAGTGTTTCTATGTTGGATTAGTGATTCCTTGTGCCAACATAGATTTCATTACAAGTGTTTCTAAGTTGGATTAGTGATCGCTTGTGCCAACATAGATTTCATTACAAGTGTTTCTGTTGGATTAGTGATTGCTTGTGCCAACACAGATTTCATTACAAGTGTTTCTGTTGGATTAGTGATTGCTTGTGCCAACACAGATTTCATTACAAGTTTTTCTGTTGGATTAGTGATTGTTTGTGCCAACACAGATTTCATTACAGGTGTTTCTATGTTGGATTAGTGATTCTTTGTGCCAACATAGATTTCATTACAAGTTTTTCTGTTGGATTAGTGATTGTTTGTGCCAACACAGATTTCATTACAAGTGTTTCTATGTTGGATTAGTGATTGCCAACATAGATTTCATTACAAGTGTTTCCAAGTGTTTCTATGTTGGATTAGTGATTCCTTGTGCCAACATAGATTTCATTACAAGTGTTTCTATGTTGGATTTGTGATCGCTTGTGCCAAGGTAGATTTCATTACAAGTGTTTCTGTTGGATTAGTGATTGTTTGTGCCAAGATAGATTTCATTACAAGTGTTTCTATGTTGGATTTACTCTCTCTACATGGCTTAGGCTAGTGGTTCCCAATCTGTGGGCCAGAGGATTATTCAAAGGGGTCCATGATTGACTGACTAATTAACAGATCTTGCAGATATGCAACTATCTGTCAAATGTATTTATTTGTTGTTGTGATGAAAAAGATGCAAATTCAATTACAATAATTACCAAGTTTGTCATAATATTTTTTTTTCATCATGAATTTTTTCAATTAATGAAGTCTAAATGTACAACTATTATCATAAAATATCACAATATTGTTTTAGGTTAAGACCAGGTCCTCATAACTAAAAAGGATGGGAACCACTGGTTTAGTCTATTTGAAGACCAACTGGTTTAGTCTATTTGAAGACCAACTGGTTTAGTCTATTTGAAGACCAACTGCAGGCCACACAAAGTACATTTCTGTTTTATGGTTCCTTTTATCATAAAATTTACATGGACCAAACATTTTGTTTTGTTTTCAGAGTAGAGAGTTCTTCTGGTTTACTGAGTTCAAGTAAAACTAAAGAAAGAAAAGATGATTTGGTACTGAGAATATTTAATTTCATAATGAGATATTGAAAAATTTCAGTTGGAGAAAAATTATACTGTCACAGTGGTGATATCACTTTTATTGCCACAGCAGCTACATCACTTTTTGAATTACTTTATTTTTCCATTTAGGAAGTACATGTATATCAAGATTTATATATGTTATTCAGGCCTATATTTTCATATTTAACATATTTTCGTTTCCTTTTCTCTCCTTCCCCATCAAGATGAACAGATCTTAAAATAAATCAAGACTGTTGACCCTCTAGTAAACTGGCATAAATGAAAATGCCTAAAACTCAACCCCAAACAACACAGAGCAGGCTACAAGTGTCAGCTTTTTATAATTAGTTTTCTATGTGAAATATGTAAATTAGCAGTGACTGAACTTACATGACCTGTTGCTATTGAATAATTAGCGTCACTCATACAGTATCATATGCCTATTACAACCAAAGACAAATGATGCACATTTTTATAAGAAAAACTCTTGATTACATGTAGTACTAAACTTCTGAAGTCAGTTAGACAATTCTGTCATTTTTCAGTCAGTACACCCACTCAGCAATTTTCATGTATCAATCCATGCAAGAAATGTGTCAACAAAAATCTCTTTATTTTCATATGAAAACAGTCAGAAAACAACCTGAAATATCATACATTCAATCTAAATTTGCAAAATGTCGCTGTCCTAACATTATTGTTAAATTTGATGACAATACAATGTTTCACTCATTAATTATTTCCTTATATCTACTAAAAAAACATACATATCCTCTATATATTTTAAACCTGATGCTTACACTAATTACCACTTAACTGTACCAATTAAAACCTAAACTTTTCATTCCAAATTTATCCAATGGTTTCAAAAATCCCATATAACTTACAGAAATCGCAATATACACACTGACCTTTCTTCTCCTTAATCTTTGCCTGTATGTGCATTGCTGATAGACACTGCAGTTCAGTTGGCATTGACTCGATACCTCAACATTGTCAATATTCATAATTCTAAATTCACGCCTGACCTTTCAAAACAATACTAGGGCTTGTATTTTTTGTCAGTTCTCTATAAGATAACCTATGTACTGTGTACATGTATAATGTACATGCAGAGAACCCATTCATTGGGAAAAGAAGAGGTAAAAAAATACACATGTGGATTTAATTATCTCCCCACCTGGTTCTAGTATGTCAAACTGCAGATCAGCGTTTCATATGCTAATTTGTTTCATTGTTTCACGTATGATACTATGTATAGGGAACCACTATTTGGTATTACTCAAATGCAGTATGTATGTTTACATACATACATACATACATACATACATACATACAGATACAGACAGACAGACAGACAGACAGAGAGTATGAATCTCACCATGTACTAATTATCTTGCTTTGCAACTCCTTCTGTGGTAGATGGAAAATTATAAAATTGATATTGTACTTTGCATTACTAGTATTGTACTTTCTTTTACTGGCATTGTACTTTGTTTTACTAGTACTGTACTGTACTTTGCATTACTAGTATTGTACTTTGCATTACTAGTATTGTACTTTCTTTTACTAGTATTGTACTTTGCTTTACTAGTACTGTATTGTACTTTGCATTACTAGTATTGTACTATGCTTTACTAGTATTGTACTTTGCATTACTAGTACTGTATTGTACTTTGCATTACTAGTACTGTATTGTACTTTGCATTACTAGTATTGTACTTTGCTTTACTAGTACTGTACTTTCTTTTACTAGTATTGTACTTTGCTTTACTAGTACTGTATTGTACTTTGCATTACTAGTATTGTACTATGCTTTACTAGTATTGTACTTTGCATTACTAGTACTGTATTGTACTTTGCATTACTAGTACTGTATTGTACTTTGCATTACTAGTATTGTACTTTGCTTTACTAGTATTGTACTTTCTTTTACTAGTATTGTACTTTGCATTACTAGTACTGTATTGTACTTTGCATTACTGGTATTGTACTTTGCTTTACTAGTACTGTATTGTACTTTGCGTTACTAGTATTGTACTATGCTTTACTAGTATTGTATTTTGCATTACTAGTACTGTATTGTACTTTGCATTACTAGTATTGTACTTTGCTTTACTAGTACTGTATTGTACTTTGCATTACTAGTATTATACTTTGAATTACTAGTATTGTACTTTGCTTTGCTAGCATTGTACTTTGCTTTACACGTAAATTGTACAATTAATAGCTACTTTTCATAAAATTTCGTGTTCTCAAATTCAGCTTAGACTTGAATCTCTCATCTACAAAGGCCTTGACCTTTGAGCTTTAAAGTCCATATTCAATAGGTTCCTACCACATCCCAAGTGCAAACCATCCACAAAGCCTGATAAACAGAGAGACCTGACTACTCAAATTGTGCGAAAATGAAACTGGCAATTCTAGGGGGAATTAGTCACATGCAAGAGGGTTTCTTCTTTTCTACATTTAATGGAATTATGTTACCTCTAGTTCATCATGCTGACTCCCTGCACTATGTTTGACCTGGCTTTTTAAACAATCCTAGGGACTTCAGATAGAGCATTCCCTAAGACCTTTTCTAGAACTAAAGGTCTAGTCTTATTGTGTTAGGTGCAGTCCCTTTATCTAACTCTAATCTACATATCAAAATGCACGGAATCTAAATACACTGTAATATAATCCAAAATAAAGCCATATATGTACTCTCCATACATACTCTTTTCCCACTGATACTGTATGTTAGAATTTCCAAAAATATTATTTTGAGTAGGAAATTACTTGTAAACGTTATTCTTATGAGCAAATTAATTCAAAATTAAACTATAACTACTCAACTCTATTTTAAGCACTTTATAACAACTAAAAGAGATTCAAATTTCCCTTCAACTGGACACTAACTTGTTTAAGTATTAAGGCAAACTTGCTATAATTGATTTTAATTAGCTTTACAAACACATCTTCCAACTGTCCTATTGACTCCTTTGTTTTAATTTCTCAGCACTGTAACTTGACACCATAGCATCTGAATAGCTGCTGATAACATAGTATTGACCCCAAATCTCTGCCTGTAAATCTAACAGCAGACTGTAGAGTTACTCCTCTATCATAGACATACTGTTATTAAATTTATGGAGAGAATTTAGAAAATTTATACACAAATATATCTTCTCTTCTAAAACTTTTATAAATACCATAGCACCCAAAATATCTAAATTTAGCCCTATAGTAGATGGATATCGTAGCACAGGGGTTCATTACAAAGCAAATTAGGAGTATCCTTCCAATGAATCAAAGAATGGGGGGGTGTCTAACCTGTAACAATATAACACAGGTTTAGGCACCCCCATCTCTTGATTATGGACCCATACTCCTAATTTTCTTTGTTGTAACAAACCCCTGTGATATAATAAGTTAACCATAAAAATTGACCATGAAATACAGGTCACAGTGACATGGTTTTCACTGACTGTACTATTCTTAATGATGCAATTACATACCACTCTATAACACTCTATGAATAATAACATCTGAGAAAAAAATTACCTAAACCAATATTGCACATAGCATCATAAGGGATGGGGGAACCCTCCAAAATTGAGGACACAACATTTTAAATGAAAACGGTAAAGAGTAGTTGTCACGTTTACCTTGACCCAGAGTAGCCCCAGTTTGAAACATGTATAATCAAGGTAATTCTGACAAGCAATTGTTTGATGTTAATCATTGCCGCAGGCTAGCACTAATCCCTTACATAAGATTGCCATGACTAGAAGTGGAGAGCTAGACCTAGGAGCTGCGAGGCCGCCAGATAGTCAATTATCACCTAGATGTGGAAACGTTTGTCCAGATCAAAAGAAGTTGCCCGAAGAAGTGGGAGTGTCTTAACTTCTTTTCCCTGCAGACAGACAGCCAGGTTGAACTGGCCGCTAAGACGATTGGACAGGGTCACAGCGCCACCCAATCAGAATCGAGATAGGGGAGAGACCCTGATTTGGCTAGAATGATATCTCCACGTCTTCTGGCAAGAATTAGTTCGCTAGAGATTGCCCAGAGGAGGATAGCGTAACTCCGAACAGCCATTCGTTATTGGCGGGAATATCTTAGAACAGGAAATTCTAAGTACAGACAGCATCAAATAAGCTTTGAGGGACAGACCAGTTACAGTTTGGTCCCGTAATCTCAGATAGAGAGACGGAGGAAAGGAGAAGAAAGGAGAGAAGTCAGGAGAAGTTGAAGTCTAGGAGGAAAAGGGGAGAGAAGGGAGGAAGAGGAAATTGGGAGCGAAATTGGAGGAGGAGATAGTCGAGAGGGAAACGGAGTCAAAGGAGGTGTTGGAGGAACAGAAGGAAGCAAAGAATTAGCGGGAAAGAAAGAGATGACTAGACACAAGGACAGGGAGAAATTCGAACTCACACTGTAAATCACGGGATGAATTAGGCTGTCACTTGGTCGAGGGAAAGACGTGTGATTGAGAGTTTATCGTTTTAGATCATCGAATTTATTAAATTATTATTAACTGAATTTCATCTTCGTGTTCTCTATAATTTAACCATCGGCATTGCTGACTGGGGGCTCAGAGTTATAAATCTACTTTGTCACTAATTTAACTTTCTAACCCCATGAGCCCGGGTGGAATTTTCATCATAATTTAATTAATATATATTGCAAGAACCCCACCCCAATGCGTGCAACCGTCACAGTGGGCACTTCGTCTGGGATTTGAATTAGACATAAATATTATTTTATGACCTAAAGTTTATTTGTTAGGAGTATTAGTGAACAGTGTGAAATAGTTGTGAGATATTTTCCATCCTGTGTATTTTGAATTTTTATGATTTTCTCATCTTGTGTTTGTTATATCTGATATTTCCATACTTGGTAGATCTTTAATTACTTGCAGTAATTGTGAAGCAAATATCAAGCAAATATCTTACCTGAACAAAATTAGTTGCTGTCGACAGGTAAGTATTTGGCTGGGAATATCTGTCCATTGTAGTAAGGTTGAGACAAGGTATCACTTCCTATTAGTATAACAATATGGCTACAAAAAGGCAAATGATCAAGGAGTACCGTGCCATGGGTTCGGAAGATCTCGGATATGAGGGAGATCGCCTGGCAGCATTTATTGAAGAAAGAATCAAGGAATGGAAGGCAGAAAAAGCAGAGGAGAAAGCGCTGGAAGATAGCAGTGGACCAAGAGCTGGCGAAGATAGCAGCGGACCGAGAGCTTGAGCTGGCCAAGAGTTAGCCAAGATAGAAGCGGACCAAGAGCTGGCCAAGATATCAGCGGACAGAGAAACCCAGAAAGAGCTTGAGCTGGCCAGGCTCACTCACGCTCTCGAAATGGAAAAGGTAAGGGTAGCAGTTAGGGACACCGATAGGGATGACGCCAGTACAAGTTCTGGAGGGACTGGATGACCTTTCATCGACCACCGAATGGTCCAGATAAATATGCCACGGTTCAACGATAAGGAGGAGTCTATCGATGATTTTCTCGTGCAGTTTGAGAAACTCGCTCACGCTCATAAAATTCCTGAGCAACATTGGGGGATTATCGTCTCAGCCTTTTTGCAAGGTGCAGCTTGTGAAGTCTACCACGGCTTAGCAGCAGACGATGCTGACGACTATAATGCGCTCAAGAAGGCCCTTCTTTGCCATTATCGGCTGACCGCCGAAACGTACCATCAACTTTTTCAGGACTCGACGAAAAAGGCAACGGAGACCCACTCTCAATTCCACAACCATGTTTGTGGGTTATTTGAGAAGTGGATGAAGATGCCGAAATCAAACTATCGTATGACGGGCTACGCGAGGTTATACTCAAGGAACATGTCCTAAGTACTTACCGTTGCGAGTTGACAGTCTTTCTAGCAGAGAGAGAGCACCGGACGCTCAAAGAGATCGCTAGCATGGCAGAGCGATACGAGCAGGCACACTCGAAGAGTGGAGGTTCCGGGGTGCGGACCAACCCACTGAGTCATGCCGTGTGGTTGAGGTAGAGCCGACTGTCTGTAACCGTCAGGGCGACGGGAGGGTCGGAGGGGATCTACAGGTAAGGATGCCAACCATAGACCTGGACAGGCCTCACCCACAAAAACGGGACTTGCAGGTCGGCGAGGGCCACTGACGTGTTTCAACTGCAAGCGCCCGGAGCATATTGCAAGGGACTGTCCCAAGGGCAGGCAGACCCAGGTGAATGCCATCACCAGGAAGGAGTGCGAGCCGAAGGCAAGCTGTAAACCAACAAACCTTGCGTCTGCTACTGTCAACGGAGAAGGTGCCACCATCTTGTATGACACTGGGTGTAGCGTCCCAGCCCTTGTCGACAAGAAGTACATTAAGCCCGAGGATTACACAGGGGAGGTAATCGAAGTTCAGTACGCGAACAGCGCGCGTGACTCATTGCCAGTGGCTGTCATTGACCTCGATTCACCGTACGTGAAGGGGAAAATTGAAGCTGCGTGCTTGGATGGTCTATCACATGACATCATACTGGGATGTCATTATGTGTTGCCACAACCGAACCCCAAAACCTGCACACCAATGCCGGTGAGTGCTGTGGAAACCAGGTCCAAGAGTTGACAGATGAAAGCGAAGCCGATGGAAGTTACATCGACACCGGTGAGTAACGTTCTTCCAGCCGAGTTGAGGAAGCTGCAACAGGAAGACACAACTCTGGCGCAGTTGCACAAACAGGCTGCAGCAGAAACGGAGAAAGAAACTCCGAATGGCGTGGTGAAGTTTGCGTACAAGAAGGGGATCTTGTATCGCCACACTAGGAATGGTAACGAACACTTTAAGCAAGTCGTCGTGCCAAAGGAGAAGCGAGGTGAAGTGTTGAAACTCGCGCACGAGAGTCTCATAGGTGGACACATGGGAATTGCCAAGACGCGTGACCGTCTTGTCAAAGAATTCTACTGGCCAGGGGTCCAGGGAGACATTAAGCGGTTCTGTCTCTGCTGTGACAAGTGTCAGAGAATGGCACCGAAAACGGATCATCGACCCGTCCCCTTGGAAGTACGCCACTTATTAATGAACCATTTAGACGTGTCGCGATGGATTTGATCGGACCGATGAAACCTGCATCGTCACACGGAAATCAGTATATTTTAATGGTCGTATATTACGCTACACGCTATCCGGAGGCCGTCGCATTGCGTAATATTGATTCAGAAACCATCACAGAAGCGCTGTTTGGGATTTGGTCAAGAGTCGGAGTACCCGACGAGATCCTGACCGATCAAGGGACGCAATTCATGAGTCATGTGATGGCGGAGGTGAACCGACCGATGTCAATTAAGCACCTCATGACTACATCGTATCACCCCCAATGTAACGGACTGGTCGAACGGTTTAACAGGACCCTAAAGAACACGCTCAAGAAGCTGTGCGAAGGCCACCCCAAGGATTGGGATCGGTATATTCCTGCCATGCTTTTCGCATACCGGGAAGTACCACAAGCAAGTTTAGGGTTCTCTCCCTTTGAACTCTTGTATGGGAGGACCATACATGGCCCAATCGGAGTACTGAGACAACTGTGGAAGGACGATCACGCTGTGGAGGAGGTATGCACTACCTACCAGTATGTCGCGGACTTGTGCAACAAACTGGAGGAAGTTTGTTCCCTCGCACAGGAGAACCTCAAGCGAGCGAAGGCACATCTGGCGAAGAATTACAACAAGCACGCAAAACCACGCCAGTATGAAGTAGGGGACAAGGTGTTGTTGCTGTTGCCTCAAGAACACAACAAGCTGTAAGTTTCCTGGAGAGGTCCATATGTTGTCACCGAGAAGTTCGGAGGTTAAACATAGCGGATACGGATACCAACGAAGGAGAAATTGTACCATGCCAATCTCCTTAAGAGATACTGGGAAAGAGAGACCGTCAGCGATTTTGTTATCGCCACGATAGTCACCGAGGACACCGAAGGCGATATGGAAGGTGCCAACACTGTCCCGAGCTGTCCATTAACGAGGGCTGAGACACCCTCGGACATGGAGTGCGACCCCATGTTGACTGCGGTACCGCGGGAAGAGATTGAGACGTTGCTGGCCGGGTATTCCGATGTGCTTATGGAAATACCCGGGAGAACGTCACTTGTCGAGTTCGGGTTAAAGCTGGTGGATGACTGGCCAGTCCAGCATTAACCCTACCCCTTGCCCCACGCAAAACGACAAGTCGTAAGGGAGGAGATCGAGCAGATGATTGCTCTGGGAGTACTTGAACCCGCCGACTCTCCGTACAGCTCTCCGGTAGTCCTAGTGCAGAAGAAGGACAGCACCCATCGATTTTGTGTCGACTACCAGAAGCTGAATCAGGTGACAGAATTTCAAGTCGAAATGCTACCTGACCCGGAACATATTTTCGCTTCTGTCTCGAAAGCAAAAATTTCTCCAAGCTGGATATGTCCAAGGGCTATTGGCAAATTCCAGTAAGGGAGGATGATAGGGCAAAGCTCACTTTTGCTACTCCCGATGGGACCTACCAATGGGTGGTCATGCCGTTTGGGGTACAGAACGCGCCCAGCGCCTTTACTAGGATGATGCGGAAGTTGTTGGAACCCTTGCGTGATAGGGGTGTCCACAACTTCATGGGGACCCCGAGTGGCCGAGTGGTCTAAAGCGCTCACCGTTACGGATCACTGCCATCTCACCTCTGTCCGTGTCAGTTCGAGTCTCAGATTCGGCTAATGTGGTTATGGGAGGAAGCTTGCCAGTAGCTTCTCATGGGTCGGTGGTTCTTTCCGGGTTCTTCCTCCACCATTAATACTGGCTGCCATGTATGGCCTATCTTGTGCTGAAAAGTGGTGTTAAACCCTACAACAACAACAACAACTTCATGGATGACCTCTTGTTAGCCACAGAGACGTGGGGTGAACACCTCACTCTGTTAGCTGACGTTTTGGAGCGGCTACGTCAGGCGGGATTGACAGCTCGCCCTTCCAAATGTCACCTTGGGTTCTGGACATTGGACTATTTGGGACATACCCTGAGCCAAGGCACGCTGTCCCCAGAGAAGTCGAAGGTGGAGCAGCTGAGAAACCCTGCACGGCCCACCATGAAAACTGAGGTGAGGTCATTCCTGGGATTGGTATTACCGGAGGTATGTGGCCAATTTCAGCGCGATTGCGGGGCCGTTGTCTGACCTAACCAAGAAACAGGCCCTGAGTAAGGTTATTTGGACAGATGCGTGTGAGCATGCTTTTCAAACACTGAAGGATAGACTTACATCCGACGCAGTTGTCCGTCTACTGGATCTGGCAAAAGACTTCGTTCTTCGCACCGACGCATGTGACACGGGACTGGGAGCAGTACTACTGCAGGAGCACGATGAGACACTTTTTCCTGTCGCATATGGCAGTCGAAAGTTGTCTGCTGCTGAGAAGAACTACTCCGTATCAGAGAGAGAATGCCTCGGAATTGTGTTCGGGATATCACGGTTCGAGCGGTACTTATACGGGCGGAAGTTCATATTGGAGACCAACCACCAACCACTCGCCTATCTCGCGCAGGCGAAATTGCCAAATGGACGATTGATGCGATGGTCGCTGTTCTTACAGCAGTACCAGATGCAGATCAGATACGTGAAAGGAACTGAGAACGTAGGCACCGATTTCATGAGCAGGAGCACTGAAATGGTATAGATCGCTGTGTGTGTATGTATATATATATATATATATATATATATATATATATATATATATATATATATATATTCATGTTTGTACTCAGTGTGTAGTGTCACGATGATTTTGTTCTTTATTTCGTGTAGTAATGCCTTTGCATTTGAACTAATTTTGAGGGAATAAAATCCCGATTTTATTCTCAAGCGTGGGGGGGATGTCATGTTTATCCTGACCCAGAGTAGCCCCAGTTTGAAACATATATAATCAAGGTAATTCTGACAAGCAATTGTTTGATGTTAAACATTGCCGCAGGCTAGCACTAATCCCTTATGTAAGATTGCCGTGGCTAGAAGTGGAGAGCCAGACCTAGGAGCTGCGAGGCCGCCAGATAGTCAATTATCACCTAGATGTGGAAACGTTTGTCCAGATCAAAACAAGTTGCCCAAAGAAGGGGGAGTGTCTTAACTTCTTTTCCCTGCAGACAGACAGCCAGGTTGAACTGGCCACTAAAACGATTGGACAGGGTCACAGCGCCACCCAATCAGAATCGAGATAGGGAAGAGACCCTGATTTGGCTAGAATGATATCTCCGCGTCTTCTGGCAAGAATTAGTTCGCTAGAGAGATTTCCCAGAGGATAGCGTAACTCCGAACAGCCATTCGTTATTGGTGGGAATATCTTAGAACAGGAAATTCTAAGTACAGACAGCATCAAATAAGCTTTGAGGGACAGACCAGTTACAGTTTGGTCCCGTAATCTCAGATAGAGAGACGGAGGAAAGGAGAAGAAAGGAGAGAAGTCAGGAGAAGTTGAAGTCTAGGAGGAAAAGGGGAGAGAAGAGAGGAAGATGAAACTGGGAGCGAAACTGGAGGAGAAGATAGTCGAGAGGGAAACAGAGTCAAAGGAGGTGTTGGAGGAACAGAAGGAAGGAAGGAATTAGTGGGAAAGAAAGAGATGAGTAGACACAAGGACAGGGGGAAAATTGAACTCACACTGTAAATCACGGGATGAATTAGGCTGTCACTTGGTTGAGGGAAAGATGGGTGATTGAGAGTTTATCGTTTTAGATTATCGAATTTATTAAATTGTTATTAATTGAATTTCATCTTCGTGTTCTCTATAATTTAACTGTCGGCATTGCTGACTGGGGGCTCAGAGCTGTAAATCTACCTTGTCACTAATTTAACTTTCTAACCCCACGAGCCCAGGTGGAACTTTCATCATAATTTAATTAATATATATTGGAAGAACCCCACCCCAATGCGTGCAACCGTCACAGTAGTAACTAATGTATTAGCAGCACACACAAATGAGACAATCTTATTTACAGTTTGGATGCCTTAACTTTGTCATCAGCATGTGCTATCATATATTCCTTGGACACTTATATTATTTTAATAAATGTTAAACCACGTTATGGATAGATTATATCTGTCCACCCATGCATCTGGTTATGTTAGGGTTTTGAGTTTAAGCAGCGTTAAACCTTGAGCATGTGATCATGGATTCCTGTAAATGTTTGGTCCATTGTCCCACACAACTGTATAGTGAAGGCTAATGTAAATGGAGTTCATGACCATACACACGTTAAAAGTCGGGTAGCAAGTACCCTGAGGGGTTTTTGTGAGGGCTACTGTAAATGACCATGCCCATGATGTCAGAGTGATAGCAATATGCTGGGGGACGGGGATGCTATATAGTGAGGGAGCTATATAGTGAGGGAGCCCTGCATCTTTATTCTGATATTCGGACTTCACCAGCATACCACAAAATGATGAAATATTACAAACTTCACCAGCATACCACAAAATGATGAAATATTACAAACTTCACCAGCATACCACAAAATGATGAAATATTACAAACTTCACCAGCATACCACAAAATGATGAAATATTACAAACTTCACCAGCACACAATAAAATGATGAAATAGTACAAACTTCACCAGCATACCATAAAATGATGAAATAGTACAACTGATCTGGGAAGTTACTATTGAAGTTACACATGCATCAAATCTTCACAGTTTATACTCTGCTGTCAAAACATTTGAGGTTACACATCACTCTCACTGTCCACTGTTTGTTTATCATTCTTGCTAATGTTGCACAACACCCAGGCTGGTCTTTGCTGGTAAGGTGATGATATAGTGCAGCTCCTTTGTCACTCTAATACTGGTCCATAGATAAATACACAAAGTCTGGGCACCTGCCATCTGGTAAATGTTATGAGGGTCTGTGGAAGGTTGATGGAATCTATACAGAGGGGTTACTACAGAAAGCAGAATAATCAACATGTCAGCCTTGCTGATTGCTACTGCCAGATGGAAAAAGTAAGAGCTACTGAATAGAAAGAGTTCATCAGTAACTGCTTCATACAGCTCACCAATCTAATACATTTCCAATAAACCAACACTGTATAGAGTTTTTGGCAGAGTTAGATGTTTTGGTGCAGTCTGTAGACCACAAATCTACATTATGGTTGAAGTTCTGATAAATGCAAAATACAAACAAAACAATATTTTTCCCCGTATTTGAAACAAGGTCCAGAACACATAACATGGTACAATTCTGGCTCCATATCCCCCAGTCATTAAGAGTGATTGATTTGTTTGGGGATAAAAATTTCTTACCCAGCAATACAACATGAGAGTAAACATAGACTGATAAGAAATACTAGAGTGAATATAAAATATTTTTAAAAAAATTTGAATACACAATTTTATATTTGAGTAACAGACATGTTTACCTATACCACTTCAGGATTCACAGTACTAATTCAGCTCCTACAATAAATCTAAGTTGTTGTTGTTGTTGTTGTTCTAGGGTTTAACGCCATTTTTCAGCACAAGATGGGCTATACATGGCGGCCAGTATAACTGGTGGAGGAAGAACCCTGGAAAATCCAGGGAAGAACCACCGACCCACGAGAAGCTACTGGCAGGCTTTCCCACGTACCCACACTAGCCGAGCCTTGGACTCGAACCCACGCAGACAGAGGTGAGATGGTAGTGATCCGGAACGGTGAGCGCTTTAGACCACTCGGCCACTCATAAATCTAAGTAAACACCATGATATTGAAAACTAACTTTCCATTTTCTGAATTCTCATGACCAAATCTATATTTATTAGTATAGACATATTGTTGATGATAGCTTCCATGTAGAGAAAACCATATGAGCCACAACATTTTGTGGATCTACATGTGTTTGAAATATGTGCTTTCAATTCTGCACCAGAAAGACAGGTGCTCGTTTCAGCACTGATTTTTCCACACTCATGTCTGTAAAAGGACAAATTCCATGAATAAAACAATGTTCTTTCAGTTCAGATAAGCTCTCAAAAGATTGTTATTACCAAGTTATATGACTTCATAGGCAACTTTGGTTGAAAAAAAATGAGCCAAACGTAAATGTTAAACAACATTACACAAACATCAAATACTGCTCATTGTGACCTAATTTTACTGAAATGTATCATACTTGATATGATAATACCAACTTACTATATATGACTGTGTGAGCAAAAGTGTCTTAGAAAAATACCCAAATACATGCCCTTAAGTACACAAAATGACCTTAGCAAGGCACAACCAATGAACCATGAAATATAGGTCCCTGTGATCAAGTTTTCATAAATGGCTCTTGTACATTTCATTTAATATTTACACATCAAGTTGTGTGACTGTGCAAGCAATGGTGTCTGAGAAAATTAGCCAATTGCAAACCTTAACCACAATGCTGATTTCAGACTGGTGCTAAAATGTATCCAAAAGTTTTGATGACTTGCATGATATTAGGTTTTATTTCAGAAGAGTAATCTTTTATTTCCATAAAACATTAATACTTACAAAATACAGTATAATCTCAGTTTTTACTGTATATTCTTATGTCCAGAATATGTGGCCAATAAAGTAACTGTAATCCATACAAACAAGAAAGCTATTAATCCAATTATCATAAATGTACTGTTCTTTAGCTGTCAGGTTCTGTCACTTCAATAATTACTTGCTATTTATACCACCAATAATTTGCAAGATGATGAAAGCTAACAACTGAGATGTGCAGTCTGTTGTTTAAGTCAGACTGACACAGTAATGTCAGCTAAAATTAAATAATTGGTACTATATTAGTTTTGGTAATTGTTTGTATGCACGCCTCAAGCTATTTGGAAACTAACTAGCAAGCTATGAGGTGACCCACACCTTCCAAAACTGAAAAGATTTTATATCAGTTTCCACCCACTCACCCCGATTTGTATTTGTGGATTTGTTCTGCAAATATTAAATCAAATTCTGAGGACAAAAAACGAAAAGGTTTTGCCAGGGTACCTCTTTATATTTTATAAGAACATAATTGTACAGATTCCCATTTCCAGGTTTCCAATCATTCCGTCACCGGGTCAAAAGGTTTATTTTTTCAAAAAAGGTTTGCACTCTACTTACATCCACTCATGCATTACACCATACAGATGGTTTCCTCACCTATTATGAAATGTATTATTCATTTCAAGTTGGCATTATATGGGCTATATTTGTGTAAAAGATGCATTTAACCTTGTGCTATGTAAACATGTCAATGCTAGTATTTCCTTGGATCAGATTTGTTTTGAGCTGTTTGTTTATCTTGCCATAAAAAATAAAATTACTACATCAAGAAAAAAGAAGATGTATTTACTATATTGTATGTTTATATGCTCTGTTTTCAATTCACATTTGTCAGTATTTGTGTATCATTAAGACAAATGATATGAACTAAAATATTAAGACAGTAAAACATGATTTGAACTGAAATATTAAGATAGTGACAAATTATAAAAACTTAAATATTAAGACAGTGAAAAATGATTTGAACTAAAATATTAAGACAGTAAAACATGATATGAACTAAAATAGTATTAAGACACTGACAAATGATATGAACTTAAATATTAAGATAGTGAAAAATGATTTGAACTGAAATATTAAGACAGTGACAAATTATAGAAACTTAAATATTAAGACAGTGAAAAATGATCTGAACTGAAATATTAAGACAGTGACAAATGATATGAACAGAAACAGAATTAAAAAGGCAATTGGCAGATGATGTAAAGTGAAATATTATGAAGAAAGCTGGCAGATGATGTAAAGTGAAATATTATTTAGAAAGTTGACAGATCATGTGAACTGAAATATTAAGAAAGTTGGCAGATGAAGTGAACTGAAATATTATGAAGAAAGTTGGCAGATGATGTGAACTGAAATATTATGAAGAAAGTTGGCAGATGATGTGAACTGAAATATTAAAAAGAAACTTAGCAGATGATATGAACTGAAGTATTAAGAAGAAAGTTGACAGATGATGTAAACTGAAGTATAAGGAAGAAAGTTAACAGATGATGTAAACTGAAGTATTAAGAAGAAAGTTGACAGATAATGTAAACTGAAATATTAAGAAGAAAGTTGGCACATGATGTAAACTGAAATATTAAGAAAGTTGGCAGATGATGTGAACTGAAGTATTAAGAAAGTTGACAGATGATGTGAACTGAAATATTAAGAAGAAAGTTGACAGATGACGTGAACTGAAGTATTAGGAAAGTTGACAGATGATGTAAACTGAAATATTATGAAGAAAGTTGACAGATGATGTAAACTGAAATATTAAGAAGAAAGTTGGCAGATGATGTGAACTGAAATATTAAGAAGAAAGTTGGCAGATGATGTGAACTGAAATATTAAGAAGAAAGTTGGCAGATGATGTGAAGTGAAGTATTAAGACACTTATGGGAACACATTTATCATTATTCTTCATGATTTTAAATGACATTAATACAAGTTTTAATCATACTTGTTCTATAATAAGCACATGAATCATTATTCAAATGTTGAAACAATTCCTTAATAAATAATAATGTTATCAAGTTCAAAGCATTAACAAAATTGAACTCTTTTATATCCAACAGAGTTGAATCAGTCTTGGTAGTTAAATTTCCTTATAAATCCACAAATAAAGTATAAAAAAATTTAAGTCCATTGCAATATTATCTCCCAGACATCATGCAACAATCTGCAAATTCAGCCACCTTCTATTTACATGTAAACAAGTACTGACATTTTCTTGAATGTCTCTTTCAATTAACGTGAACAGTTCAGGCATAAGGAAGTCAATCAGCATTAATGCCAATGCAAAACTAATATGCAAGGTTTATTTTTTTTTTCTCCATCAGTTCAGTGTTTCTTGTGCCAAGAAGTGGCAGCAATCTCAAAAGTTATTCATCAGTACAATGATCACTGAAGACTGACTAGGATGCTGAACCAATACTGTTACTGTTTTCCTCATTCAAGTAAACAAAATATATTGGAAAGCTAATTGTTTATTTACTGTTTACATGACAAGCAAGTTTTGTAAATGTTTACTGGGCCAGTATGAAATGATATCATAAAAAAACTAAAGAAAACAGCCTTAGATAACACCTCCTCAAAAAGTTGCTGTTGTAGGGTTTAACGCCATTATCAGCACACGATAGGCCATGCATGGCGGCCAGTTTTAATGGTGGAGGAAGAATCCGGGAAAACTCCAAAAAGAACCACCGACCCACGAGAAGCTACTGGCAAGCTTTCTCACATACCCACATTAGCTGAATCCGAGACTCGAACCCACGCAAACAGAGGTGAGATGGCAGTGATCCATAACAGAAAGTGCTTAAGACCACTTGGCCACTCTGGGCCCCTCCTCAAAAAGTAATCCTTCTTATAAGGCCACTTTTCTACTGCAGAATGGGCAGCAGTTTTATCAAAAAAGGACAAGTCAATCTAATTATAATGCATGTATAATATAGTAATGGAAATTAATTACATTTAAAGCCAAAGCCTATTTTCTTGATTAAAAAAATGGATTAATCAAATATTTTTTTAAAGGTACATGTTTAGTAATGCATGTTTCTCTGATTGACAATTAATGTGTTATTTTTGTATTTTGATAAAGGTTCTATGGGTGAGACAATAATATATTCAAAATTAATGACAGAAATCAACTTATTCAAATATATTTTAGCATTTGTCGACATCATTTAAAAAAGACAAGATGTGCTTAAGAGAATTCGATGAAAAACATATCATGATATTAGACTCTTTCATAAACACTAAATGGTGAATGCAATTGCTTATATGTGCCTAATATATAAAGTACAACTCTTTAAACACTAAATGGTGGGTGTAATTAATCCTTGGTGTGTAATTAATGTGTCCTAATCTTTAATAAACACTAAATGGGGAGTGTAATTGCTCCTGTTTCCAACTAATGTGACCTACTATTTAATAAAAACTAAATGTAGAGTGTAATTGACCCTAAGTGTCTAATTAATGTGGCCTACTCTTTAATAAGCACTAAATGGTGAGTGTAATTGTTGATAGATCTCTGGTAGATGTGGACTACTCTTATATAAACACTAAATGGTGAGTGTAATTGTTGATAGATCACTGGTAGATGTGGCCTACGCTTTAATAACACAAAATGGTGTAATTGCTCATGTGTCTAATGAGGTGTACTCTTTAATAACACTAAATGGTGAATGCAATTGCTGATGGGTGTCTAATTAATGTAACATTCTTTCATCAACACTAAATGATGAGTAATTGCTGATAGGCATCTAATTAATATGACCTAGTCTTTAATAAAGACTAAATGCAACTGGAATTGCTGACACATGTCTAATTAATATGACCAACTCTTTAATAAACACTAAATGACTAAAGTAATTGCTGATAGTATCTAATTATTGTAACATGCTCTTGCTGAGTGTAATTGTTGATAGGTGTCTAATTAATGTGGTCTACTCATTAATAAATGGGGAGTGTAATTACTGACAGGTGTCTGGATAATATGGCCTGATGTACATTGTGTAGAAACAAGGTTATGTAGTACATGAGTCTGGGACCTCTCCCATTAATTTCCTGGGCTCACTTTTGTGGAATTTCTTTCTGATATTTATCTTACATTCTTCAATGATTAGGCTGCTGGATGAATGTTGAAAATCAGCATTTTCTTGGTACTTGTATATAATGGTTTATGTGCATGTACCTAGTAACAGAAAATACAAGAACATGCAAAGACTTGCTGGAGCCCTTGGGAAAGACTTGAAAACTTTGGACTCTATCTCATTACCCATGATCCATCAAATATTTTTTTCAAATCATACTGTGTACTATCCTTACCTGTTTCAAGGGAAGTATGGGGTACTGATCTACTAAAGACTATTCAACAAAAAATTATTAAAAACTGAGGAACAAGATAGATGCATGTTTAAACATATTTCTGGATCTGTGCCTGTTCCAATTTAAAAAGTCAAGGCACAGGTGCCAAATAACATTTGATTTTCCTGTACACTGTATCTCCATTATTCTACTGAAGTTGAGTTCTCTTAAAGATTTAGGAATGGTATTGCAAAACAAATCAATGTTTTAACACTTTACACTTCAATCTTGGGGGTGTGTGGGTCTAATCCATTGGACGTTTTGAACCATAGTCCCTTGGAAGGAATGGCACTCAACTGCTGGAAAACACTGTCATGAATCCATGATAAGACTGTTTCTTCTGTCATTCTTTTTAGCTGCTAAGTATTGAAACTATCTCTAATATTCTTGGTCGACTCCATATCAAATTTAGCAAAATAATATTTTTGTATATGTCTATTATAACCGCATGTGCAGTATGAATATTTTGTCATGACCTTTGACCTTGAACTTAATATCATGAAGGGAGATCAATGACCCTGACTCAACAAATGCTAGCATATGTCAACATGATAAAGTAATAATAATAATTCTTTAAGCGGTAGTTCAATTATTACATGAAAAAGCTCCCTCAAAGTGTTTTCCTACTCTGAAAAATCCTAAAATAAGCAGTTAACAATGTGCACATATCTGTCAAGATCATTTACAACATGTGAATAACTGTGTACGTGATTTGGATCTTAACATAGCTTTAAAAAATTCAGTCATATCACTATGATGTATGCAATGTGACAGTTTATAGTGATGTCTAGCACTGGGGCATTATGCCGCAGACAAGTAGCATGATACTTTATCCTGACACCAGGCCAACCAGTCCTAACACTAACCTCTTTAATACTAAGTGCCAAGCAAGGCAGCTGCTAGTACCATTTTTATAAGTCTTTGGAATGACTTGACCAGGGTTCAAACTCATGGCCTCCCACATCCGAGGTAGACACTCTAACCTCTTAGGCTACCAGAGTAGTCCATACTAGCACCAATAATAATGTGCAAATAAATGCTATAATGAGACATTAAATAATTACGACATAAATCAACATAGAACATGGAAATGGCTTAACACTGCAACGGCAATTTTTACACTGTTATATCAAGAAGTAAAATTACTAGGGGTGAGGGGTACTCCCTTTGTACAAGTTCAAGACATTTCCTTTAGAACTGTCCTTTTAGCTTGCTATTTTGACCTTGAAGGAAGCGAGTTCCATATCTTACTGGATGAAAAGAATTTCCATGAATCCAAGGTTTCTTCTGTCCTTTTGTTTTTTTTACCAGCTGAGTACTGGAAACTATCTGTAATATTGTTGAGAACCTCCAACATACCAAATTTGTAAACAAAAATATTTTCTTACATGACAAAGATAACATGTTCATATGATACATGTAATCTGTAACTGCAGTACAAATATCGCTGACATTGCCTTTGACCTTGAACTTTATATCATGGATAGAAATTCATACCCACTCTATAAGTAATGCTTTTAGGAAAACAACCTTATTTAAGTGGAATCTTTCTACTTATTCATCTGATATATCCACAGAATAATAATCTATTGATACCCGTTTGTATTATCACACTCACAAAACAGTTAAAGCCAAGTCAAGACCTTGATGTGGTTTATTGGAATCCAACTCAGTTCAAGGTCTGAACAACATTCACTTATATATGTACAAGTCAATGTGCTCATAAGACAAATAGACTACAATATGCAACCAATGACCTTGACCCAACCCAAAGGTCAATTAAGTCTGGCTTTTTAATAAACTACAAATGTATCCACATAACATGGATACCACCACCTACTCTCTATTAGAATGACTGGTGCAAATAGAGAAGACATAACACTGGTAGAATGTATGACTATTCAGAAGAATAATCCCAGCCAAACAAAACCATCGCAATTCACCCCTTTCCCAATCAAATGGTTTTGTACCCTGCTATATAATCGAGGCCTTTAGCCATGTGTTTTTCCTGGTGTAAGGATAGTGTACCTCCAGTCACCACAGGAAATGAATGAATAACAATAATACATGTACCTTTAACCCTGAAATTTTAAACTTTACCCATTTTAAAACAGAAATACTTGAAAGGCAGTGTATATTTAACTTCATTACATAAGCAAACATTTAGCACAGAAACATCTGACCTGGATTGTTGGGAACAGAAGGGAGTAGCAACACAAACAAAAACAGACAAGAGATTTAATAATATGGATTAGATCTGTTGTCTGTCTATTTAGAAAATGTATTTTGCTGTTCCTACCTTTTTATTGGCCTTGAAAACGTTGCACTTAAATATATTGGTAGACCCATCCCTAGCGATGTAACTCCAGATTTTCAAGTCTTGGGAATCATGAGAGACATAAAATATCCTGAAAAAAATATAAATATCATCAACACTGTGAACATGAAACATCAACACATTCTATGAATTAAAACTTCTGTTTACATAATTTATCCCATGTCAAATGCCTGGGCCTGCCTAGTAAATTTATCCCATGTTAAATGCCTGGGCCTGCCTAGTAAATTTATCCCCTGTTAAATGTCTGGGCCTGGCTAGTACATTTATGAAAAGTATGACTTACTGTAAGAAAATTTACATGCAAAACAACATTCTGAAGGCTATATCCTCCTGAGGCAAGTAAAGGCCTAAGGTATCTGATCCAAGCTGATCTTAATGTGGGAATTTAACCCACATCCTTCTGACCACCAGTCCAAAGACTTCACCACAGAGCCACCACAGCTCCTTCTTGTAAGTCAAAGACTTGTATCTTGTATACTATTCTGACAAAATTCTATATAAGTAAGGATGGGGGTGGGGGTGGGATAGGCTATACTTTAAAAGCAATACCTTATTTTCTGACAAACCAATACTGATGATGTATACTGGTCTACAACCAAAATGCTTCCAAAATAAATGTTGTCAAACTTTACTAATTCTGGGTCACTGAGAACGAAAATGATGCTTAGGATTGTTGATTGGCTCTAGTTTTAAAGATATGATACTGAGTCAGTATATATGGCGGAGGATAAGTGAGTTATAAAGGGAAGGGATCTCAGTTTTAACCAGAATTGACTAAAATACATCTTAGACTGGATCTATGAATGAAGCCACGAATGGGTTTGGACCGTACTTGTTTTTAGGCAAAACAGTGAATGATACAATCTGAAGCTGGTATTGCATCATACATGATATGAACTGCACCATGTTATTCCTAGAAGTCATGGATGATGCAATCATACCTAAACTTACATCACTCTGCTGAAAAAATTGCCCTATATCAGCTCTAAAAATCATAGTGTCATACTGTCTTATTGGTCAGTGTTTGATTTTGCAAAGGGACACATTTCTGTTTAGCCAAAGTAAGCAAAGATGCCTCGTACATGTGTGAACAATGCAGATAACTTCTATGTTTGTGGTGAAGTGATTGCAACACAAAAGTGGAGTATAAACACTATGGTTAAGAAAGCCTACCATCTTTATTTTTATTGCAAAACTGGAGATCAGGACAAGAGGTGGGCCCCACAGATATGCTGCAACATGTGTGCAACAAATCTTTGCCAGTGGTTGAACAGGAAAAGGAAATCTATACCTTTTGCTGTGCCAATGATTTGGATAGAGCCAACAGATCATATCAGCAATAGTTACTTCTGCATGGTACCTCTAGTTGGAAAGGTGTGTCAAAGAAGAAAAGGTGGACTGTGCATTATCCAAACATTCCGTCAGCTATATGCCCAGTACCCCATGCAGAAGGACTGCCAGTTCCTGATGCACCAGAATCATTCTCACTTGAGTCAGAAGAGAAAAAGGATGAAACTTCTAGTCCTGAACCATTAATGTCACACGATCCATATTTTCTCCCATCCTCCTCCTCTGAACCACACCTCATAACACAAGGTGAATTGAATGATATTGTCAGGGATTTGGAACTATGCAAGAGTAAGGCAAAGATGTTGGGCTCCAAACTACACTGGTGGAATTGTCTAGCAGGTGATATTAGGGTTTCCATGTTCCATGACTGTCAAAAGGATCTTGTCCCATTCTTCTTCATGGAAGGTGATCTTGTAGCCTGCAACAACATCGATGGTGTCATGGCAGCCCACAACATCATTCATAATCCAGATGAGTGGAGAATGTTCACTGATTCATCAAAGATGAGTCTTAACGCTGTTTTGCTGCATAATGGCAAAGTTTTGCCATTAATTCCAGTTAGTCATGCAGTGCATATGAAGGAAACCTATGAAAAGATGAAACAACTTTGAGGTACATAAACTATGGCCAACATCAGTGGCAGCTTTGAAGGTAGTTCATCTCATGCTTGTTCTTCAGACTGGATAAACAAAGTACTGCTGTTTTCTCTGAGAATGGGATAGTCATGTGAGAGATTCCCACTACATCAAGAGAGATTGGCCACTCCAGCAGTCATTGGAGCCTGGGAGGAAACATGTTCAGCATCCACCACTTCTTGAATCAAGGAAGATTTTGTTACCACCCTTGCACATCAAGCTAAGTCTGATGAAGAACTTTGTCAAGGTCACGGACAAAACACGAGCAGCTTTCAGGTACCTCCATGGAATATTTCTAAGGATGAGTGAAACTAGGATCAAGGAAGGTGTCTTTGTTGGTCATCACAAGATGATGCATTTGACCATGCACTGCGTGGCAAGAGAAATATGGCATGGAAAGCCTTCCAGTTAGTGGCAACAAAAGTTCTCAGAAACAACAAGGCAGACAATAATATAGGGAGTTGGTGGAAAACCTACTCAAGACATACAAAAACCTTGGTTACAACATGTCACTAAAGATACATATTTTGCACTCTCATCTAGATTTGTTTCCACCGAACTGCGTAGCAGTGAGCACCAAGCATGGCAAGTGGTTTCACCAGGACATTGCAACAATGGAGAAAGGCTATCAGGGCAAATGGAGAACATCAATTCTTGCAGACAATTGCTGAACAGTGACAAGAGATGCTCCATTTAATGAATACAAGAGGCAAGCAATTTCCATACATTGTAACTTTTGCCTTTTGTTCCATAATAACTTTTATTTATATAACACTTTTGCTGTTTTTTAAAGTATTACATAAACAGGACAGGTGAAATATTAGCATGTAAAGCAGCCATAAACACACGAAAAGACCTAAGTTTATAATTTATGATTAAAACTCTACTATCTGCACAATATACATGGACGTTGTCGTTGTTGATGTTGTTGTTGTAGAGTTTAACGCCATTTTTCAGCACACGATAGGCTATACATGGCGGCCAGTATTAATGGTGGGGGAAGAACCCGAGAAAACCCCAGAGAAAACCACCGACCCATGAGAAGCCACTGGCAAGCTTTCTCACATACCCACATTGGCTGAATCCTAGACTCGAACCCACGCAGACAGAGGTGAGATGGCAGTGATCTGTAATGGAAAGCGCTTTAGACCACTCTACCATTCAGGGCTCCCAACATGGACGTAAAATGTAAAAACTTAAATACTTTGAAAATAGTAGCCAATCAGTTGTTTTAATTGTCATATCTGAATTCAGCACATCAAAATCCATAATAAATAGCACATTTTATCCATGAAAAAGACGACTTCTAAAAAACTGTAGACCAGTGTTACATCAAGTCAGAAAATCAACTACTGCTTTCATATTACATCAGAAATTATAAAAATTTATTAGAAGTCTTTAGCTAAGAGGTTTGCCTGTGTCAGATTAAAATAATCAGTCTGTATCTTTAAATAATAAAAAAACATGATAACTGCAAATGGTGGTATTACTTGATTGAAAACCATAAAATATAGGTAACAGTGACTTAATTTTCACTTATGGCTGTAATAATCCTCATGAAACATTTATATACTGTACCAAGTCATGTGACCCTTGAAGCAATAGTGTCTGAGCAAATTGCCTGAACATAAACCATTCAACAATTTTTCCATTACACACATGGCTAATTTATTTTTATTGTTTGGGTCATGACTACAGTGGAAATTTGAATGAAACTGAAGTTATATTTTGCTGTTCAACAAAACTGAATATTGTTGTCTTATGAAGTAAAACCTTTAATGAACAACCTCTGCTATGAGTGACCACCTGTCATTTCCGACCATAATCGTTAATGCATGGATAGATTCTATTATATGAGAACACTGTTGTGAGCGACCACCTGTTTAACATGTCCAGCGACTACAATGTCTTGGTAAAATATGCATTTTGACACTGTTATGAACGACCACATCTAAAATAAATGGGGATAAACTCCACCGACCTTTATTTAATCCCTTAAACAATAACCGCTTATACCATTCTAGAAAAAAAAATTAGTCTGGCAACTGATACATGAAATTTTGTAGGTATGCATATATTGTATAATATTTTCAATTGTAAACCAGACTAATGCATATGTAGATTATTACAGCACTTAGCCTGGTTCCTGGCCTTATCATAGCTACTACTCATATGTACAAGTAGGAACCAGTATACAGCTTTAGGAACTACCGTATCACGAGAACAGAGACACCACTGATTATTATGCAATCATTTCTAACAATGACCATACGATTAGTAAAGATTGTTCTGATCAAAAACATACATAAAAAAAACAAGAAAATAATTCTGGATGTCAGTTGATTGATATATAGTGAAAGTACGGTTCGTAAACCAGGCTAATGTACATGACCTGAATTGCCATTGTAATGACAAATTTAAGTTATTGGTCACGTATATTGTTTGACTTTAGAGTTAATCCGTATTTCCTGGGGGCAAATAAGTTCTTTGTCTATTAAACCAGCAAGTGAGAATTGTTTGCAGGATTTGATTGGTAGTGTTGATGTCCATTGCTGTTTCCTCGATGTTACAGTGATTACATCCCAATCACCAAGCTGTCCTCTATTGAAGTTGGTGTGACCAGGTTACATGCTTTGTTTATAGAGTTAATCCATCT
Organism: Sinohyriopsis cumingii; assembly: GCA_028554795.2. Classification (NCBI taxonomy): domain Eukaryota; kingdom Metazoa; phylum Mollusca; class Bivalvia; order Unionida; family Unionidae; genus Sinohyriopsis; species Sinohyriopsis cumingii. The sequence continues at coordinate 75,014,222 of CM068840.1, read as the reverse complement.
ATGTCTTCTCTGACTTAAGCCACTGACTTTTGTCTCTGAGTAAATGATTCTGTTTCTGGATGCGATAACTGTTTCTTTTTTATTTCATTAATTGTTTGATATGTAATGCACATGTATAGATTTTTCATATTTTCCCAAAGCATTGTCAAAGCAGTCTTTTTGAGTCAATATTACAAATGAGCATTAATAATGTTAACACCTAGGACCGTAATAACAATGGAAGAACCTAAAACTAAAATAAGACAAATTTTAACGATAAGAAAATAATTCTTGTAAACTGAAAGAAGTAAAAGATGATCAGACCACACGTAAAACAACATTGGTAAAACAAATTTATGGTGTTAGAAAAGGAGTAAATCAGTAATGATTTCGTATGATAATACATGTACATGTGATCTTCAAATGTAAATGTGATTTCATGTTTAATGATAGAAATATATCTTTGTTGCTATATAATTGTAAGTTATAAGCAAGAAATATTAATAAAGAATAGAATATATGTACAGTGACTGTGGGTTTTTTCTTTACTTTGTTCCGAAACTGGACCTTGGAAATGGCTCTTTTTGTACAAACCTGTTATGAGAGACCACCTGTCTTGATGGACCGGTTTTTGTTGCCAAAAGGGGAGGTCTCTCACAACAGGTTTTACAGTATCAGAAATCAATCTGTAACTAAACAAATGTATATTAAAAAAGCAATTAGTTTTCAAATAGAATATAAAAAAATTACAATATTTTATACTGGAATCTGTTAAAAGTCTGTTTTGTCAGTATCCATAGAGGATAACTCTTAACTCAAAATTATGTAAAGAACATGGATAAGCTCAAGGAATAGTTAAAGAGTTTGAAGTCAATCTTTCTCCAGCAGAAAATCCTCACTGTCATGCTCATGGATTAAAATTGGGATTGTCCCCACTAATCAACATTTTTACCAATCCTTCTTAAATTGAAAAGAGCTTCGTATTTTTATGAATACTCAGTGCAGAAAGTGTACAACATCAACTCCATTATATTTAAATTCATTTTCCATTTCTGGCACTTTCTCACTCTTTTCTTTACCACATTTACAATCACACTATTTTACGAGATCGTTTCATGTCTGACATTGCAAAGCTGGCAAAGAACTTCAACATCTTTTCAACTATTGTATCACCTCACAATGTCATGCATGTTTATCAATGATCCCAAACTAAAACCTATTATTCTGTATAGTTCTGCATAACTGAATGAGCTGGCCACAAGACCTTATCAAACTGGCTAAATTTTGGCACTAGTCCTGCAGTAAATCAATTATATCCTCAGGATTGGGCCAAGAAACCAGGTTAGTTTGGCATGTGCACTGCTTGTTTTGAAAATCCCATGTGGGTATTACTTGCATCTTGTTAACCCTTTACTTCAGATTGTTATATACTATAAAGGTACACTTGTGCCAGTCACCAAAAGCAGTGTTATAAATAGAACACATAGTTACCTATATTGTTGATTGTCTACATCTGTGCCACTAAATCATTCAACATTAGACATTTTTCTTTGGTTTGATGGGTCTGTAAGGGCTAAGGTTTTAGTGATCCGTTGTCAAATTTAATGACCTCAGATTAGTGGATTAGCATTAATTTTAAACCCTGCAAAATGCATTGCAAAACTAGCTTTCAATGAGACATAATATTCAATAGTGACAATTAACTCAGTTGATCAGGTGCTGGCCTAGCACACAAGAGAAACCTGTTCAAGTCCCATACTGGAAGTAATTATAGTCAAATTTTCACCTCTACTTTTAATGCAAATTAATGACATCATGAAATTTGCAATGAAACCTGGACCATTATAATGTTCACTTGTAAATTAAGATATTTCTTGTTGACTTCAAGGAGCAAATTTGTATCCTTTCTTCTACATTAAATCTTAAAATGTGACATCATGGCATGAAAAAGAAAATTATATTTGTACCATCATTTTAAAAATTGGAGAATAATTGATAGATAAGGCCATACATGTAATATACCTGGAATTTTTTTTAATTCTAATGTTTCATTTATCCCTTTTCAACATGCTGTCTCATTGGTAGCCAGCACTGAAGGCAAAATCTGCATCAGAAATCAAATGACATCACATATAACTGACACCAAGAAGATTGGGGGGGGAGGGGGTCAGAGAAAGGATCTAATGAAGATCCTTCTAAAAAATAAAGGAGATTTAACAAAGTTATGATGAGGTAAGGTCTCCAAAAAATGATGTTTGAGTTTGCATATTCAGTTAATTTTCAGGGATTCCCATGACCATGGTTATCAGGAATCCTTTTGCCAATCTATCAAAATGTAGGCTGACAACCAGAAGATGAAACACATTCATTAAAAAACTAACTTCTCCACAATCATATTGTATCTTTCTGTGTTCCAATACACAATCATATTCTACCTTTCTGTTTTCCAATACACATTCATATTGTATCTTTGTTTTCAAATATGTAATTATATTGTATCTTTCTGTGTTCCAATATACAATTATATTGTATCTTTCTGTGTTCCAATATGTAATTATATTGTATCTTTCTGTGTTCTAATACACAATTATATTGTATCTTTCTGTGTTCCAATACATAATCATATTGTATCTTTCTGTGTTCCAGTACATAATCATATTGTATCTTTCTGTGTTCCAATACACAATCATATTGTATCTTTCTGTGTTCCAATACAGACTTATAACCAGTCTGTATCACTTAAAGTCCAATGAAAGTAGATCATGTATCAATTCCTCAAATTCCATGACCACAAATTCCTATGACATTTTTTGATGAAACAATTACCATAAACAGTAGTTGTCCTCATGAATTATCCAGATTGTTCTGTTCTTCAAGCCACCATTTTTCACCCATTTAGAGTCTGATCAGCTGGTTTTATGTTGTGAACATTCTACTGTTTACATTGAAAAACTTTAAAACTATTTGTACCAGTCTATTATAGTAGTTCTTAAGTATTTTTCTCCTTGTCTTTATCAACATAGAAAACTTAGGTTAAAAATTTCATGGTGCCAAATTTTGATGTTCCAAAATTTAATCAGTACAATTCTGAGTGTGGAATTATAACAAAAAACTCCACGAAATCTGGAATAGTTGGCATCTCTTAGATTTTTGGGCACAATATATTAGAAATTGGTGAGATTCCATTGTCATGCATTCTAGAATAGACAAGGGTGATAGAACTTACCTATAAATGGGATGTTGCATGACATTATATTTGTCACCTGTGGACCACTGCCCAGATATTTTCTGTAACAGAAAGAAATACAATGTAAGCCCAGATATTTTCTGTAACATAAAGAAATACAGTTAAGCCCAGATATTTTCTGTAACATAAAGAAATACAATGTAAGCCCAGATATTTTCTGTAACATAAAGAAATACAATGTAAACCCAGATATTTTCTGTAACATAAAGAAATACAATGTAAACCCAGATATTTTCTGTAACATAAAGAAATACAATATAAGCCCAGATATTCTCTGTAACATAAAGAAATACAATGTAAACCCAGATATTTTCTGTAACATAAAGAAATACAATGTAAACCCAGATATTTTCTGTAACATAAAGAAATACAATGTAAACCCAGATATTTTCAGTAACATAAAGAGATACAATGTAAACCCAGCTATTTTCTGTAACATAAAGAAATACAATGTAAGCCCAGATATTCTCTGTAACATAAAGAAATACATTGTAAACCCAGATATTTTCTGTAACATAAAGAAATACAATGTAAGCCCAGATATTTTCTGTAACATAAAGAAATACAATGTAAACCCAGATATTTTCTGTAAGATAAAGAAATACAATGTAAGCCCAGATATTTTCTGTAACATAAAGAAATACAATGTAAGCCCAGATATTTTCTGTAACATAAAGAAATACAACGTAAACCCAGATATTTTCTGTAACATAAAGAAATACAATGTAAGCCCAGATATTTTCTGTAACATAAAGAAATACAATGTAAACCCAGATATTTTCTGTAACATAAAGAAATACAATATAAGCCCAGATATTTTCTGTAACATAAAGAAATACAATGTAAACCCAGATATTTTCTGTAACATAAAGAAATACAATGTAAGCCCAGATATTTTCTGTAACATAAAGAAATACAATATAAACCCAGATATTTTTTGTAACATAAAGAAATACAATATAAGCCAAGATATTTTCTGTAACATAAAGAAATACAATATAAGCCCAGATATTTTCTGTAACATAAAGAAATACAATATAAACCCAGATATTTTCTATAACATAAAGAAATACAATATAAGCCCAGATATTTTCTGTAACATAAAGAAATACAATATAAACCCAGATATTTTCTGTAACATAAAGAAATACAATATAAGCCCAGATATTTTCTGTAACATAAAGAAATACAACATAAACCCAGATATTTTCTGTAACATTATACAATGCCAAACACAAGCATCAAATAAATGCAAATATTCCTCCATTTTAAATGTTATTAAACATTTCAGTGATCCAGCATTATTGGTGAAGTTCATGAAAAGTTACAAAATTGAATATAATGCTATATAATATAATATAGTATAATATAATAAAGTATAATAATACGTATATAGTCATATTAGACTCATGAAAGTGATAGATCCCTAAAATTAAATCACTACAAAGCCGGACTACTGGAAACCAGAAACATAGTATCCAATATAAAGGTTTACAGTAACTGATTTGTGTATTCATGTCAATCCATTTGGATTATCAACTTTGAGATTTAACTTTTTTCTACTTACATAATATGCATAACATTTATGTAGTTTTTAATGACATGAAATTGATTAACTTACCAAAGATACCAGAATTTTCTTTATTACTATTAGTCAGTTATGATTCAAGAAAAATGAGTTCCCATCTTAACTACAAAAGCTAAAATGCAATTTACGGTGCATGACCTGATAAAAGGCTTGCAATAGCAGTGGACAGGTGTAATTTATCTCCAATGATGCAACAGCTTCAATTTATGAAAAAGAAAATGATTTTCTTGTCATTTTCCTTACCTAGTTAAATCAATCATTAAGACAAGATAAATATAAAACTTGTCAATCATGAGTACATGATTTATACCTAAAATAAGGATTGTTATTCCTTATGCCAAGGTTTTTATTCAAAATAAGGCGTTATTCATTAGGACATGATTTATACCCAAGGATTCTTATCCATTAGGACATGATTTATACCCAAGGATTCTTATCCATTAGGACATGATTCATACCCAAGGCTTCTTATCCATTAGGACATGATTCATACCCAAGGCTTGTTATCAATCAGGACATGATTCATACCCAAGGCTTCTTATCCATTAGGACATGATTCATACCCAACATAAGGCTTGTTATAATTTAGGACATGATTCATACCCAAGGATTCTTATCCATTAGGACATGATTCATACCCAAGGATTCTTATCCATTAGGACATGATTCATACCCAAGGATTCTTATCCATTAGGACATGATTCATACCCAAGGATTCTTATCCATTAGGACATGATTCATACCCAAGGATTCTTATCCATTACGACATGATTCATACCCAAGGATTCTTATCCGTTAGGGCATGATTCATACCCAAGGATTATTATCCGTTAGGACATGAGTCATACACAAGGCTTGTTATCCATTAGGACATGATTCATACCCAAGGATTCTTATCCATTAGGACATGATTCATACCCAAATTAAGGCGTCTTATCCATTAGGACATGATTCATACCCAAACCAAGGCTTCTTATCCATTAGGACATCATTCATACCCAAACCAAGGCTTCTTATCCATTAGGACATCATTCATACCCAAGGATTCTTATCCATTAGGATATGATTTATACCCAAAATAAGGCTTGTTATCAATTAGGACATGATTCATACCCAAGGCTTGTTATCAATTAGGACATGATTCATACCCAAGGCTTGTTATCCATTAGGACATGATTCATACCCAAGGCTTGTTATCCATTAGAACATGATTCATACCCAACATAAGGCTTGTTATCCATAAGGGCAAGAAAGAATGAAGCAGACTCTGAATACCATCAATATCAATTTTTGTTAACATTAACTGGCTCCAAATATGAGTCATCTGTAAAGACATGACTTCTGATGCACAATTTATTCAATCATAAGACTGATATAACATTCAATCATAAGACTGATATAACATTCAATCATAAGACTGATATAACATTCAATCATAAGACTGATATAACATTCAATCATAAGACTGATATAACATTCAATCATAAGACTGATATAACAAACAATGATAATATAAAGAATAACGTAACAAATTTATGCTCTGTTCAGATATAGCATGTAAAATATCAGTCTTACAATCAGCTCAAATATTTCAAAAATGTAAAATCTAGGACTCCGCACAGCTTGATTCCTACACTGTGCTGTAATTGTAGACGAAAGTGAATTAAATCACAGCTAGAACCATTTTATACACTTTTATGCGGCCTTAAATTGGTAAATGGATATAATGCATGGGAATCCAAACACAATCTGCTGATAACAGTAATAAAACTGGTAGATCTAATGATGATAAGATATATAATTTTCAAAATACCCACCTCACTTTCTATCTAATGGCACTTTATTTGAATGTTACACATCATTCTAGATGTCTGTATTTAGGAAGCAATAAAACCTAATATACTATACTATGCAAACACCATGGGATTTAGCCCATTATAACAATCTGGGATTTTTTCCAAGGGTTATTACCACAGCAAACAGTCCCAACACCAAAATATGTGTATTAGAAACCATCCAGGATATGCCTTTTCATCAATTTAATCAAGAAAATTTAATGCCTAATTTATCAATTGTATAATAAATGATTGGCCCTTGCTCTATTACTAAAGTAGGTCTGACTGCAATCAATACGCAGGCAAATCAGGGTCTATGTTGATTGTGGTACTATTAAGTCCTAACACACTGCACAGAGCCAGATCTGCTTATGCATAATGGGTTTCTTTAAGTTTGCAGTTTGATCCTCTTATGTGTGGGTACTAGAACACAAAATGTAATTATCAAACAAAAATGCTTCATCCATAATAACATGAAAAGAAAACTTGCCCAAATGTAGAGGAACATTGATGAACAAAGGTTAACACTGTGTGCCCTTTCACATTCATGGAAGGACATAAATACAGTACACTTAATGCAATTTTTTTTCTGTAGTGAGAAGGAACATAATCCCCCACATGCTCACTCTATGCTGAAGCTCCAGTCTGGAGGGGCAGAACATAGCAAATCACCAACACAATGGTAAACCTCCACCATGGAGGCAGCAGGTAGACACTATTGATTGACACTTAAACTGTCAGTACTTGCCAACCACCCATGGAAAGACCAAGAGATTTACAATTATATACAAATGAAGAATCAATTAACTCTGTTCTGATTATTTATTAGACAATAAAAGAAATCATTTCAAAACAGCCTTGTATACACAATACATGTTTGTTCAGAAACAGGTGGTCTGCTTCAATGCTGACTTCTATTTGTAGTTATTGGCAAGGTCAAAAAGTTATGTGCATTCCTAGAACAGTTAAAACTGTATAGATTAACAGATTTGCATTATGATCAGTGGAAAGAAGATATCACTGACACTTCTTGGAATTTTGCTGTCTGATTTTAATCAAAGAAATTGGAATTATCTTGTGTACTTACATAATAGGCATATCTTTTGACTTCTCTTGAACAGATTAAATTTATTAAATTGTTACAAACAAAAAGTAACTCTGAGATATCAATTCCAAATGACAACTGGTGCTATTTCAAATAATGAAAAGAAAACAAACCAAATTTACACCCTATCTTAACTATGTATTTAGTCTCTAAGCAGTAATTGCAATACAAACTGTCAACAACTTTCTATCTTGTGCACGTCTATGTTCTTAAGACTGTATAATACACAAGCTTGAGGCAGCCAGATTCTGAGATGAGTACTGTATGTGCACTGTAACAGGTATATGTGTACTGTAACAGGGACCCAACATCACGTTCTACAGAACACTTGATGGTAGCCAGCTAGATTCTCACAGGAGTACTGCATGTGTTCTGTAACTGGGACTGGACTTCGCTGATATTCTATGGAAATCAAGATTGTAGCCAGCAAGACATTGACTGTGACATGAGTACTGCATGTGTTCTCTAACAGGGACTGGACTTCAATGACGTTCTAGGGAAATCAAGATTGCAGCCAGCTAGACGCTGACATGAGTACTGCATGTGTTCTCTAACAGGGACTGGACATCGCTGATGTCCTACAGAAAACAAGATGGTAGCCAGCTAGATTCTGACATGAGTACTACATGTGTCCTATAACAGGGACTGGACTTTGCTGATGTTCTATGAAAATCAAGATTGCAGCCAGCTAGACACTGAGATAAGTACTGCATGTGTACTGTAACTGGAACCAGACTTCAATGACATTCTACAAAAATAAAGATGGCAGCCAGCTAGATTCTGACATGAGTACTGTATGTGTACTATAACTGGGACTGGACTTCACTGATGTTCTACAGAAAACTAGATGGCAGCCACCTAGATTCTGACATGAGTACTGTATGTGTACTGTAACAGGGACTGGACTTCTCTGATGTTCTACAGAACACAAGATGGCAGCCTACTAGATTCTGACATGAGTACTGTGCGTGTACTGTAACATGGACTAGACTTCATTGATGTTCTAAAGAAATCAAGATGGATTAAAAAATATTGACAGGAATTAGCATGTAAATTTCAGTTCCCAGTTTGGGAAAGGTGTCATTTATATTACACAAAGAGATCTAATATGAAGCATATTTAACAGCCACTATTATAGCCCAGCAATGAAGTCTGTTGACAGTCGATAAATAAATTTAAATAAATTTAATGACATTCAAGACAAATCTCTCTCTCTCTCTCTCTCTCTCTCTCTCTCTCTCTCTCTCACTCACTCACTCACTCACTCACTCACTCACACACACACACACACAGAGTTAATATCCAGTTTATATGGTTGTAGTTATTTATGAGAAACATGTACAGCTATTGTGTATAAGCCAGTGTACTGTGGGTCACTTTTAATATTGAAAAAAATAATTGTTTTGTTGTTTACACAACTGGACACACAACAGTAAATAAAGCTGACAACTATCTCCAAATGCCACAGCACCTGAAATTGCCAGCAATTTGTAGGGGGGTATGGTGCCTTTATGCCAGTCAAACCCTGCCTTGTGTGTATATGTAATCTGGATTTTTATTGTAGCTTTTACGATTTTTGACTACAATGTCTGCAGTGTGGCAGCTTGTAGTGATGTCTAGCACTGGGGCATCATGCTAGACATCATGCCACAGACATGTAGCATGACATCCCACCCAGTCACATTATCCTGACACCAGGCCAACCAGTCCTAATACTAACCTCTTAATGCTGAGGGCATAGCAAGGCAGCTGTTAGTGACATTTTTGTATGTCTTTATTATGACTCTGCCAGGGTTTTCAAGCCATGACCTCCAACATTGGAGGTGGATGCTCTAACTACTTAGGCCACCGGAGTGGTCCTCAACCTGCCATGAATTTCTATGTTACTATATGCCATAAAACACCAAACCAAACACACATCAGATTGTGTACTTCTTGATTATGCAAAATGAAAAGAAAATTTAACAAATAACCAGACGCATATCCTTGATGTAACTTCTATGCAAAGCTGTAGTGGTCATTTATTTGGCTGTCTTCATCACCTCTGCATGCAGGTCTTTCTCTCTCAGACAGAAATTAAATGATTTCGCAAATTATAATTTCAGCTGACATTTTGCAGATAATGAAATTGATAACTTTTATATTCGTTTGTCATGAACATAAGACATTCTATTTTCATAATGCTGAGACTAAATGCACCCCATTCATTTAGCTCCCGACTTCAAGCATTTCATTCGCTATTCCCACAATTTTCTGCTATTCTCATGGGTTAATATTCCATCTTTTCTCCATCATGGTTAATTTAAAATTTTAAAATTCATGTTTATATGTAACTATGCATCCATCGAAATTTTTCAGAGATCACAAACAGCCTCTTCTCTCTCTCAATGGTGTGAAATGAGTTTATGGCATATTTTTAAGAAGTTATCTATGCGTTTAATTTATAAGAAAAGATTATGTCCGAATACATGTATATTGATATACCATAACATATGGCGTTTGGCTATAAACAAAATCACTAGTAAGTTTATAATGCTAGTATTCTATTTTTTGTAATGCTGAGATACACATTTAGCCAGAACTTTACTGGCTCATTTTATCCAGTTTTCAATGACTGCTCACAACCTCCTACCCGCCGCACTCATTCCCTCTCTCTTATGTATACTTTCCTCAGACTTCTGTCATTCTGTTTTACCAGTGATATGCAAACTTGGGTTTTACCAGCTTTTTCATGTACAGAATTGTTGACTTTTATTATAAATAAATCACATTTTAGCAATCAAAGAACTGTATGTATTATTCTGAATTATTTGATCATAAAGAATATTCCGAAACTTCCAATAACTAAGGATTTAAAGATTAAAAAAACATGAAAATAAATTGATTCACAAAATACACAGTACAGTTAAAGTTCATGTCATTAGATTATGTTAATGTTATCTAAAATGTGTTTTGGAGGGAAGAAAGAAAACAAGTCTCCATCTCACAGATAATCACTGCAACCACTATGCCTTCTCTCTCTCTAAAATGAAACTCTTCAGAGAGTAATTGCTAGGGTCATAAAAAGGTAAACCATGCCCACTTAATAAAAAACACATACCCTCAATGGTAATTACTGGGTATGACTCCACAGGAAAGTATGGTCTACAAAGTTATTCTCCTTGAACTGTAGCAACTCAATCGAGACATGTGAGGAGAAGGGTGTATGGACTTTTCTTAATCGTCTCCATGCCTTTTCCATCTGCACCATAATGCATGGTGAAACCAACAATTCACATGAGCTGTACTGTATCCTGAAGTTCTTATTTAGAAGCTATAATCATCTTTCTCAGTATCTATCCATATATTTTAAGGATTTCATTGTGTTGTCCTTATCTTTGATTTCACATGATTTTTTTTTTAACGCATTAACCCCTAGCAATGAGCTTACATGGCAGGAGTTAGTAGCCTACTGCCGAGCTCTGCATGTAGCATCAAGGTCATGTAAGATACACTAAAGTGGGTGGTATTATAGAACGGTAGACATATGTAGCTCTACAATCATACCAAATAATCTGGAAGTTCTAGTTGCACTACAAAATAAAGAGGGAAAAACATAATTTTTTAGACCAGATTTTGGTTCCACCCAAAATTCACACGCGTGTCCAGATTTTAGACTTTTTGGTCTCAGATCTAAGGCAGACCAGTGTGAACTTCAAACAGACAGATGAACCTTTGCAAAAAGTAGAATAAGATGAGCATTTGGAATAAAGAGTGGTTTCGATACGAAAATGATGGGTCCATTAAGCACCAAAAAAAATAAGAACTCCAACTTTTATGCTTCTGCTCATGCATGAGCCAAACAGCCAATGAAAAACAATGTTTCTAACACAACTAGGCATTAGGTTACTGGAAAATCTCCTGGAAGTTGATGTATTAGGATGTTTTCAGAAATAGCTTTCAAAAGTGTTTCCTACTCGAATTTCAGGCGAAAACGATAAAAACCTCTAGGGGTTAATGTGTTAAAGAATAATTTGCATCCTCTTTACAATGGACCTTTTACCACTTGGGACACATTTATTTAGCGATGAGGGGACACATTTATTTAGCAATGAGGGTTCATCTTCCTGCAGATTTAAGCAAGGTTTTTACCACTACCACTTTTAGCACCTAATTTCTACTAAATACTATATAACCAGAAATGTGCTGATGTATCGAAGATGTGTGCTACCTCTGGGCTGAAAGTAGCAAGCAAGCCAAGAATTGCTCTTTTTCCAAAATCAATTTTTTGCTATTTCCACTTTACTTAATATTTTGGAGACAACTCAGTTAAACACGGTCTTTCAGTTCTATACTCTTATTCTTTTTATTTCTACACTCTTATCCCTTTCATTTTTACACTTACTCCTATTATTTCTATACTCTTACTCCTTTTATTTCTATACTTACTCATCTTATTTCTACTCTTCTTTTATTTCTACTCTTCTTCTTTTAATTTTTATACTCTTACTCTTTTTATTTCTACTCAAACTCCTTTAATTTCTATAGTCTTACTCTTTTTATGTCAACTCTTACTCCTTTTATTTCTACTCATACTTTTATTTCTAAACTCTTACTCTTTTATTTCTGCTCTTACCCCTTTTATTTCTATACTTACTCATTTTATTTCTACTCTTACTCCTTTTATTTATATACTCTTTTTATTTCTACACTCTTATTCCTTTTATTTATATACTCTTACCTCTTTTATTTCAATACTCTTACTCATTTTTTAGTTCAACTCTTACTCTTTTTTTTCTATACTCTTACTCCTTTTGTTTCTACTCTCCTTTCATTTCTACACTCTTCCTCTTTTTAGTTCTAAACTCTTACTCATTTTAGTTCCACATGTGCACCTTACAGTTCTACACTCTTGCTCCTTTAAGTCATGCAATCTAACTCCTTCTAGTTCAACATCTGTGCTCCTTTTAGTTCTACACTCTTGCTCATTTTCATTCTACACTCATTTTAGTTCAGTACTTGCTCCTTTTATGTCTAAACTATTGCTTCTTGAAGTTATTTTTTTACTCCTTTTAGCTCTACACTCTTACTCCTTTTAGCTCTAAACTCTTACTTTTTTTAGCTCTATACTCACACTCCTTTTAGCTCTACACTATTACTCCTCTACATTCAAACTCATTTTAGGTTTACACTCTTACTGCTTTTAGTTCAATTTACTGATTTTAGTTCTATACTCTTACTCCTTTTAGTTCTACCCTCTTACCCACTTTAGTTCTACACTTTTACTCCCCTTAGCTCTACATTCTTACTCATTTTAGTTCTATATACCTTTTTCAGGAATTCGAATCTGGGTTTTTCCACTCCAATATTTAGTCATAAGGGGGAGGGCCGAGTTGAGATGAGAGTCACGATGCAGTAACATAAAGCAATAGATACTCATTTATTGTTAAAAACACTTGATGAAAACGTACATTTCAACTCTTATACTCTTATACTATCTGTAGCAATCTATAATGACAAATGTTCTATTCTTTTTTTTTGGGGGGGGGGGAGGAGGGTGCTCTCTCCGGTTGATCTTTTCAGATCATTTGGGGAGGCCCTCCTACCCTACTTGTGGTTGTGTTGTGCTGTATTCTTTTTATTTATTTTATGTTTTACCATATTCTGTACATGTATAATTGGAGATATATATATATATATATATATATGTGTGTGTGTGTGTGTGTGTGTGTGTGTGTGTGTGTGTGTGTGTGTGTGTGCATGTATGTATATAATATTTATTTATTTTTTATTTTTATTTTTTTATTCCTGTTTCAATTAGTATATCTTTTAATAATATTTTTTTTTAAATTGAATTGATGGAACTATTTGAGGCATTCATTGTCTTCTACGATGAAAGTTCTATTCATGTAAGAAGTGTAGGTCACTCGAGTTGCCCTACATCAAATGCACATGACTGTACTGGATGTGGCTATGGGTTAGATTTGGCTAGCTAAAAATAGTATCTGAAAAGGATCTATACTCTTAATCGGTCAAGTTCTGCACTCTTTCTCCTGTTATTTCTACACTCTTGCTTCTTTAAGTTCTACACTTTTATACTTTAGTTCTACACTCTTGCTTCTTTTAGTTCAACACTTTAGACTTAGTTCTACATTTTTGCGTCTTGTAGTTCTACATTCCTTATCTGTTTCTTACTATTCTGCGTTTCCAGATTCCTTAAGCAGGTATCTGTTTTAACAGGATTTAAAATTCCCCAGGGTCTTCACAGCTGTTACCCATGCAGAACAGAGGCTCTCATATCAGCTATAAGTAATTGGTCCCATTCTAATATGCCCTGATGGACCTAATTACCAGATCATGGCATAATCATCCTTTCACATGCATGAGTTGTTTTATATGGAAAGTAGATTTAACAGACCAGATTAAATTAAGATTATTAACACCCAAGCTTAAATGATGAGACTGGATTAAATTGAGAAAATCATCACCCATAAATTGAGAAAATTATCGCCTACCCTAACTGATGAGGCAGATTAAATTGAGAAAATGATCATACACCCTAACTGCTTCATTCCCAAAGGAGAGTTAAAACAGATGTGTGAATACACAACATGTACAAACTCATGTACACATATGGTATTCCAGACCCTGTAGCTCAACTTTATTCTTGACTAAAATCAACTGGTCAATGTTTGAGAATGTAAGCACATAAGAAAATTTGAGTGACAAGCTAACAAATAAAAAGAACATTTTAAAAATTCTTAATGGAAGTATATTTCTTTACAATTCTTTACAAGATCTCACCATTATCAAGGAAAGGCTTTTTCAAACTACTTTACTTTGTACACATATATATATTATAAAGTAAATTTACAGCACAGTTAATTTAAAATAAAAGGTATACGTCATGATACAGTTTATGTTGATTATGTTAAAGATATTCTACCAACATCTAAACCAATAAATATACCTATCTGCCAGTGCTCAAAGAATTTTTTCTTAAACACAGGCCCAGGGCTGGTGGTTTTAAAAAAAATCACAAGCCCTGACTGAAATTCCACAAGCCCAGATTCCTATTTCCATATGCCCAAATTTCCCTTTCTTTAATATTATTTGTCACACAATGTTGCAATTGCGACACTTCAAATATAAATTCAGTAGGGTTCAATAGGGGGTCTGATTAGGTACAGCAAGTGTCATCAGTATTCACCACTACACTCATTAAACAGACACTGGATGGTCCTGGTGTTCAAACTCCTATACTGGATTCTCTCAATGAATCCTGATCAGAAACGTGTTGATGTATGTCAATATGTTTGCTTTTGTTGTTGTTGTTGTTGCTGTTGTTGTAGGGTTTAACGCCATTTTTCAGCACAAGATAGGCTATACATGGCGGCCAGTATAAATGGTGGAGGAAGAACCTGGAGAAACTCAGGGAAGAACCACCGACCCACGAGAAGCTACTGGCAGGCTTTCCCACGTACCCACACTAGCCGAGCCTTGGAATCGAACCCACGCAGACAGAGGTGAGATGGCAGTGATCCGGAACGGTAAGCGCTTTAGACCACTTGGCCACTCAGGGCCCCTTCAATGTTTGCAGTATGTGCACAGAATTAACTGCGTCCCAACCCCATTTTTCTGTTGCTGGTAAAACTCCGACCAGCAGTTCTGAAACTTATTTTTGTTCGGCTTTGCTGATAGCCAATTGCTGCCTAAATCAGCTTCAAAAACGAATCACACTTGAACACCATTCTGACAATTTAAATGATCATGCTTTGCATTTTATATATGCTAACAAGTCCAACTTCAGCAAAACGTTACCGCTGTTCACAAACATGTCAAAATCCAAAATACATACGGCTTTAACATTCTCATTCATAGCAATGACATGTAATAACTTTTGTTCTCCTACAAGATTCTGGCATCTCTCCAATTTACATATATAATGGGTTGTTCAACGTCCTGATCCTACCTATTCAAATTAGCATAATGGATTCACCCATTGTAGATTTCAAACACATCTCACCAGCTATTGTCTTGCCAATATTATTAAGTAATATGTGAAATGGTGTATTATACTTGACCTCATTGCCTTTTAATTGCCACTGCCCAAAGGACAGTTATACATGCTACATGTAACGGGCATATAGGCCTACTGAAAGTGGTGTTTTTTATTTATTATTTTTTTGTCTTTCTATTTTTTAAATTTACATGAATTTTTTCTCTCGAAACACAACCATGTCAGGGGGTTTGGGAGTACAAAATCATGTTTTTAGCATGACGCAGAGTTCCAATTTGATTAAAATCAGATCTCCACTTCATGAGGACAGTGGTGATCTGATTTTAATCTGACTGCACCGTGTTCAGATATGTCAATATCTTGAAAATACATTTCTGCATGACAAATTAAAATTTTGTCCACATGCCCAGCAGGCACCTCTCTTAGATTATAGGACAGGCCCAATCTGAAATTAGAGTAGCACCGGGCATCGGGCTATAAGATTTTTCTTAGCTCTACCCTGCAAATAAAACTTATACTTATCTCCCTTAATTCTCCAATTTTATCTGGAGTTAGAAGTCGCTTCTTCTATTTTCTGCCTCTAGTTATAGTACTTTATTGAAATGTGCATAACCTTGGTGACAGAAGATCCCTCACTAAGTTTTGTAATAGGTAAGGGTAATCACAGGGAAAGATCACAATATATCATAGTGGCTATGACTTCATAAGCAACAGATTTTTTCAAAAGAAAGAAATATTTTGGTAACACTTGTGCCATATGTGCTTTTTAAGTAGGGTATGTTCTCCTACAATAGGACCTAGGACACCATCAAAATAATTTAATGATACGTAAGACCAGTCATGTAAATTTATCAATAAATAAGACCAAGGACCAGTCAAGTAACGTTCTTGATAAATAAGTTAAGTGGTCAGTCATGTAAGTTTATTGATAAATAAGATAAGTGGTCAGTCATGTAAGTTTATTGATAAATAAGATAAGTGGTCAGTCATGTAGTTTATTGATAAATAAGATAAGTGGTCAGTCATGTAAGTTTATTGATAAGTAAGACCAGGGACCAGTCAAGTAACTTTACTGGTAAATAAGAAGAGGGGCCAGTCAAGTAACTTTATTAAGATCAGTGGTCAATCATGTAACTTCACCGATAAATAAGACAGGGCCAATCAAGTAAAATTACTGATAAATAAGACTAAGAACCAGTCATGATACATTGTTGATAAATAAGACCAGAAGCCAGTCAAGTAACTTTATTAATAAATAAGATCAGTGGTCAATCATGTAACTTCATTGATAAATAAGACAGGGCCAGTCAAGTAAGTTTATTGATAAATAAGACCAAGGACTAGTCATGATACATTGTTGATAAATAAGACCAGGGTCCATTCAAGTAATTTTACTGATACACAAGACTAGCAGCAGTCATATAAGGTTTTTAACAAATAAGACAAGGGGCCAGTCGTACAAGTTTATTGATAAATAAGACAAGAGGCCAGCCAATTTAGTGCATTCATAAGTGGTGGGTTGGCTTATTATCAGACAAGTTTATTACATAAAAGCTTTTCAGACTACTGAATAAGTGGAGATGGACTTACCATCAAGTATTGGTTTATCAACAAATATAAGCAAATCATAAATTGTGGACTTACTATCAAGCATGGACTTGTCATCAACCCTAGATTTATCATTAGGCAAGGGTTTAGATCTAATCATGAAGCAAGGGCTTAGGGATTATCATCAAGCAAGGGCTTAGAGATTATCATTAAGCAAAGGCTTAGGGCTTTTCATCAAGGGCTTAGAGCTCATCATCAAGCTTGGACTTGGGTCTTATTGTCCAGCAAAAGCTTAGGTCTTACTGTCCAGCAAGGGCTTAGGGCTTTTCATCAAGCAAGGTCTTATTGTCAAACAAAGGCTTAGGGTTGATCATCAAGCAAGGGTTTAGGTCTTATTGTCAAGAAAGGGCTTAGGGCTGATCATCAAGTAAGGGCTTGGGTCTCATTGTCAAACAAGGGCTTAGGGCTGATCATCAAGTAAGGGCTTAGGTCTTATTGTCCAGCAAGGGCTTAGGGCTTTTCATCAAGCAAGGGCTTAGGTCTTATTGTGCAGCAAGGGCTTAGGTCATATTGTCAAACAAGGGCTTAGGGCTGATCATCAAGCAAGGGCTTAGGTCTTATTGTCAAGCAAGGGCTTAGGTCTTATTGTCAAACAAGGGCTTAGGGCTGATCATCAAGTAAGGGTTTAGGTCTTATTGTCAAGCAAGGGCTTAGGTCTTAGTGTCAAGGAAGGGCTTAGGGCTATTCATCAAGGAAGGGCTTAGCATTTATCATCAAGCAAGGGCTTAGGGCTTGTCATTAAGGGCTATGGGCTTATCGTCAAGCAAGGGCTTAGGGCTTTTCATCAAGCATTGGGCCTATCATCTAACATGGGCTTAATCCTTCTGACATTCGCTCTAGTCCCCTGCTCTCACTCAACTGCATAATAAAATCATTTTTATACATAAAACAATAATAAAATTTGACTAACTTTAATGAGAAAAAATGAGAAGCTTCAATTCTGTCAAAACTCAAAAGTAATATTTGCTGAGTTTGTTTCAGTTAGTAAAGTATTTTCTACATTTTAGTCCATTTTGGGGGATCTGTTACAGGCCTCTACTAATAGCCCACACTGATTATAGGTAATCTGTTACAGGCCTCTGCTAATAGCCCACACACTGATTATAGGTAATCTGTTACAGGCCTCTGCTAATAGCCCACACACTGATTATAGGTAATCTGTTACAGGCCTCTGCTAATAGCCCACACATTGATTATAGGTAATCTGTTACAGGCCTCTGCTAATAGCCCACACACTGATTATAGGTAATCTGTTACAGGCCTCTGCTAATAGCCCACACATTGATTATAGGTAATCTGTTACAGGCCTCTGCTAATAGCTCAGACCTGCCAACCTTAACGGGTCTGTCTCAGTAAGACAGCTGATTTTTTCCCCGCAAGATTGACCAGTTTTCAGTAAAGTGTAAGAAAATATCAATCTGCTATTGTAAAGCTGGAAAGCTTAATTAAAAGTTTGAGGCAGCGATGATAACATTGTGTTCAACTAGAGGCTTCTTTTCCCTTTTGTCTTAAAAATGCATCACTTTCGGGACGCCATTTAAAAAAAATTCTATAATCAACCATTTGTTCTCGCAGACACTTCACATGAACAAATAGGTGCAGTTTAAAGCATCTGGGGTGCTGATGTAAAGTTAGTCTGGTTCTCTAACTAATTTCACTAATTCTAATATAAAATCCAGATCCAAAAAGAACCAAAGATGAACCAATTACCCGGATTTTTCGGCAAATATAATTTTTCCTAAGTTTTTGCTTGTATGCCGTAAGTCTGTGTTTTAAGGGTAAATTTCATAAGACTTACGGCAAAATCGTAAGAGTTGGCAAGTCTGATAGCTTACACACTGATTATAGGTAATTCTGAGCATGTTTGATTTACATGCACACTATGGTCTATTCAGATGTCGAAATACAAAATTGTATTATTCACATTTATTCTATTTCCTTGAAAGTCTCTATCTCTTTCACACACACACACACACACACACACACACACACACACACACACACACAATTATAAATCAATACCCTGAATTAGATTTACATATCCATTCACCAAACTGATTTTCCATAGAATTCATTATTATCTCATTTGGACAAGTCAATTTAAAGACCTGTTGTTTATATCATAAATGCATACAAGACACGTCACTTAATAGACCTGTTGTTGCTATGTTAAATGCATACAAAAACACCCAAAATTAATTCTGGATCAATCCTCAACCAGTCTGATTTTCCCAGTTGGTTAATCAATTCCATAATATGGAATTATGGATATGGCATAGCTGGCTTCATTTTAGTCTGCCAACTTTTAATCAATGATTTAGTTTTCATATTTGGTGCAAGAATGTTCACTTTATGGCACCCATAAAAAAGACCCAAAAAAAGAAAGATGGAATGTCACTACAAATGAATTTAGGATGACTTAATCAAGTACATACTGCACTTACTTAACAGAGTGTGCTGATATGACACCCAACTTCAATGACTGACAGAAATGTCTTACTAATTACTATTAGCTACGACACAAATCAAGAGCACACAAAGATCACTGAGAGAAAATTGATTAAAATTTTCAGCTGAAAGAATGCTGCATTTTTTCCAGATTAACGTATAATGAGAAATGAGCTTTGATTCAAATGAACAAACTAAATTCTAGAGTGGAATTGTTACTCAAACATGAGGAATTTAAAAGATCCCAGCATGTAAGGCTTGTGACTGTAGAGGCTGATAAGTACTGTATATCACAGCCATGGATAAAGAATGATTCAAGGTGTAAAATGTTGATAAAGTAGCTACTGCAGAAACTAATAAATCCACAACATAAGTGCCTGCAGTCCAAAAAAGTTAAAAAATTGAGAATAAAATTTTACAAAAAACACAAAAACTTCTAAAATTGCATTAACATTTAACCAAGCCAGCTATACATGCATATAAACATGCCAACCAGATCTCATCTGTCTTCCTCTAATGTCTTTTGTTTCACTGTTTAATCAAGGTTTTCATCAAAATGTCTGTCCAAAAAGATCAAATGTGAAGAAAAAAAGAAACAAATTTTAAAATTCAAATAATTGCCATAAAATCAGATGGAGTTATCTACATGTTAGTATAAATATGTCCAACAAATTTCCTGTATCAACCTAAAGTTGCATAACCCTGTTATTAGAGATAGAAATTGTTTACATCACTGATGCAAAGCTGATAAGAAAACTAAAGTTAACTTTGTAAACATTGCCCCAATGCAGGCCAAAAAGTAGAAAAATGTTTAAAAGTTCATAAAATTGCAACCATTGCATGAAAATGTATTCAAGTCAACAACAAAATTGTACATGTAAGCCTCCATATTAAATTTCATTTATCTATCTGCTTGCTGTAATGTGCAAACAAAGCTTTCATCAAGATCACAAATGGTCAATGTGTGAAACGTTTTTAAAAAAATTGCAAAACAAATGTCAGAAATTTATATAATAGCCTGAAAATCTAATCAAGTCATCTATCAATATCCTGATTTGTCTACATTTACAATAATAGTACACCTACTACAAGTAGAGCATGGCTGACTGGAAATTTTTGACCAATAAGTTTCAATGACCTTGTCCTCTTGTCAAGGCATGTGACCTTGAACTAAACTTACTGAGCAGACACCATTACTTCTGTATTAAACCTATCATTAATGAAACCTTTGCCCCAAAACTAAAAGGTTTCTTATTACACTATATGCAAGCCATCAACACAATTTGGTATGGGAACTCACTCAAGAACAACAGTTATTCCACAAAACCCATTTTTCTTGAGTCACAACTACTGTGACCATTATTTTTTAACTCAGAATCAATAGACCTCTTGTGTACCTTAAGTACAAGCCCTCCACATATTCTGGTAAAGGTAGGAAGTTTGAACATAAGTTATTATGCAAAAAAAATTCTGTTTAGAGTTTGAGTGACACTGACCTTTATCTTTTTACCCCAATATCAATAGGTTTCTTTCTTTGGTGAAAGTACATTGTCAATAACTGATACTCTTGTGTGGAAACAATCTTCATCAGCCACAATGACCTTGACCTTTCTAAAACATAAAATCAATAATAGTTTACCTCATTTCTTCTTCATGTCATACTAACCTTGACATTCTGACTGCAAAAATAAGTAGGTTCTTCCTAACCCCCAAATGAAAACCATACTGTGATATAAAACTAATTATACTTTGAAGAAACCATTTTTCTTGTTTTCGTCAGTGACCATGACTTTTATTCCCAAACAAACACTTTTTATGTATCCCAAGAGCAAGCCAGCAACAAAGTGCTGTGAGGTAGAACTAATGTTATTCTGTACAAAATAATATTTCTTGTTCTGGACAGTGACTTTAACCTTTCATTGTGACCTTGAAATCCCATGGCTTTTTCCTCAAACCCAAATGAAAGCAACACACAAAGTTGGTAACATGATATGCAGGAGAACTCAACTTATTATACACAAATGAAATGGAAAATGGATGGATGGACATAGTACTGAATAAAAATCAGTCCAGTTTTATGATAGAATAAGAATACATGAATCATACATCGAGGAGTACCTAGGAAAAAAGCAAGTACAGGCATTCAAAGTCTTTCCAATCTGTTCCTGCTTTCAGACAATACATTATGTATTATTATTTTAATGGGATCTAGTACTAAATACATAAATTACAATCCTACAATTAGATTATTTTAAACATTGAAAAAAATCTGTACTCAAGTACCAATGCTTCAAATGTCTTAGTACATCTGATGTAAAACAGCAAACATTCAAGCAAGCCAAAACTGCAATGAACATGCAACACATGTACAGAAACAGAGCCAGAACCTGCTGCAAGGAGCCTGGATCCATTGATGGATCCCTAATGAATAATAAAAATAACATTTCTACAGTAAAGAAAATTTACATCCATATTCTGTCAGCATAGTTTAGTACCTTCTTTTTCTTTCGCAAATTGACTCTCACGCCATCAACGGAAATGATAACATTGACTTTCTTCTTTTTGATCGCTTTTGCCTTGAATTCATACTGGAAAAAAGAAATACTAATATTAAACACTAAATCTAAATTGTATGTAAGAATTAAAATATTTAGAAAAGCTACAATTTAGATAACAATTTAAATTACAAAGCCTAAAATATCAGGGCATTTGCTAGGCTTCGCATTTGGCAACAAATGTGAAAGAATTTTGAAAGTGGTGCTATTATTGTTATTAACTGGCGAAAGTTGCAGATGACAAATTTCTATAAAGTAAGTTTTTAATTTTTCATTGATATAAGCAAATTGGGCCACATAATATTATCTTTGGCAGTCTGTGGATCATGTTGGTAGATGACGAATAAGACATTCTTTGAAAATGATTGCAGCTAATTGCAAGTGTCAGTCGGTTTTGAGGAGCAATTAAATGTGATTAGCAGGAAATAAAGGAATGACCAAGGGGATAAACTCTATTGTTGAACAGGTTGGCAAAAAGATTTGGTGTCATTTGCACACGTTAATTTATGTTTACAGCAAACTAAGTGTCAAACACACTTGGGACTCCTTAGTGTTTTAGGGGGTTTTTGTGGTCTGACCTTAAATTAGTAACACAGGAGGCCGCTACAAGGATGCCAGTCATCAACTGTAAAACTCCCAAGTCGCTTTATCCATGAAAAATTAAAAATTTACTTTATAAAACAAGTCTGTCTCAACCACAAATAATACAGCTAATCTTGCTCTGAAAAACAAAGATTTATATCCAGTTTCATCTGCGGCAGCTACCAGGTTATTTGTTGCCCCTATTTCTACCACCGAGAGGGGTGGGGTTCAGTTGCCAGCATCTGTCATCAAAACAAACTTACGAAATTCTATGGGTATATCTACTCTGCAAAATTTAATGAGAATTCCTGTTGATGGGCTCAGTGTTGAGAATGTTCATGTCAGGAGGACATTTAAGAAAATGGTCTGGGGGGAAAATTGAGGTGGATATTGATGAAATGTCAGCGACATTGTTCATAAAGACTAAGCAGTATTTTATATTAGCAGTTATAAAGAAACATTCTTATTCATTCTTGCTTTTCATATGCTTTTCATATTTTTGTTCTTTAAAATGTAATAAAAACATGTAAAAACTTTTTTATTGTCATGTTTATATAGATTAAAAATAGGGTCAATATAATATTACGCATACATTTAAGTCCCTGTATCATGGCATAAAATCGCTCCTATGGCTGAAAAGTGGCTCCAAATTTCTAAATTTGGCAAATTTCATGGCACAAAGAAAAAAAAACCCAAGGGAGGTCCTGAATATTTTTTAAAAATTTAGCAAAACTTGATCCAAGAACATTGGCAAAATGGATTGGTCTGAGTACATTGGCTTTGGACTGGGACATAAAAAGGATACTATTCTGACCTACTTTGATAACAATCAAGATTCCAACTACTGCCTTTAAAAATAGCATTACCAAACAGATCTAATTGGTCGTTATGATTGTTGCATTCATGTCTCAAATAGTAAAAATGCCCCAAGAAATCATAGCTACTGCCAACAAAAATGATCTGTCACAACAGATAGTCTTTCAAAGCAGCACTCCAATTTGCAAGTCAAATGATCACATTTGCAACTAAATATGGGCTTTTGCTTATAAAAAATATGATTTCTGGGTGTTACTGATGCAAGAGTAAATGTTCATATAAACTGTAACTCAGATGATAAGTAAATTTTATTCTGCATCATTGAGCTGGGGCATGGGGGGGGGGGCAAACATATACAACTTGCTGGCTACAACTGCACTGCTTTAATACAATATGATTTCAGTCCAAGTCCTTTTGACTGGGACCTAGACTGGGACCTAGACTACAGGACATCAGAGTAGGATGGGAGAAGGGAATCTCTGCAATAGTAAAAGATAAGAATTACCTAATTAAAATTAATTTGTACCCCTCCCCCCCCCCAAAAAAAACAATATACTTTTTAACACATTAACCCCTTGAGCTTTTTGTCATTTTTGCCTGAAAATCGAGTAGGAAACACATTTTGAAAGCTATTTCTGAACAGACTCAAAAACACCAAATCCCCGGTCATCTTTCAATAACAAACTGCCTAGCTGTGTCAGAAACATCGTTTTTTACTGGCTATTTGACTCATGCATGAGCAGAAGGGTAAAAGTTGGATTTTTTTTTTTTTTTTTGCTAAACGGAGCCATTATTTTTGTATGGAGACCACTCTTTATTGCAAATGCCCATCTAATCCTACTTTTTGCAAAGGCTCATCTGTCTGTTTGCAGTTCATACCAGTTTGCCTTAGATCTGAGACCAAAAAGTCTAAAATCCGCACACAAAATCAGATTCCGACCACAGTCGAATTTTGGTTTAAAAAATGTCGGGTCCAAAATATTAGGTTTTTCTCTCTGTATTTTGTAGTGCAACTAGATATTCCAGATTATTTGGTATCATTGTAGAGCTACATCTGTCCACCTTTCTATAATACCACCCAGTTTGCATGACCATGACGCTACAGAGCTCAGCAGTAGGCTACTACCTCCTGCCCCATAAAGTCGTCGCTAGGGGTTAATGTGTTAACAACAGTAATATATTAGCTACTCATGCGCTGATGAATTTATGTGGGGGGGGAGGTTATGGGCTCAAAGATTATGGTATTAAAACTACTGTACTACTTAACTATTCACTACATTTGGCTGGCAAAACACTGGGCTATGTGTTGTGCCATCACTATTGTGCCCAAGAAAAAAATGCCTCTCTGATGTGTCAAAAACCAACTCCATTAGCAACAACACTAACATCATGAGGTTTAATTCTCATGAAAGAAAGTTCGAATTCAATGACAGACTGACATAATTCTTGATAGTGAGATCAATCCACCTGAAGACAGTGCCTCAGTATTGGAGATGTAGGAAAGCAGTCAAATAAAGCCTAATGGCTGTAATAGAAAAATCAAACCTCTCTTGATTATCCCCAGCACAGAGACTCAGATCTCAATAGGAACTGGAGCTAATGAAGGTAGCTAATTCTTAGCCAGGAACTCTGGTTGGCAAAGAGAAAGCAAACCATAAACGCTGTTGAAACATAAACAACACATTTCCACTGACAAGGCATGAACCTTGCTCCTTCTCCTCAAGGAGCTAAAGAGAGTAGGAGAACAGTCATATTGGTAAAACCCTCAAAAGATCAACTCATTGGGTTCATAAGTGGATTTTGACAATGCCCAAAGACAAAAAAGATTCCATATTAGTTTTAATGAAGAAGATACCGGAAAGGTGACTATCACAGAACACCTAGAAAACTTAAGAGTGTCAGAGCTATCCTACAGCCTTGACAATGAACACGGAACATTCACTTTCCTCAAAAATGAAGGGGAAAAATCTACAACTATTCTCAAAGTGGGGCAGCCATGATTAATGTGTTTTCCTATTGTGCCAATCATAGGAGATTCTCCACTCTGCATCATAAAACCTCAAAACAGAATGCCTCCAAGATTGAACAGTGAAGTTGGGGTTCTTGCTAGAAAAATGATCCTGGTAGATTGATCAGTTGAGATGATTCAAGGATGAAGGTACAGAATATGCGAGTTCTAGGGGAGAGTGATTCCAAATGGTGCAACAGGAGCTCGCTCTTCTGTGGCATTCACGTGTACCCATCTACCAGCAGTTAGAGCAGGTCACTGAACCAATACTAATGTGGCCTGACAAGGGAGCTACCAGGAGGATACCAGAGATATGCCAAACAGTGTAGATCCTGCCTTGATGGAGCACCTGCAGAACTATGTTGAAAGGTGGAATGAAGTTCACATACCATAAATCCTACCTTAGAATGAAAGTGTCCACTACCCAGGATTCTTGGTCTTGTATTTCTTGTTCAGTGCTCATAGTGAGCAAGTCCACCAAGGGTGTCCACCACAGGTGGAAATGTGACTGCTACCAAAATGGTGTACACAACATTCCATGAGGATCTCACAATCACTCCACCCACCACCCACCCACTCCAAACTGTCCACCTGGATAATACTCTTGCCTAGAATATGGCAGAATCATAGGGTGATCTCCTCCAAAGCTGCACAATAAAGGGGATTTAAGGCTTCAATTCAAAGAGAAGGAGCATGTGTACAATACACCCGACATGTTGTCTGAGGTAACCATACTGCAAAGATACCATATGAGGTTGACACACCATTTCCAAATTCTTTATATGAAGGGTTGCTTCTTCCCAGAACCAAAATCCCTTAAGAACTACATGCTCTGGCTTGAGGTGAGCACAACGTTCCCTACAAGAAAAGTCATTCACTGTACAGAAAGGTGTGGTTTTTTCCCAATTAATCCATCAATACAGGTGGTGGTGAAAACTTGATTCTAGGAGGATACAGTCTGATAGAGGACCCTTCTGCAGTCTCCAGCTTATGAGAATCAAGAACTGGAGAGGAAGCAAGAAAAGTCCAGAGTACCCAGGAGAGAACAATAAAGATCAGCCAACAGTGAGGTCTCAGCCAAAATAACCATTATGAAGGACAGGGTCTGATCATTCCAGTCTGGTGAAACACAGACTCTCCCAAGGCTGGTGAGGAAATTCATTCTCACAAATACAAAGTCTTGAGAAAGGATGAGATCTGACTTTTCAAGGTTTGGAATAAAGCACAATGGACCAAAATAAAGACAGTTCCTTCAGAAAAGAATCTCTGAGAATGTTGTGCAGCAACCAGTCATTGAAACACTGAAATATAAGGATCTGTAACAACTTCAAGTGAGCTACAACTACCCTACCCCTACCCCCTAATCAAAGTACTGGGGGCAAAGGTGAGGTCAAATGTAAGAGTTCAAAACACATCTTGGTCCAGGAAAAACAGGAAAACAGGAAAACAGGAAAGGTTTTCTCTGTGGAGGAAGATGAGCATGTGAATGTATAAATTGAAAAGATCAATGGAGACTGCCCAATCATATGACCTTATGGTGTCCCTGTCCAAGGCAGCAGTCTCCATCTTGAAGCATTCTTGCCAAGGAAATAAGTTTAAGACAGAAAAGCTGATTTTGAGTTGAGTATGTGTATGCATGTGATCTGTATTTTTAACATAGCTTTAACAATTTTTCAGTCATATCGCTATAATGTCTGCATTTTGACAATGTATAGTGATGTCCAGCACTAGGGCATCATGCTGCAGACAAGAAGCATTATGTCCCACCCAGTGACATTATCCCGACACCAGGCCAACCAGTCCTAACACTAACCTCTTAATGCTGAGTATGGTATGACTCAGCTGCAACTCAAGACCTAACACATCAGAGGCATACACTCTAACACTTATGCCAATGGAGCAGTTTTTATACTTTGTGGACTTGACATAATACATATATCAGTACATTTATTCACCATTCATATGTTTCTCTTACAGAAATGTACATGGTTTCATTTAACTATTGCTGCCTTATTTCACCATAAATTTTCAAACTCCATCACTTCCATAACATTTAATGTCAAGGTAATGCAGACATGATCATTAACAAATGCGAAATAAATATTTATATTCAAACTTGTTATCAGTTACATTTTAATCAAAATATATCAAAGTATATGGAAATTTGATGACTTCGAGGTCTAACCAGTGAGTTGGCTGTTCTTTAATCTTTATGCTGGCCAATGAAACAGCCAAGCCAACTTCTGAATTCTAACCTTGTCATAGGCAGTAGGTGTGTAGGTTGTTTATATATTTTTGTTTGCTAATCAAACAGCCTGATTTGTTAACTTAGCTTTAACAATTTGAGTCATATTGCTATGATGTCTGTTTATAGCAATGTCTAGCACTGGGGCATTATGTCACAAACACGGGGCATCATGTCTCACCCAATCACATCATCCTTATTCATTATGATCGCTAATGACACAGCCTGGCCAACTGTCAAATCCAAACCTACAGTTTTCAAAGGCAGTAGCTGAGTCAGCTGTTCCTTATTCTTTATCAGTCAATCAAACAGTATGGCCAGAGTAATAACCCCTATTATTTAAGCAGTAATTACAGGTGATCATTTCAAAATTTATTTAAGCAAATAGTTCCATGGATAAAAACGTTTTCACATCATACAGGTGTGTAAATAAATAGTTACAAAACCACTATCATTTCAAATTAAGCATTCATTATTGTTGATATAGTCAAAAGTGATGACACCATAAGCATAACTAGGCAAAAGGTAAACTTGACCAAGATTCCATAAATCTAATGAATCTGTTGCAAGGACAAATTAAGTCAGTGTGATGCTGTGAAGTATCTTTTCTAATCTAACTATCAATACATTCTACTCACAAGCTATCATTTCAAGCACACCCTTTTCTTCTCATCTATACATCTAAATGAACCTTTAAATATATCATTTCTAAAAAGTTTAATTACTGGCAAAAGTTATTAGATGAAAAAAAATTAAGATTTATAAATAAAAATAATATACTTTCAAGACCTTGGTTTTTAGCTTTTATTGTGATTTTATGTTTTCATGTTGTAGGGCAAGTTTCTAGCCCACCGGGGCAAAATAACCTTTTAAAAATTTGTCAGGCTATGATTTTTTAAAATTCTAAATTAGTCTTGGCAAGCAAGTTCTATGAGAATTACATGTAGCCCAACTGGGCAAGTGAAGTGAGCCAAATGGTTTGCCCTCAAGCTGCCCCTGGACTTGAATGTGCATCTTCACATAGCATAAAGGTACATCAGAACAAAAAATGAAAAGAATAGCTATAATACCCTGATCCTCCTCATTGCTGCCACAATTTCCACACGACTGCTAGGCCTAGGCACATCCATCGAACCAACAAACTGGAAATAATAATGATGATAATAATAACAACAGTAAAAATATTTCCTGGTATTTTTTATTGGTTAAACATAACAAATTCATAGCTTTACTGCTGCACATCAAAACAAATACTGAATAAAAATAATAACACTTAACATAGAAATTGTTTTATTCTCATTTGAGGCCATCTAATACTGTACAATGTTTTGTGTGGTTATGGCACAACACCACGAGTAAGTTTCCAAAGATAGGATTCAAACCTATGTGCTTTTGTTTGGGAGTCTGGCACACTAACCACAAAGGCACTCCAGTTTTTCCCCCTTATGAAGAAAGTCTAATTTCATGCAAAAAGTTCAGAGTAACCGCTGTTAGGTGTAACATGTCTTCATTATCATAAATGAAGCAAATACTAACAGTGAAGGACCAGCAATGTTACATGTAGTTTGATAAATTTCTTAATACATGTAAAAGTCTGGACATTTCCAAACAATATGGATGTCCTTGAGTATGTATGTATCACTGTGTGTGTGTGTGTGTGTGTGTGTGTGTGTGTGTGTGCATGCATGTGTGTGTGCAAGCATGCGTGTATGGATGGATAGAGGGATGGATGGATAGAGGGACGGAGGGATGTATGTATGGATGCATGCAAGCATGTATTTATGTACCTATGTATGTATGCTGTGGCAGTCTTTTGCACACACATTTCTTTGTCAATAATTACATGATTAGTAATGATTGCCTATAAGGCAGATGTACAAATAGGTATATTTTTCAAGTGTGTGTGTGTGCATGGATATGTGTATTTATGTGCATGCATGTGTACATGAAAGCACAAAAGCCATTCCAATAAAAGAAAACTTTCCTATAAGACAATATTCCTCCACCACAGCAGGGGTCGATGTCACACCTTGGTGAAGTTTTAAGTTGAGGTCAATTCAGTCCTGTGGTGGGGTTCCCATGTTCCATGGACACATTTAAAGTTTAATCATGTACTGGTCATTTGATACAATTAAATTCATCTATTTTTTGCACAATGTTTATTTATGGAGCAATGATATCCCAAAAGAGTCTAAAATTACCTATGTACAAAACCCAACCCATGTGTGATGTACAGATGTACTGATGGACAGTACGTATATATGCATAGGGTGTAATGGCAGAACAACACAATCCTGGCTACCATTATACAGTGCCAAGCAAGTTTAGGCATCCCAAAAGAGAAGGCAAAGAAAGAAAGATGAAGGCAAAATGTGTAAAATCCTTAATATACAAAATCAAATTTGTACATAAACTGCATTCTTTTCCTTTTTTAAAGTCTAAGATCTTCACTGCTAAAATATCATGGGATGTGTCCTTCAGCAAAAGTTGCCTCCATTATAGTTGCCTCTTATGATACGCAGAGTTGTGAATAGATCTCATTCTAAATCTCTGAGGACACAATTGGAAAGATACAATTACCACTACATGCCTTTACCACTGTCATGGACAGGCATAAAAATGACATATTTAGCTGTACTTAAATTGGTGGATTTCTATGGATAGACCTTGGGGAGGGGGCCTTAAAATTGCACATTTCAAAGGAAAGAACCATTGTTACTGGGATCTTAAATTTGTGGAATTCCAACGAAGTACCCTTGTTTGTTGGGACCTTAAATCTGTAGTTCATAACAACCACAAAATCCACTAAAACTGGTATCTCACAAGATCCCCCAAAACAAGTACAAACAAAATCCACTAAAATTGGTATCCCACAAGATCCACAAAAAACAAGTACCCAACAAAATCCACTAAAACTGGTCCCATATAAAAGAATATTGACAGTATATAGTGCATGCAAGGTATAGATTTTTTTTATTTTATGGTTGCTATCATCCGCAAATTCAAAGTCCCTACCCCATCAATTTAGACATGTCCAGGAGGAACTTCAACAGAACCTCTTTATCTCATTAGTAAAGGTAATAGGACCTCATTACGATAGGAGGAACTTCAATAGAACCTCTTTATCTCATCAGTAAAGGTAATAGGACCTCATTACGATATCACAGACATCTTCAAATATGGACACAAACATTAGGCCATTTGTCACAGCTAATATTCTGATTTGACTTTACTCACTCTGTTGGTTACAACTGATATATCTTCAAATTACATCATTTAAGCACTTTGTTACAGTTAATATATCATCAAAGGTATCCATTTAGATTATTTGTTACAACTAATATATCCTGAAATAGCTTTAGGTAGACTGTTACAATTAATATATCCTCAAATTACTTCAGGTAAACTGCTTGTTACAGTGAATATATCCTCAAATGACTTCAGGTAAACTGCTTATTACAGCTAATATATCCTCAAATGACTTCAGGTAAACTGCTTGTTACAGCTAATATATCATCAAATGACTTCTGGCAAACTGCCTGTTACAGCTAATATATCCTCAAATGACTACAGGTAAAACTGCTTGTTACAGCTAATATATCTGCAAATGACTTCAGGTAAACTGCTTGTTACAGCTAATATATCCTCAAATGACTTCAGGCAAACTGCTTGTTACAGCTAATATATCCTCAAATGACTTAAGGTAAACTGCTTGTTACAGCTAATATATCCTCAAATGACTTCAGGTAAACTGCTTATTACAGGGAATATATCATCAAATAACTTCCCGTAAACTGCTTGTTATAGCTAATATATCCTCAAATGACTTCAGGTAAATTGCTTGTTACAGCTACTATATCCTCAAATGACTTCAAGTAAACTGCTTATTACAACTAATATATCCTCAAATGACTTCTGGCAAACTGCTTGTTACAGCTAATATATCCTCAAATGACTTCAGGCAAACTGCTTGTTAGAGCTAATACATCCTCAAATGACTTAAGGTAAACTGCTTGTTACAGCTAATATATCCTCAAATGACTTCAGGTAAACTGCTTATTACAGGGATTATATCATCAAATGACTTCGGATAAACTGATTGATACAGCTAATATATCCTGAAATGACTTTAGGCAAACTTTTTGTTACAGCTAATATATCCTCATATGACTTCAGGTAAACTGATTATTACAGAGACTATATCCTCAAATGACTTCAGGTAAACTGCTTGTTACAGCTAATATATCCT
This sequence comes from Sinohyriopsis cumingii, assembly GCA_028554795.2. NCBI lineage: Eukaryota > Metazoa > Mollusca > Bivalvia > Unionida > Unionidae > Sinohyriopsis > Sinohyriopsis cumingii. The sequence goes on along the minus strand of CM068840.1, from coordinate 74,981,958 downwards.
CAAATGACTTCAGGCAAACTGCTTGTTACAGCTAATATATCCTCAAATGACTTAAGGTAAACTGCTTGTTACAGCTAATATATCCTCAAATGACTTCAGGTAAACTGCTTATTACAGGGAATATATCATCAAATAACTTCCCGTAAACTGCTTGTTATAGCTAATATATCCTCAAATGACTTCAGGTAAATTGCTTGTTACAGCTACTATATCCTCAAATGACTTCAAGTAAACTGCTTATTACAACTAATATATCCTCAAATGACTTCTGGCAAACTGCTTGTTACAGCTAATATATCCTCAAATGACTTCAGGCAAACTGCTTGTTAGAGCTAATACATCCTCAAATGACTTAAGGTAAACTGCTTGTTACAGCTAATATATCCTCAAATGACTTCAGGTAAACTGCTTATTACAGGGATTATATCATCAAATGACTTCGGATAAACTGATTGATACAGCTAATATATCCTGAAATGACTTTAGGCAAACTTTTTGTTACAGCTAATATATCCTCATATGACTTCAGGTAAACTGATTATTACAGAGACTATATCCTCAAATGACTTCAGGTAAACTGCTTGTTACAGCTAATACATCTCAAAAAATTTCATGCTAGAGTAAATTAACTTAGTATGAAGATGCATCATATAAGAGAGTACCAATGCTGTAATGTGATCATGTGACATACATGTACATTTACCCTGATTAAGATCTTAGTCTTTTTATATAACCATACCTGCCCCATCTCCCACTCTTCAATCAAAAATCAATAATTCATCTTACTGTGTTTAACCCCTTCAGCCCCAATGCTGCATGTATGCATGATGAGGCTGCACTAAGCTGTGTATAGTTAAGGTCATATAAGACAATAATGTGGGTGCTATTAAAGAAAAGCAGACAGATGTAGCTCTGCAATGATACCATATAATCTGGACTTTCTATTCGCATTACAAAACGCAAAGGGAGAAACCTAGTTTTTGAAATCCGATTTTTTAACACCAAAATTTTCCCGTTTCTGGAATCAGATTCTGTTTCCAGATTTTAAACTTTCTGGCTTGTGATCTAAGGCAGAGCAGTCTGGTCTGCAAAAAGTAGGATAAGTTGGGGATTGGGAGTAAGAAGTAGCCAGAAGATGAAAATGGTGTCTACAAACCCCCCCCCCCCCAAGAATTCCAACGTTGACCCTTCTGCACATGCATGAGTCTAATAGCCAGTGAAAAACGACGTTTCTAGCACAACTAGGCTCCAGGCTAAACAAAAAACTCTTGGAACCAGATGTATCTGGATGTATTCAGAATTAACCTCCAAAATGTGTTTCCAACCCCCATTTCAAGCACAAATGACAATACTCTTTGGAGCCAAATGAGTTAATACCCATAGTCTCCAACAGATCATTATGAATGCTCAGTAAAACCACCATGATGGACTACCTGTTTTGCACATGTGCGTGTCTTTTGGATTTTTAACATAGCTTTAACAATTTTTCAGTAATACCGCTATGGTGTCTGCAGTGTAGCAGTTTATAGTGATGTCTAGCACTGGGTAATCATGCCGCAGACATGTAACATGATGTCCCACCCAGCCACATTATCTTGACACCAGGCTAACCAGTCACAACACTAACTTCTTAATGCTGAGTGCCTAGCAAGGCAGCTGTTAGTACCATTTTTACAAGTCTTTGGTATGACTCTGCCAGTGTTCGAACCCACAACCTCCCGCTTCTGAGGCGCTACCTGTTTTTGAAGACCAAATTCTCAATATATTCATTAATTTGTTCTAATATATATTGACATTTTTTAAGAGACCATCTGTCTTTGACATTACATTTTTGTTCACAGAGGGTGTTGACTCTCAAGACAAGTTGTATTGCATTAGTGAAATGCACGTGGGGGATATATGTCCCTAGGACATACTTTTAGTACATTATTTTCATTTTTATCTGACAAAAATACTGTAATTTTGTATTTACTGTGCAATTAAAATGTATGGCTGTATATCCTTTCATATTATCTATTCCTGGCAATCTTTCTCTATTTTTCAGTGCATGCATCCATGTTTGTTAGAACAAAGCCTAACATACATGTACTGTAATCAAGGCCTCAGCTGCCATAAAACTCCCAAGAGTCTAATTTGAGTCATATATTAGTACCAGACTCATACTCATGAAGCTTTATGTACTAAATGAAAGAAAATTACAAAGTTTCACCATCAGTCAAAGCTAAGCCTCCTGTTACACTCACTAATGGGAAACATAAGACCATGTCCCTACAGTAATTATGGAACCTCCTATGTGCAGTCTGCCAGTAATCAAATTCACACTTCTACATGCATAAAACAACAATAGCAATGCTCATAAGCTACTACAGTATACAGGAAGAAGAAAAAAAGAAAAACAAACTCCAAAATTTTTTGTTCACTTGGCATACACTAATTACTTTGGCCCAGTTTTCACAATGTAATCTGCATATATAGTATATGTTGCTAAAAATAATGTAATTGTTGCCTATGGCAACTGGTCATATTTAAAATGCTTATGTTTAATTGGAACTTACCTACTATCAAACAAATATTTATATTTCTAAAACACATCTGATTTCCCATGACATAATAGATTACACAAACTGGAATTTAAGTCATATGATCAACCATGTAAACATTAAGCTCTGCTAAACATGCTTGTGATAGCTATTAAGTGGGAAATTATTAATGACCAAATATGATACAGTATTCAATGTGATCGACTCAGTGTAAAAAAAAACGAACACAGACCCAGTGTTATGGTCCACATTTTTTATCTATGTTAAATACTATGTTTAGTCACGCTTTTGAAACATAAACACTCTCTGAATAAAAAACAGCTTTGTCTAAGAAAAGAACCTCAAGGCTAAAAGTTCAATTTTGTAACTGATTGTTTGGTTGGTGCTTCAATTTTGTAAATGATTGTATGTATGACTGGTGTTTAATGGCACATAAACATATTAAAGACTGTATCATGCTGAGAGAACTTAATTGCCTTGACCAGAGATAGGGTCCTGGCAGGATTCAAGCCTACAACTCTCCGGTCACGAGTTGAGAAAACTAACCAATAAACGATCATGGCCCCCAAAATTTGTAATATCAATTTAACTTTGTACCACTATATACCTTATAATGTCATTTCATTGTTAGTATGTGTATTTAATTTATATTGTTTGTTGGCTTTTCTCAATGATGATTTGTCATGTATATCTGTATTCTGTAACTGATATTTGTCCAAAATCAAGGGTATACCTGACCAGTGACATTTATTTTGTAAACAATGTTAATACATACCTAATTTGTATCTATGATTGTGAATTAAATGTTCAGATCATTATTAACTGTAAACATGTTAACATAAATTTGAGTTAAAGATGATCTTGATTCTGACCTTTGAAACTTCCAGAATGGAAATTTCCCATTAAGTTGACAAGAGTATTTCCAACCTAGAACAAGTAGTGGGGGTTATACAATCTTGTCTACCTAAGAATAATTCATTTTTGCCTTAACACCTGCAGCAAAATTGATCTTACTGTTATTTTCGGTTTTTAATTTTGACATAATTATTTAAGTTATTAACTGGAATTACAAAATGCACAATAATATTTTTGGACAAAAAGATTAATTTGGAATTATAGTGAATTCAGACAAGGGCATTTTTCATTATATTACTGTAATACACCAAGAGACTGTTAACATGTCATCACTCCAAGCCACTGGCACATTAGCACATTTGAGACTATGGGCAAATCAACACACTCAATATCATAATTTATTTGGAATACCACTGGAATTCCATTGGAACTTCATACTATTGGGATTTAATGCACAATACTGTAAGTTTTTTTAAAATTTTCATTTTGTATTCTTAGGAAATCAATTATTTATTGTATTTTTACAAATCTTGCTAGTTTTTGCTCTTTTCTGCTACTTAGTTTAAGCCTACAGACTTGCAAGACTGGACACTAATGTTTATCAATAGCCAATAAACTGATCAGGAAAAGATAACTACATGGGACAATATTTTAGGAAGAAGTTAAAGATCTACCATATATATTCACTTATAAAATGAATCCAACTGCAAAACTTGACATGCATACTGCAAACTGTACATACCCAGCAGATCTGAGTCTGTGCAGTTTGTTAGAAGTAATCAGCAGGACAAACAACTTATACTCTGATATGCAGGCACATTATCCTTTGATAGATCAGGATCTATGTTGCTTGCAGTTTGACTTACATGCAAGTATATATGGTAATGGGAACAATTTAACATCTAAGGAAGACTTGAATGGTATCACTACTTCATGCCTGTGAATAATAACATCTGAGCACTTTCCTCACAATCAGAGTCTCATTCTACTCTTTATTGGTGTGCATTAGAAAATAACTACATTTCTGTATAGGTTGTGTTTGCCTAGCTGATTTAGTTAATTTTTGTTCAGTACTTTGAGCGTTTTGCCTATAGGGTATACAACTTCAGCTCACCTAACTTAGCCTGGGAATCAAACCTGGAAATCCTGCAAGAGAGTCCAGCGCACTAACCAGCAAGCTGTCATACACAAGAACACTCACCAGATCATTGTGCTAAAATGCTTTCTTTCAAATCTCATTAAATTCTATGTCATTTTAATGCTGACCACATACATGACAATTTAAAATAATGTTTTGAAATCTTTCATTCAAGTACGAGGCAATCCCTTTGCAAGCAGTATCACTCCACTGACAGGTTTATGGTTTCTTGGGGAGATATTCATGACCTGCAAGATCAAATACTTTTCACAACTAACTTAATCCTTCATCTATAACCTGCAGTTGTGTATTAACCAGTTGTTAGTGCCATTTCACACGGATGCTTTTAATATTGAAATCACTCAAGCACAGGCTACTGAAATAATTCTGAAAGCAAAGAATATTTTTAAAGTCATCCTCTTCATCTGCGTCTGCCATGCAGAGTGGAGCAACCTCACCAGTTTACCATAATTATGGAAATTTACCAGTCCTCAGACAATGATTGTATATGAATGCAATTGTCTCGGCAACAGCAGGTGCTGCTGCTTTTAAAATTATTGGGCTGACTATATCAAGTCCCAATGATTTAGTAATGTCAATGTTTTGCAAATATTTTAAAAGGAAAGTGAAACATATTTCATGAATTTCAAATCTACCATCCTCTGATTATCTTTGAAGACAAAATTATCCAAACTGCGAGTAATCTGATACAATTATATGTCCCCAAAGTTTAGAGGTACATTCATAAAAAGTCATTACCAGTAAAATATTTGCCATTTGTAAAGGGTCACCCTTGCACACACCATCAATGTTCGGATATGGAATATCAGTCTTGTTCTAGGATTTTCCAAGTAATAGTTTAAGAGTTACCTGTATCATTAATTTATCGATAATGTATCTTTTTGTCTTTCTCCAAATTTTATTCTCTTTACTACCTAAGGCAGGCACAGTGCATCCAAGATTTTTGGAGTAATCCAGACTTGTTGACGATGCTTTACTGTATGCATTGTTAATGGTGTGTAGATTGACTACATTAAAAAAACAAGTCTATCCTTGTTTGGTTTGGATGTGCGGGGTTTAGCTGCAAATAAACAACAGCAGCAGCTGCAAATAAACAATAGTAGCATATGCAAACAAACAATAGTAGCATATTCAAAGAAATAGTAACAGCAGCTACAGTGGCAATGACTACCAAAAGCAATAGCCCAAATGTTGATAGTAGTTTCCCTGCGGTTTGTCTAATGTCCCTCAAACATAGTTTTTTTTTGGCATTTTATAACTGATAACAAAGCTAGATACATCACTACTAGGAATGTAGACATCAGTCTGCTAGTGTGTAAATGTGTCAATGTTCATGAAATGATAGACCAGACTGCACAAATCCTAGAAATGGCTGTCAAACAACAATGATTCTCATTTAATCAATATTTTCTTCTAATATTTCATATGACTGGTTTTGTGGGTTTAATGTCATTGTTGAACACAATAATCATGATAGCCAGTATATTTGGTGGAGGAAGAACCCCAAAACACCCAGGGAAGAAACATCCACACATGGGAAACTTAAAGGCCAACTTTCTCACATACCAATGTTGGTCAAGGTTTGGTCTCACCAGAGTGCATCCCGTTTGAGCGCCGCTCAGTGAGACGCTGAAGAAAAAAAATTCTCATTAGGGCTAATCTCATTAGGGTGCAAAAAAATCTCACTAGAGCGCATTCCCAAAAGGGCGCGGAGAAAAAATTTAAGTTCAACAAGATTGAATTGCCATCACGTTTGATGTTTTATATATATATATTATAATATGTACAAAAACGGTGGTCTCGTCACTATTAGAAAATAATTACTAGACAGAAACCAGAGAACCATCAATACACATAATTTTATACAACTATTATACCTTACACCGGTTTATTCTTTTTTGTACGCAAATAAACAAGTAGATAAAAAATGTAATGCAAATTAAAATATATAAAGTGGTCATTCCTAGCACAAACATGATATTACATGAATAAAACAATATAGATACATATATAACACAAACACAGTACTGTAATAGATTGATCCTTGGTCAGGATCATTATAATTTAGAGACCATGTCATAGAAACCAGTTGCAAGACCTAGTGTCTGAAAAAGGAAGTATATGTCATAAAGAAATATACTGGGAAGGAAAACAAAGAAACCAGCTCCAGGGACAGTATGAGAGCGACACATCGTAAAAAAATAAAATGCAAAGATCAATGATCACCCCCCCCGCGAACAAGAATAATAAATACTTTATTTCTTTAAAATTCTGTTGATTAGTTCGCGCTCTAGTGATACTAGTTCTTCGCGCTCTAATGGGATGCGCCCTAATAAGATTAGCTCTAGTAGGACAAAAATATTGTTTGCGCTCTAGTGGGATAAGCTCCAATGGTTTGCGCTCTAATGAGACGTTACCGTTGGTCAAGGCAAGATTTAGAATTTGCACGGACAGAGATGAGATAATAATAATAATAATAAACTTTCTTTAACAAGGATAACACATCTGGTCATGAATGATCCATCTCCCATGTGGTCCTCAGTTTTTGTAATTGGCTATGTTTGAAAAAATAAAAACAAAAGATCATAATCAGGTATCATTGCACACTCAATCATACATATTTAACATGAATGAATATGTGTGACTATGCTGGGAAACATATACACATATGAACAATTTCCTATACACAGGTAGATACATTTCAGCGTAAGTCGCACATATTACATATATCGTATAAGATCTGGACATATTAACAATGGATGTGATGATAAAGTTTTCCATTCAGAGCCTTCAGTTTCTTTAATGATATTTTAAAAGAAGCAAGGGAATTTGAGTGGTAAGAAATTCAGTGATAAGGAATTCCATACAGTAAGTGCTGATACAGTAAATGAGCTTTGTAATGATTGGTTTTCAACCACAGAACCTGGAGATCGTTGTTGATCATCAGTCAGAGATGACACTCAGTATTTGTTGATCTTAGTTCAATTAGGTCACAGATGTAATCTGGAGAAAGATCGTTTAAAGATTTATATGTCATGATTCCTTTAAAAATAAAGAATATGTTCTTCTTATGGGTAGCCATTGCTGACATGAAAACAAAACATTCAAGGAAGTCATAGCAGGAAGTTTCAGTATTATTCAGGCTGCCCTTTTCAATTCTGAAAGATTATTTATAATTGGATGCGTTTCCCCATATGGTACAGCCATAATCTATCAGTGGTAGTAAAATATTCCAAAAAATAAAGTTCAAGTGATTGGAGAGGTAGAAATTTTGAGAGCAATTTTAACAGTTATTCTTTTGACAACTATGACACATAAGTGATCGATATGTGCATTCCATGTGAAATGTTGATCAATATAGACATCTAAGCCATTTTGAGTTAGAAGTAAATCCTTAATCCATGTTAGTAGAAAGATGCTGCCTTTTTCCAATTATCATACATTTCATTTTAGAGATATTAATTTTGTTTTGTTGACACCAAAGTGATATGTTGTTGAGGTAGATCAGAGGTTTATTCTGAATGGTGTCTATAGGCTTACCAGATAAATGCAATGTAGTTATCAGCAAAAAGATCTGTTTTAGACTGCACTGGATACAAAGTTAAGTCACTGATAAACAATTGAAAAAGATGTGTAGGTGATATGTAAAAATAAAAATTGCCATAGACCTCTTAAACACCTGGGGCCCCTTATATCATACTAAGACAACTGAGGCCCCTTATATCATAATCCACATACACAAGATATTATCTATATACTCAGATCATTCCATAATGAATCTGTTCTAAGTCCATCAGAAAGCTGGTGTTGTTAATGTTTTTAAGACCTGTAAGAAATCAATTTGTGCATTTGATTTTTATCAATTTTATTGGGATATTTTAGCGATCAGAAAATGGCATAGTGGTCTTGAGTGTTAGTACAGACATGATCAACTATTTTTATAATTAGCTGTTATTTAATTGGTTCCTTAATTAACTTGGCCATTCCAAGGGGCTCAATAAAGTCAGTTATCTTTTTACACAACTGTTTATTTAGAAAATCCCTGCATACACCAGCAAGAAAATAATATTTTTGTCATCTGTTAGGACCTTTTTCAATTTCTAATTCCAAATACGTATTCCAAGTTATATGAGGTGTAGTTGGCCTGTATGTGAGCAAAAAAGGGCTTGGAATTATGTGGAGAAATCTGTATCCAAGCAGACTTGATAGAATTCATCCTGTATCAGTCAGGTCGACACATTGCCTGCAGATGGTTACGACTGGGGCAACACAACTGTAACAGACAGATGAATAGGGGCAGAATGGGGATATAAAGTCCTTTCTTGCTGATTAACTTTCTGTGTGTTTTCTTTGCCTAAGACACATCAAAGAAATAATTTCCTGCTGGACAAATTATAAGGTTCACTGAAATGCCTAATCATATGATTGTAAGATGCAAGAGTTATAATTGCACTAATGAGTGTAATTATGGTAAAATGAAATATTACAAATGTATGGATCAAAATATAGCAAAATTCAGGTAACAAAAGATACATGACATGTGTAGTTTAATAGATCAATACTAAATATCAGCATACATGTAATTGCATGTTGGGGATAGTGGGCTAATGGTTTTTATTGTTAACCTTTGTCCTGTACTCAGTTATCCAAGCTGGCATAGAACAGGATGTTGTGGTTCAACATGTCTAATGGTAAATTCAAAGTCTGATTGCATCTGAGGGAGATAAGAATGTAAGGTTCCTGAAATCTGGTGTCCCAGGGTGAGAACTGTCTGTGTAGTACATCCTCTAATAATGTTTTGTACATCTGTTAGGTAGCTGTATGTACCCACTGCAAAGACTACCAATTAAACTCCATGCTTTCATCAAGTCCTAATGTTAAAAACGTTTCCTGATATTTTAGAAATTATTCCATACATAATGTGAATTAAAACAAACATTTTTAAATATAAAACATATTTCCATGAAAATGTTTGGACTTTAGAAGAATACAGTTTCTTATCATTTAGCATTCCTGAACTGCTTATCATGCCATGAAGATCTCTGTCATGTACAGGTAGACACCTTGCCAGACTGATTTGGCAAAAATATGTACAAGCTGAAACATTACCAGACTGATTCAGTGAGAATATAATGTACAGGCAGACACCTTGCCAGACTGATTCAGTAAGAATATAATGTACAGGTAGACACCTTGCCAGACTGATTCAGTGAAAATATGTACAAGCTGAAACATTACCAGACTGATTCAGTGAGAATATAATGTACAGGTAAACACCTTACCAGACTGATTCAGTGAAAACCTAATTCTGTACAATGGAGATTCCCAGTCTACAGATGTTTCAGGGTCAAACCACTATAAAACTCAGATATCAGCAAATACTTGAGTGTAATGAAGGCCTCTAACACAAAAATGTTGCTTTATGACTTCACTTTCTCCATTTCACATTTACCATGTACTGCATTAAAAAAATCTTCTTTCAATTCGCGAATTAAAAAGATGTAAAAAAAAAAAAGTTGTGGTTTCATAAAGCAGTTTAGTCCACTGTACCTGAACTTAACATACAGTACAGTCTCTGTGTAAGCTTGATGGGACACAAACCACAGTGTCATTATTATTTAGAACAAATCAAGTATTAAAACTCAGTGCACATCAAACTATAAGATTCAAACACAAAAGTCACAAGATCTTTAACTGCAATTGTAAAATTTTACTTTCTGATCCAGGTTTTGAGTGTGTGTTTGTGTGATTTGGATTTTTAATGTCGCTTTAACATTTATTCAGTCACAACACTATGATGTTTCTAGTGTGGCAGTTTATAGTTATGTCTACCACTGGGGCATCATGCCACAGACATGTAGCATCATGTCCCACCCAGTCACATTATCCTGACACCAGGCCAACCAGTTCTAACACTAACCTCTTAATGCTGAGCACCTAGTGAAGCATTTGTGAGTACCATCTTTATAAGTCTTTCGTATGACTCAGCCTGGGATCGAACCCACGACCTCCCACATCCGATGAGGACATTCTAATCACTGGGCCACTGGAACGGTCTGATCCAGGTTTTGAAGACTTACCAAATGGTTCACAAATCAACTAATTCACACCTTTTTTAAAGTGCCATATGAAATAAGAAAATTTGTTGCTGACATCTGTTCAGCTACTTTTCAAAAGAAACTTAATTTCTGTACAGTACACAAAATCACTACAAGAAAGAAAAATAACACAAATTTTACGAACCTTTCCATTGCTGTTGGGTCATTTGATATAAAGTGAATAAACAGGTTCATGATCATAGACACAGGATTATATTTTAATAGCCAAACCTTTTTTATTTGACTCAAACTCCACAAATAATACAGATGGAATTGTATTATCTTATTCTGGCAAATTAAAATTGAACGAGTGTTGTGGCAAATTATCTTGTGCGATTACTCGAGAACAATAATAAATGCTGGATCATGATCAACTGACTCAAGATACTCGTTTTGATGGAGAAAAATTTCAAATGTGGTGACATGGAAAAAATAGTTGCTATGATCCTGGAAACCACGAGGGCATGACCAAGTCCAAAAGAAGTCAGAATGGAGTAAGCATATTGTTACGACTCTATGGTCTTAATCTCAGTACTATAAAAGAGCGAAAACCAAAATGTTTTGTAAAATTCAACAAATAATTTATTTCCCTAAAACAGGAAGTGAAAAATTAAATATAGCTATAGTATGGTGAACGAAATTCTAAGTAGTCCTAAAAGTTCTATCACAGGTCCTAAAGTACTGAGTATTCCAAATGAGTTCCAGTTGTGTTCTGAATGAAGTTCAATCTATTGTGCTGACGTGGCATAACAATATTAAGACTTGTAAGTGGAATGGCACAGTCCAGTCTAAATGCAGCCAACCAAATGGAAACAGCTGTAAAGACCATAGCAACCAGAAGTGTAAGGCCAATATAGAAGAAACAGCTGTAAAGACTGCACGACAAATAACAGATGAATATCTAGACCATAATATTTGCACTGGGATAGTATCATAACGAGGAAATTTATATACTCACTTCTGTACAACCAAACTGCTCCGGTGGTCTAGTGGTTAGAGCGTCTGCCTCAGATGCTGGAGGTTGTGGGTTCGAACCCAGGCTGAGGCATGCCAAAGACTTACAAAAATGGTACTAATAGCTGCCTTGCTAGGCGCTCAGCATTAAGAGGTTAGTGTTATGACTGGTCGGCCCGGTGTCAGGATAATGTGACTGGGTGGGACGTCATGCTACATGTCTGCGGCATGATGCCCTAGTGCTAGACATGACTATAAACTGCCACACTGCAGATAGCGTAGTGATATGACAAAATTGTTAAAGCTTTGCTAAAAATCCTAACCACACACACATACACACTCTGTACAACCAAATGTAACCATTTCCAAATGAGGCTACAAACTATTCACCCAACCATAAATTGGATTTGAACAATTTTTCTTTATCGGACTTTTTCCCCCAAACTCCAAGTGCTGCCAAAAAGAGGGTACAATAACAACCACTGACAGAAAACCAGATAGCAAAAAACATATGTTTTGTGCAATGAGCAAGAAGTAAAAGGTACATTTGACTACCATGTCCAGTTGCTATCCATAGAGACCCGTATTAATTAATTGATCAGATTATTACCGTTAGTCATCCTAGGTCCACAAGGTTTGGTTTTGTGGGTTTAACAAAATTTTCAGCACACAGGAAAGCCTTCTCACACAAAAATTTTGGCCGAGCCAAGACTCGAACCCACAGGGACAAAGGTGAGATGTCAGTCACCTGCACAAGCATGCACCTCAGCCACCAAGGGCCTTCTTAGACACCAAGATCTTTATATACACTAACTTCAGAAACAATCTAGAACCATATCAGTACCTGAAATCAGCGATGAAGATAAAAGCCAATTTGGCATCTTCCCCTGCTGCACGAGTTACTGAAGCAGACACTTTGTGTCATCAATACTCCAACAACACTTGCACCAAGAGAGACAATATAGAACACAGCTACAAAGTCTTACCAGCAGGTGTGCATTTTATATATATACCTAGATTTTATTCAATATTTTCACCAAAGTCAAATATTTTCTATATCACTTGTTCAATTAATGTTACTTTCATATTAACTGTTTCACCTGGAAATTCAAGGGACATAGGTACTAGTCTTTCTGCCAATGCTGGCATCAACATCAATGTCTGGTTTTAATGTTTTTACAAGTTAGACACCAAAAGGACTGGAGCAGGGGAAATACATCACTGCACACACCAGTGCTCAAAGACAATTTTTTAGATAAAGGCCCAAAGACTTTAAAAAAAATAAAAAAACAAGCTCTGACACCTAATCCACAAGACTTGACTACAATTTCCAAATGCCCAAAATTATCCCTTTTTTAAAATATTACTTGTAGATAATGTTGCAATTGCTGCACTTCAAAGATGAAAAGTTAATAACCAAATCATATTAAACTGGCTTGTATGTTTATTTGGATCTCAAAATATTTCATGTAAAGTTTTCCTGAGGTCAAAATGAGCCAACAATGTCCTCCTTACTCAGTGTGTACGTTCATTATGTATCTTCATTAGCATCTGAAGCTGTCTTGAATTATATAGTTTCTGTTTATACTTTTGATGTTGATCATAGGTGTCACTGAACATGTTTAACAAGTGATGCATTACACTCAGATCAATTATTAATCATTAATCTTTACTATAACACAACAGGAAGTAAACAAAACCATTTAAAAAGAGGTTTTTCTTTATTATCTTAACTTTGCCAAAGTACAGCTGATTTTTAATGAAAGACTCTCCAGCCATCATGACCCCATTTTGAGCCCTTTATTACTTATTATACAGGTATTGCATTCGCCTCACTAATAGCTTTGTGTGTATACATGCTTGTCTTAATCCAATTATGTGGCCACAAATCAGTGCACCAGTTGCAACAATTGTTGGAACAGTTCTGGTACCCATCAGACTGATTGGTTTCTGTACTGGACATAAATATCCAAATATCATATTTTGCTCTACCTCCAGTAGAATCAGATGTTTCTTAAAACCAAGTAACCACTACTTATAGGTAACCCAGGCAACATGTTCCCCATTTGTAGATCACATGATTCGCTTTGTACACAAAGTTTAAAGTATGATAAGTAGACGATCTTTATAAAGATAAGGGGCAAACTTTGGGATAAATATTAATAATTTACTAGAATTGCAACATCTTGAAAATAAATTTCCACATTTCATCAGTGCAATCAAAGTTTACTCAAGCAAAAAAAAATTTCTTCAGCAACCCCAAATGGCATGTAACTTAAAATACTGGGGGACATGATTGTAAATTAGAGGAGCCCAAAGTGTCAGGCTATCAGATATTTTTAGCACTGCTGATACAGGTGCTACAGCAGATACAGGTGTTACAACTTAATGCCATAAAGAACTTGTCTGACTCAATACTGGATCTTTTGCACACAGATTTAAAATAAGATAAAGGTCAAAAATTAAACATACTTAAATAACAACTAGTGGTTCTATAAGTTTTCATTTTTTAAGTGTTCCATTGTTGTATCTGCATGTCATGGACTCTTCTAGACACTTCATCTTTTCAGTTTTAGAGCGTTGGAACAGATTATAACTGTATTCAAACTATAACATGGGAAAATATTTCAATCAGCCATGACTAGTGACACCGTCATCCACCACTGATTAGTATAGTATGCCACACACAATAAACATCCATGCTGACTTTCATTCAAAATCGGCAGAAACATTAGGCAATTCTCAAACAGAGCAGACGCACAAAAAAACAGAAAAATACTATGTGTAATTCTTATGTCAAGATCTATAACAAGAACTGGCAACAATAACAACAAACAATCGATCATTTTCATCAACGAAAAACAAAAAGCTTCTATAACATGGGTGTTGATACAAAATTGACACAACAATAAAGGAATTGACGTTCTTTTTATCAAAAATTATTTCCAGCAATTCAAAATAAAGATTATTTCTTTTAAACTTCTGACGGTTGAAACCATCTCTGATATTTTTTGTAGAAATGTCAAGATTTTCAAATCAGCACCTGTGGTGGTCATATTGGATGTAAGATCGGCACTTTATCATTTAGGACCCAACAGACATCATTTGAAGTCTTATAGGGAACACTTCATCTGAATATGAACATATCCTCAGAAGGAGCAAGAACTGCATGATTTTTAAGCTGGTAGTCATGTTTTATGTCAGATTTGCATCACTTTTCTTTAAGTCCAACCAGACAGAGTAAAAAGTCTTCGGTCGGGGGGGGGGGGGGGTACCAGTGTCAATAAGACTTAATAGTTAGGATAAGTAGCAAGAACAAGATTTTCAAGACATCAGCCATGCTTGCAATACTGGATATCAGACTGGCACCATTTTCATACAAAACCAACTAACCAATAACCAGAAGTCTTTTGGTAAAGCCCAAAACTGTTATGACCAGACATCTAAGAGTAGTGATTACCAGATTTTCAAGATGGCCATTGTGGTGGTTGTATTCAACATCAGAATGATACTATTTTCGTTTGGGTCAAACAAAATATCATATGATTTCTGGTGAAACCCGCATGTCAAAATTACTTTCCATTGAAGAATAGTGTTGCTAACAGTTTGAATCTAGCTGATGTGGTGGCCATATTGGATGTCCGATCAGTGCCATTTTCATTTTACACCATCAGCAGTCTTTAAGTAAAAACCTCATGCTCATACAACTTTCTATTCAGGTGCTGCAGTAAAAACATTTTCAAAATGGCCACTGTGGCAGCTATAAACGATGTCAGACTAGTGCTATTTTCATTTAGGACCAACTAGATATCATAAGAGGACTTTCAGTGAAAACCCCATCCATTCAGAAGGAGTAGAAATAACGAGATTTTCAAGATGGTCACTGTGTTCATATTGTATATCCAAGCAGCATCCATAATTACTAGTGACATAGGGTTAAATGGACTTGATTCACTTAAGTTTTGAAAGTACACGCCTACAGTATATGTCTCAACATTTATGTATGAAAAATATCACAACTGTATTATCAAACATTCCAACTTATTTAAATCCTAAGCACAGAGAGTATTTAAATTAGTCTTACACAAAGACATATTACTAAGCACAGAGAGTATTTAAATTGGCCTTACAAAAAGACCTATTACTAAGCACAGGGAGTACTTAAATTGGCCTTACAAAAAGACCTATTACTAAGCACAGGGAGTACTTAGAAGAGTCTTACACAAAGACCTATTACTAAGCACAGAGAGTATTTAAATTAGCCTTACACAAAGACCTGTTACTAAGCACAGAGAGTATTTAAATTGGCCTTACAAAAAGACCTATTACTAAGCACAGGGAGTACTTAGAAGAGTCTTACACAAAGACCTATTACTAAGAACAGAGAGTATTTAAATTAGCCTTACACAAAAACCTATTACTAAGCACAGAGAGTATTTAAATTGGCCTTACAAAAAGACCTATTACTAAGCACAGGGAGTACTTAGAAGAGTCTTACACAAAGACCTGTTACTAAGCACAGAGAGTATTTAAATTAGCCTTACACAAAGACCTATTACTAAGCACAGAGAGTATTTAAATTAGCCTTACACAAAGACCTATTACTAAGCACAGAGAGTATTTAAATTAGCCTTACACAAAGACCTATTACTAAGCACAGAGAGTACTTAGAAGAGTCTTACACAAAGACCTGTTACTAAGCACAGAGAGTATTTAAATTTGCCTTACACAAAGACCTATTACTAAGCACAGAGAGTATTTAAATTAGCCTTACACAAAGACCTATTACTAAGCACAGAGAGTATTTAAATTAGCCTTACACAAAGACCTATTACTAAGCACAGAGAGTACTTAGAAGAGTCTTACACAAAGACCTGTTACTAAGCAGAGAGTATTTAAATTAGCCTTACACAAAGACCTATTACGAAGCACAGAGAGTATTTAAATTAGCCTTACACAAAGACCTATTACTAAGCACAGAGAGTATTTTAATTAGCCTTACAAAAAGACCTATTACTAAGCACAGAGAGTACTTAGAAGAGTCTTACACAAAGACCTATTACTAAGCAGAGAGTACTTACATTAGTCTTACACAAAGACCTATTACTTAGCTGACTAACCTAATTACTAAATGACAAGGAAAATTTTGCTGCAAGGGGAACCTACATTTTGTTCTCTATGGTACAATTAGACAACTGCAGAGCTGAATTTAACATAAAAGTGTGCATCAAGCAGGCTAACCAGTAAGTGGAAGATCGCATCAACAATTCCCATCATACATCATGTAGTATTATGATCATATCGGCTGTTGGAATGACTGCATGATAAACATATGTTCAGATCATTGTGTTAGCACATGCTTGGGTAGAGCATTGGCAAGTTACTGCATACAACATGTACAAACAATGTATATCAACAAGGCATCAGAGATTCACAAGAATTTAAAGCTGCGTTCCTTCCCAAAGCCTATTTTTGACTATTATCATAAGTGTGTTCTTTGCAGTACCTAACAATGTAAAATAAAGACTGTCCTATCACAACAATCAACTAATATTGTTCAGTTTGTCTTGTTCAGTTTTGGGGGGACCCTTTTATTATAGTAAAAAAAATAGTATTATTTATACACAGTGATATGGACGTTTTGATAACAAGTCTCAAAACTGCAAACATGCACTGCATTCAGGTATTGTATTATGCAGAACACTGAACTGACCCATTTATTTTCATTGTATTCTAAGGATGAACAAAAAGCATTTCAGGAAATACATGCAAACAGAAAGACTTCAAAAAAGATCTTTAAAAAAAATTATATGATTATTACCTTCAATTTCATAAGGGCAAGTGTACTGTGGAATGAATTGTCTTAGATTCATACCAAGTATCCATTAAGAAATACAGGAATTAAAACCTTAACGAACTGTAGATGACACTGCCACAGAACTGAATCCATGACTTGTCTCACTTTCCACTACAAAATCTGGTTGATGTGACTATTCATGCCATTCCTGACATACCATGTATACCGGGACTGACGTTTATTTTAATGCAACCTATTCCTGGTGTCCTCTTTGTTTCAAGGTCTATTTAAACAATGGCAGTATTATAAGTTTCCTTAACATATGCACAGTTTCCTGCTACATACATGATATTTGTCTGTTAATACAAGCTTTATAAACTTAGCTACAGTCATCCAAGATTATGTTAGTCTTGGTGTCACTGTGCCTGCCATTTTAGATAGTACCAACCAGTGATCCAGGTACATGTACCATCCAAAAGCCCTCCCCTCTGCCTCTCTCCAAATCAAAAAGACATGTTCTTAAATGTATGTTGCTTTCTACTTATTCCACTTAATGTTATTTTTGACTTTACTTGAAACTGGATAAATT
Organism: Sinohyriopsis cumingii; assembly: GCA_028554795.2. Taxonomy (NCBI): domain Eukaryota; kingdom Metazoa; phylum Mollusca; class Bivalvia; order Unionida; family Unionidae; genus Sinohyriopsis; species Sinohyriopsis cumingii. The sequence continues at coordinate 74,963,966 of CM068840.1, read as the reverse complement.
TAATGTGCTTGTTTACTGTTTCTACCTCATGAAAGATTAAATGCTGGATTTCATTACGAACATCAAGTCATTTTCTCACCAAAAACATCCTTTGTTACAAAAAAAGTGTCTGTTCCTTCCAAAATGTGCCCCTCACCATCTGTAAGAAATCACTAGCTGGAACTGATTGTTAGTTTCAGAAATGAAGATTAAAGTTTTCTTTAAATTTAACTACCATCAAATGTGTTTAAAATAAGAAAAAGCTTTTTATTTTTATATGACTCACATCATTACAGTTTTATATATGTACCATTTAATCACCATCATTGTGGATCTGGAAGATTGCAGAGGGAGTGCTTTAATTTTACTAGTCCAACAGAAATTACATAATGCACTAGTCAGATTTTAAATCAGTGTTCCCCTAGGGGTGCAAGATTAAAATCTTGGTGTCAGAACTGGGATTCATATTTAATCTTTTGGGGTCTCTGCCATGCATATGAGACTAAAAGGAAAAACTGCTAAATTGACTAACCTCAAGTTGCTATAGATGCATTGAGTGTATGAAAAACAATTGTAACTATGTGCTGGTAGTCCAAGCTTGCTAAATGTAACTCTTCCACAAGCACAAACAATTTCCTATAACTGATGACACATTTGATCAATATAAACAATGCAGCTGAAAGGAACAAGAGCTGGATATTACATGCACATTTTAAATGTCAATACTTGTTCCCCTGTGAGAATATATAAACTAAGTCACCATCACTAAATCTTGGTCATTAAGCCACTTAATGCATTCTAAAAGAACATTTAACACCTTGATGATTAAGACTCACCCCAGTCATGTAAGTTTGTATTTTGCATGGTTCACAAAATAACACATCATGTTTACAAAGACAAAATTAGTTCCAAACTGGACTTAAATATACCCCAACATTTACTGGATTCATACTTAGTGCTATAAAATTAAATGACAGACAGACAATAAAACTCATGACAAGCTTTCACAATACGAGCATTGCGATATCTCCCACAGGACAATCAGAGAACTGACAAGTTCATTTTTAATTATAGTCTTAAGATTTGTATACAGAGAGTTCCAGTCTAATGTCCAACTTTGTTAAAAGCATTGAGTCCCATTCATGCAGAATTTTATAAATTTCTCTATGTATACAAATTATTATGTAATTCTTTCAACTTTAACTAAACTGTTAATTAAGATTTAAAATATACCGTAAATGATTCCAACACCTCAAGAACACTAAGTGTCAAATACCAGTAAAAGTAAATGACATCTTGTCATCAACAAAGGACAAACCAATGACCGACAGTAACACTGCTCACAAATGTTAATAACATACAAAGATTCTGTAAATTTGACCTCACCTAATAAGCAATTTTTTGTCACAAACTTTGTCATTTTTCGATCTCAATGGCTTAGTTTTGGAGTATTCAATTTCAAGATTTTTATTTTCAATAAAATGTAAAATTTTGTACAAACACCCAATCATAAATAACTTCACAATCTTGTACTAACTGCAATTTGAATGCTTTTTAAGAACAACAATTCTGTACCTTTGCCTTGAAGTGTATGCCATGCTGGAAAGCATCTTCATTGTGTAGTGGGATCCGTGTGTCGTAACCATCATCAGACACCAGGTCATACTCCCTTTTGGATGGCATACTGTGTTCCACCTGAAGAAAAAGAGATAATAATCAATTCAAACATTTATTTAATTGAAGCCAAAAGAATCAGAAGTCCTCAGGACTTGCACTTAGTACTCTAAATGGTCCAGATACCTGGCTTACCTGACAATCAAGTCCTTAGGTAGAAAAAAAATGTGAGAACCTGTAGAAAACACTGACCCTAAAGTTTCCTTCCTTTAACATGGACCTTGCCAGCACTTGGATTCCAACCTGGGTAATAGATATGCAAAGCAAATGTGTTACAATTATGCTATTCAGACTGGTTCTAAAGCAAATAACTAAGTGGGATGTGAATATGTGCAGTATAGATTTATTCACTGCTTTACTTGACAGCAGGCGCCAAGCAATTAGATGCTCATAAATAATGGTTTGCAGGATGTCAGACAATTCAGCTTGCAGCATTGTCACAGACTTTACTGATGAAGATAGTATAGACTGGAAAAACTCCCACTTCTATCTTTTGTGAAAATTCCAAAAGTGTATGTAATATTGCTGGGCTGCAGGTGTCTTCTACTGTATTTGTTTAATTCATAACAGTCAGAAACAAACTTGTTTTCACAATTTTCCAGCTGGGAGTGTCAGGTTATTTTATAACATATTTAATAAAGGCACACACCCAATTTCATCTACCACTCTAACAGCATGTCATTGTAATGTCAAATCTAAATTACTTACAAAAAAATCTGTATGTTGACTAGAATTATAAGAGAGAGAGATCCCACCTAAACCATGTCATATACACTTGCTGGATATGAAAATACATGTATATACATGCAACAGATATTGACCCTTGGGTCCATCACTGCCCCCGGAACTTGGCCACTGGGTGATAACTTGGAATACTCTTGAGACATCCACACTAGCAAAATACATACATTTACTAGACATGACAAGATAAATTTACGCACTCAACTTGATCCCTGCCCAATAACCATGTATTTCATTACAAGGCACGAAAAGATGAATTTGTACATGCAACTTACACTGACCCTGGGGTCCATTCTTACCCCCAGGAACTCAATCCATGGAGATGCCCTGAGTGGCCTAAAGCGCTCTCCGTTACGGATCACTGCCACCTCACCTCTGTCTGCGTGGTTTCAAGTCTCCGATTCAGCCAATGTGGGTATGTGAGAAAGCTTGCCAGTAACTTCTCGTGGGTCAGTGGTTCTTTCCGGGGTTTTCCCGGGTTCTTCCTCCACCATTAATACTGGCTGCCATGTATGGCCTCTCGTGTGCTGAAAAATGGCGTTAATCCATACAACAACAATAACAAGAATCCGTGGATCATAACTGGGAAACTATCAAGTAACTTGCCATGTGTTTCTAAAATGCATCCAATTCTCATGAGCCCATAAAATTAAGTTTTATGTTTAAAAAAAAACAAATACAGGTATCTTCATAAAACTAAAGCTCATTTTGTATAGCATACACGTACATGTACTGTGTACCATACCAAACTGCCATATTCAAAATGAACTCCAACTTATATGAACAAATAGCTTTATCTGTTCTTTAGATATATCCAACATTTTAAATTTTTTTTTTTTTTTTTTACACAACAGGCAATATGATAATATTTCATAGATCTGCCAATATTAACAAGCCTCAATGTCACAGATAAATGGCCTGAACCTTCCATTCTCTTATGCTGATATTTAATATGTTAAGTGTAAGCTGGTAATTAAATGGCATCTGCAAAAAAATGTTGGGGTTCTTTTTGTGTAAATTTGGAACCTTCTGTGTTTGTAATCATAAGAGCTGATGTAATTTTCAAGTTGCCACATTATGATTCTTAAAGTTGCCATAGGGCAACCAGTTAACTATTTTCACTAACACACAGCAACCAGTTGGCAAGTTTCACTCACCACAGGGCAACCGTTTGAAAAGTTTCATTCACCAGAGGGCAACCAGATGACATGTTTCATTCACCATAGGAAAACCAGTTGACAATTTTCACTCACCACAGGGCAACCAGTTGAAAATTTCATTCACAACAGGGCAACCAGAGGACAAGTTTCACTCACACAGGACAACCAGTTGACAATTTCACTAACCACAGGGGAACCAATTGACAAGTTTAATTCACCACTGGGCAACCAGATGAAAATTTTCACTCACCACAGGGCAAAAAGTTGACAATTTTCATTCACCAAGAACTATTTCCTAATGCAACCATTATAGTTGCAACTTGGAGCGCTGAATGATGATGGCATACTTCTTTGCATTATCAGCAGTTTGTTTTCTTTCAAATCTGACATATCACTTAGCTAAGTAAAGTTGAATATGGAGATAAAATCTGAAATATCCAAACAATTATGCTGGAAATTCACCTCCAAACCAAAACTTCAGAGTGAAAATATCTGGCAGTCTAATGAATTTTCCAGTAAAAAAAAAAGGTTAGGTCAGGGTTGACATGCAATACTCTTCAGTGAAATGGGTTACTCTGTCAAGAATGCTGATGACTACATGTATGTTCACTGGAATATCATACTTTCCACCAAAAGTCTGTTTTTCCATTTGATTGTCATTATTATTGTGGGATGAACACTATTTTCAGCACATGACTATACATGGCAGCTCATATAACTGGTGAAGGAAGAACCTGAAGATTCCAAGGGTGGCACTCTACAGTTTCGTATTTTGCATAGGGTTAGGATTTTAAAGAAATAGAATATCCCTTCTTTCCTCGCTGGCTATACTGGCTATTTAAAAAAGACATTGTATATCTTAGGTATAATTCAAAGAACCTTTAACTCCCTTTATTTTGGTATATGATTGATGGGTGTACTATGGGTTATAGAGTATACAGCTTGGCCTTACTCCAGATGTGCACCTTTCAAAAAAGTGCTAGCTCCACTTGGTCATTTTCACTTCCTAAACTTCAGAGGTAAATTGTATAAAAAAGAGCCGATAACTTTTTTTTTTAACTTTTTATATATTTGGTAATTCATTCATTGCACTTTCAGAAGCTGGTATTGTATAATCATGCAAAATTAATTCTCCCTATTTTAATAGGTGCTATGGATAGTGTACTTTTGACCAATTCAGGCTCATTTTTTAGCACAACGGAGCATTCATTTTAGTTAGCAGTGTGTTTAAATCATGTACAATTTCCAAAAGTACAATATCCAAAGAAATATCATCCACATTACATTAATGTAGCATAGAGGTATGCTACCATTCTCTCCACTGTGCATGTTTTAAATGCAAACAACTTCATCTTACATAAATCACTTTCTCAAAAGTACATAACTGGTGAGTGCCCCCAAGGAAGAACCGCCAATCCAATAGAAGCTACTAGCATGCTTTCTCGCATACTCACATTGGCAAAGTCTGAGACTCGAACCCAGAGGTGAGATGGCAGTGATCAGTAAAGCTGAGCACTTTAGACCTGAGGCAACCAATGTAATTACAGCAAGCTCATACATTTTCTCTCACGCAATAATATTAATCTACTACCATTCAAGAGAAGACTGGTCTTAATTTATATTTATTAACAACTGGTGCTATAAGGGTCAAATACCGGTAACAAGTTACAGAAAACAGATATTTAACACAATCAAATCTTGGGTTTTAATATCATCCACTTTTATATTTCTATATTAGCTGATGGAGATAAAGTTTTAGTATCAGTACTCGCCTGGCTAGATGAGTAGGTAGGTATTTAGAGATCTGCTGAATTCCTGACATGCATGCTTATATCATAAGGCACATTGTTAGTGAATGATGAAAATGTGTTAGACATACAAATCCATAACATGAGGGGCCCCGAGTGGCAGAGTGGTCTAAAGCGCTCTCCGTTACGGATCACTGCCATCTCACCTCTGCTCTGTCTGCGTAGGTTCGAGTCTCGGATTCGGCCAATGTGGGTATGTGAGAAAGCTTGCCAGTAGCTTCTCGAGGGTCGGTGGTTCTTCCCTGTGTTTTCCCGGGTTCTTCCTCCACCATTAATACTGGCCGCCATGTATAGCCTATCGTGTGCTGAAAAATGGCGTTACGCCCTACAACAACAACATGAAACTTACTCTTCCAAAAAGCAAACTTTAAGTTTTTCCCATTGGAAAGTGATGTGACATGTGGTAAAAAAAGAGCTATTTAAGCACATTTTGAATGTACCATATGTAACCAAACAATCAAACAGGGCATCTGAAATGCATTTGTAGTACCATGTTTTATGTATCAAGCATTTTCACTAAATGAAAATGAACAGACCTAGGTGAGGACATTGTTAAAGATGGATTAATTTGTAACATGATCTTCACATTGACTTATTTAGATAAAACATTTGTGAAATGTTTCACTCTTTATTATCTTATAAACATTAACTTCATAAATACAGGGAATGTAAATAAAGTGCAGAAAAATTCATTCTTATGGTGCGGGTAAAATGATTCAATAATGTTGATATACAGACAGCTCCACTTAAATGCATATCGCTTAACTGCATATATCACTTAAGTGCATAGCGACAGTACAGTCCCATTTTATATATATATATGAATTCCACTTAAATGCATACTTCGTTTATATGCATAGATTGGGTCCGATCCTGAGGCTATGCATATAAGCAGAGTTGACTGTACACTGATAATTTTGCAATTTTCGATATACCCTATAGATGAAGAATTTATTTAAAATAATATTTGCCTTTCAATCTTCAACTGCCATGGATAATACAAGCTGTTGGCCACTTCATTGTTTACACATATTGATATTTATCACATCAAAAGTTGCATATCTCTATATACTTTGATAAATGTATCATTTTACTCCAAAAGCATATGGAAATAATTAATAACAAACATTTGAAAACCAACAATATCTACAATGTATTGGGTGATACCTTACTACAATGTATTGGGTGCTACCTTACTGCAATGTATTGGGTGATACCTTACTACAATGTATTGGGTGCTACCTTACTACAATGTACTGGGTGCTACCTTACTACAATGTATTGGGTGATACCTTACTACAATGTATCGGGTGCTACCTTACTACAATGTACTGCAGAGGTAAAAATTGCAAATGACATGAAAACATCCAAAGATCTCCAAATCAAGTTTGCTGTATGTGTTCACTGAAATGCTACACAGTATATACACCACAAGCTTAGGATGCAACTATAAAGTAACGTAAAAAAAAATATAACAACTGTGACCAGTCTACACTTCAAGTTATGTTTCCTTTTAATTCAGCTGCATCTGTTTCTGCACACAACAACTCAAGATGTTTATGACCATTTCCAACTTGAGAAAAAGAAAACAAGACTGTGACTAGTGGTAGTATAACATCAATATACAGACAAGACTGTGACTAGTGGCACTGGTAGTATAACATCAATATACAGACAAGACTGTGACTAGTGGCACTGGTAGTATAACATCAATATACAGACAAGACTGTGACTACTGACACTGGTAGTATAACATCAATATACAGACAAGACTGTGACTAGTGGCACTGGTAGTATAACATCAATATACAGACAAGACTGTGACTAGTGGCACTGGTAGTATAACATCAATGTACGACAAGACAGTGACTACTGACACTGGTAGTATAACATCAATATACAGACAAGACTGTGACTAGTGGCACTGGTAGTATAACATCAATGTACAACAAGACAGTGACTACTGACACTGGTAGTATAACATCAATATACAGACAAGACTGTGACTAGTGGCACTGGTAGTATAACATCAATATACAGACAAGACTGTGACTAGTGGTAGTATAACATCAATATACAGACAAGACTGTGACTACTGGCACTGGTAGTATAACATCAATATACAGACAAGACTGTGACTACTGGCACTGGTAGTATAACATCAATATACAGACAAGACTGTGACTAGTGGCACTGGTAGTATAACATCAATATACAGACAAGACTGTGACTAGTGGTAGTATAACATCAATATACAGACAAGACTGTGACTAGTGGCACTGGTAGTATAACATCAATGTATGACAAGACAGTGACTACTGACACTGGTAGTATAACATCAATATACAGACAAGACTGTGACTAGTGGCACTGGTAGTATAACATCAATGTACGACAAGACAGTGACTACTGACACTGGTAGTATAACATCAATATACAGACAAGACTGACTAGTGGTAGTATAACATCAATATACAGACAAGACTGTGACTAGTGGCACTGGTAGTATAACATCAATATACAGACAAGACTGTGACTAGTGGCACTGGTAGTATAACATCAATGTACGACAAGACAGTGACTACTGACACTGGTAGTATAACATCAATATACAGACAAGACTGTGACTAGTGGCACTGGTAGTATAACATCAATGTATGACAAGACAGTGACTACTGGTAGTATAACATCAATATACAGAAGACTGTGACTAGTGGCACTGGTAGTATAACATCAATATACAGACAAGACTGTGACTAGTGGCACTGGTAGTATAACATCAATATACAGACAAGACTGTGACTACTGACACTGGTAGTATAACATCAATATACAGACAAGACTGTGACTAGTGGTAGTATAACATCAATATACAGACAAGACTGTGACTACTGGCACTGGTAGTATAACATCAATATACAGACAAGACTGTGACTAGTGGCACTGGTAGTATAACATCAATATACAGACAAGATTGTGACTACTGGCACTGGTAGTATAACATCAATGTACAGACAAGACTGTGACTACTGACACTGGTAGTATAACATCAATGTACAGACAAGACTGTGACTAGTGGCACTGGTAGTATAACATCAATATACAGACAAGATTGTGACTACTGGCACTGGTAGTATAACATCAATATACAGACAAGACTGTGACTACTGACACTGGTAGTATAACATCAATATACAGACAAGACTGTGACTACTGGCACTGGTAGTATAACATCAATATACAGACAAGATTGTGACTACTGGCACTGGTAGTATAACATCAATGTACAGACAAGACTGTGACTACTGACACTGGTAGTATAACATCAATGTACAGACAAGACTGTGACTAGTGGTAGTATAACATCAATGTACAGACAAGACTGTGACTACTGGCACTGGTAGTATAACATCAATATACAGACAAGATTGTGACTACTGGCACTGGTAGTATAACATCAATATACAGACAAGACTGTGACTAGTGGCACTGGTAGTATAACATCAATATACAGACAAGACTGTGACTACTGGCACTGGTAGTATAACATCAATATACAGACAAGATTGTGACTACTGGCACTGGTAGTATAACATCAATATACAGACAAGACTGTGACTAGTGGTAGTATAACATCAATGTACAGACAAGACTGTGACTAGTGGTAGTATAACATCAATATACAGACAAGACTGTGACAATTGGTAGTAAAACATCAATGTACAGATCAATCATGCCTTATCTGTACTAAAACCTAAAAAGAATCAGTTTTTTTTGCTTTGACATTCAACCATCTTTTACATGTGTAATGTATCTTCTAGCTGATGTATGTTGTACAGAATTATAATAATTTAGTGTTACATTTTATCTTGTACTTCATGTTTACATTACATTGGAAGGGTTTACATGTATCTCAAAGATTTTGCTCTCCATTTTGCAAACTTTGAAATTAGTTGGAACCAGATTGTTGCTATTGTGCTGGAATGCCATACAAATGTTACTACATACATGCTGTATGCAGCATCAACTGGGGTAATTCTATGACATGCAATGGAATGGTTCACTCTAATTTCTAAACAAAATCCAGCCAAAAATCATCCAAGTACATCATACCAGCAAGCTGTACTTTTGTTTCTGAATTAAATCCACTTTGTACAGTATTCAGAAAATTCATTTTTTTAAATGGAGAGGGGGGGAATATCTCCCCATAATTTTCAATTTTAAAATGGACATCCACACTAATAATAATAATGATAATAACATTAATAATAAAGTCTAATACTAAACTCCCTTGTTATTTACAGCATCCACTCTTGTAATGATACATTTTTGCACTACTTTTAATGCAAATACAAATTTTAATTGTCCTTTTAAAATTATGTTATCATCCTTATGTCGGGGAAAATTAAAGTGATGCATTTGGTTGGCAGTGTTCACATCTATTAAAAAGAAATATAAAATATAAATACATAAATCATGCATCTTACATATACTTAATAAATTAAAGGCAACAGGGACATTCCTCTAAATATAAATTTCATACGAATTATTAAATCATACTTCATTCACCATAGTCCATACAAGGCTGGATGTCTTAATTTTTTTTTTATCCCAAACTTAATCTGGGACCTTGAGCATGCTGGTCTCAATGCTCAACCTGGGACCAGGAATATGATGGTATCAAGACTTAACCTGGCACCAGGAACATGCCGGTCTCAAGACCAAGGATATGCTGGTCACATGACTCAGCCTGGAATAAGGAACATGCTGTTCTCAAGGCTATACCAGGGACCATGAAGATGCTGGTCTAAACACTTAACCTAAGACCAGGGACATGCTAGTCTCAAGACTCAGCCTGGGACCAGGAACATGCTGGTCTAAACACTTAACCTAAGACCAGGGACATGCTCATCTCAAGACTCAGCCTGGGACCAGGAACATACTGGTCCCAAGGCTCAATCTGGGACCAGGAACATACTGGTCTCAGGGCTCAATCTGGGACCAGGAACATGCCGGTCTCAAAACTTTTTAACCTGAGACCAGGAACATGATTTCAAGGTTATTCTGAAATCAAGTGATACCTGTTGAGATGGATAAAGTTACTCCCAATGCATTTTTGTTGTTATTATTATACAGAAGGTGCATAGCAAGGCAAAATAAAACAGACCAATTTAAACTTCAATCAATTAAGAAACAACTCCATCAATCAATAAACTAATTAGGTCATTATCATACAAACTCATGTAACCATTCTCAGCAAAGAATGACAGAGTAAATGGAATCATTAATAGTACAAATTTTTGGACTAATAAAAATATTGAATTTCTTCCATCGCAATAGTAAATGATTTTCATCAGAATTCAATATCTCAATATTGTAAATACCTGGTTGAAATGTTTTAGATGTCATAGATAAATGGATGGTGTGTGTGTGTGATTTGGATTTTTAACATAGCATTAACAATTTTTCAGTCATATCGCTATGATGTCTGCAGTGTGGCAGTTTATGGTGATGTCTAGCACTAGGCCATTATGCCACAGACATATAGCATGATGTCCTACCCAGTCACATTATCCTGACACCAGACCGACCAGTCCTAACACTAACCTCTTAATGCTGAGCACCAAGCGAGGCAGCTGTAGGTCTTTGGTATGACTCAGTCGAGGATCGAACCCATGACCTGCATCTGAGCCGGACACTCTAACCACTAGACTACCAAACTGGTTTGATAAATGGATGGAATAACCTGCTTACATATATACATCACCAGAGATCTTGGAAATGCTTAATAACACGCATTTGGATGCCACTTTTTGATATGGGACGCAGAAAATCACTGAGGTGCGAGTCCTCCATATGTATGTAATAGGTGTGCGGCAAAAATCAAAGACTTGCCAGTCCTGCTTCAGCCACCTTCTTTGTGGGAAAATGTGTCCATCAATTAGCTGTACTGATATTTACAATGACAGAATTCGGTGACTGAAAGACCCCCTGATGTACATGTTGCCATTTTATAAGAGTACATAAAAAAGAACATGATGCAATAGCTGGGCGGCAAGTTCAAAGGCTTTGACTGGCGGCAGGTGGAAAATGTACTGATATTTACAGTGATTGAATTCAGAGGCAGAAAGACCCAGGGATGTACATGTGGTCATTTATAAAAGTACATCAAAAAAACAAATTTAGCTTTCGTTGTTGTGTTCATTTCCGAATGTAGCGGAATAAGCAGTGCACGTGACCTCAGAATGAAGACATGTTGAGACTTAGACAAAATGCCATTCGTAAGTGGGTAACAAGTCACCTAAAAAGTAAACTTCACCTTCTTCTGTTAGGAAAGCGAAAACAACTTTGCCCTGTGATTATTTAACAGGTACATTGACTGACCATACCATATTTTTTTAATGCTCTTCGCCTTAGCCCGGTTGTTGTAGCGAAATGTATTCATCAAGGCATCAGCAGCTAGGCCTAGTTTTTATATCAATTACGCTGACAAACAAACTCTTGCCCATTCACAAGCATTATGTTTTGATAGCTGACTGACCATCAACCCTTTTCTGATTAAGACAGCAACTATCAATTTATTGCACGATATACTTTGATGATAAGCCATACAAACTTGTGTTTTAAGATCAGAATCGGTGATCTGGATATAAATTCACTGCCTCTTAGGCACTATTTCATCATAAAATTAGTTTGAAACTGTAAGTGAACCAGTAGGCCTAACGGGAAATAATGGCAGACTTCGCTAAGTCTGGGATGTACCAGTTTAATAGAGTGTCTGTTTTCTTAAATCATTGGGCAAATATATTCAGAAAAAATAAACAAAACATTGAAACCAAAGCCAAGGTATTATTTTATTAAAGATTTAACTTTAAAATGCAAATTATGTAGGTCAGAAACATATGGGACAGTGCTTGTTGTGCCATTCACGAGATGCACTTTAAGGTCTAACCTGCTTTCTGACTTGACATGTATTTGCAAAAATACATGAAAAAAACAGCAAATCAGACAGTATTTATTTTGCCTAAAATTACTACAAATATGTACACAAATAAATAAACCAAAAATGTGTCATCCTGTCAATGGACTATTTGTAATGAAGCTATATTATAGTGAGTGATTACATTACGAAAACATCTCTGTGTTGATTCTGTAGAAAGAAGGGGCTGCAACTTTTGATGGTGGGACTCCTATTTTTACCAAAATTTGAGTCCTGGACTATTAGTTTTAAAATCCTAATGAGATCTCTGATTAGCATCATACATTAAGAAATGCTGAATAGCAGAAATAACATCCTGACTGAATCGGTGAGAAAATGTATAGGTTCAATAAAGAGACTGTATTATGCATGCCAGTTAAGATGCAAAAATCCTCCAACTGTACATCTACAAAGTACCATAGTTTTAGAAAATAATCCATCATACAAGTGATTCTGGGACATTATCGAAACATCTGAACTGAATATAAATATAAGAAAGTAATGATGGGAATCTGTCAGAATTTCATGATTGATAATTTGTTCCACTTAACCAACTGCTAATCAATTATAATTGGTTACTAACAGCAAATTTTAATTTTTGTTTGTTATAAAGTTATATCTTTGTTCAAGAGTTCAAAATGTTAAATGTACTGGAATAATTTATTTTAATGTTTACTTTAATCTGAAAAAAGAAATTACATTTTTTCTGTCTTGTTATTTCTTTCAACAACTTCATTACATGAAAGCAAGTTCTTAAGGCTGATAAGTTTTACGCAACTGAAAACTGTTGCAATCCCCCCAAACCCTTTCATTAATATGTGATGTTTCCAAAGACATGGTTTTCTTGCTTGTCATTATTTACAAGCACTAAAAAGGATTTTGCAATTAAACTCAAACAAAACATTAAAATTTGTTTAAATTTATTAACTCAACAATTTAACAGCAATATCATGGAATCATGACTATATGTTCCTAATTATAAGAGTGCACCTATGGAGTATGGTATAGTTTTATATTTTTAAGAGAACAAATCATTCAGATTGACTAGTCGATTGGAAGCCCTATTTAGCTTACCATTTACACATGAGTTTTACTAAACTTTGTGTCTTGCAAAGCTATTTATACAGATAAGAGTTGTATCAGTAGCAACAATAAGTCAAGGCTGATTAGAAACATCATAATACGGCTAATTTATTTAATTTCTTTTTACATCAACTATTTAGAAATAAATTTTACTGTACATGTAATTTGTATAATACATGCATATTACATTACATTCACAAGACATATACATTATATACAAATACCAAAATTTATGTTTTAAAAATGCTTTAATTGAGATATTTGACTTGTAATGAAAACATTTGACTGTAATTCAATGACTATCTGTGTATGAAAATGTGTTGCCCTGCATTATTTTTTTTTTTTAATTTTTTTTTTTATAAATGTATATAATAATATTCATATAAACATAATAAATCATAAAGGTCAAATGTCTGCACTCGGACTAATAATACTATTTTCAGGTTTTTTTTACCCATTTTAGTATGAAGCTTCAGTCGGATACCTTTTTGTATGGCATATGGGTTTAAATGTTATATCGACTATTACAGTCATTACAACGGTGCCAAACAAAGATTCGCATTTATTTAAATTGCTTAAAATGGTTTGCATGCAGGAAACGTCTTAATTTTTATTCTAGGAATTAAATATATAAATGAATTATTGAATTAAATACATATTTTGTATGGGTTTATCAAAGAAAAGTTGGATTTAATGCCTGAAACGAAGCTTAACTCGCACTGTCTTAACTTAGTAACAGCAACAGGCATGGGGCACCTGCAATTTCATCATTGGGATTCAACATTCAAAGAGAACAAAATTTGTAAAACTCACCTAGGCTATCCAAAAATTATCTCGTTCTCTTAGTCCGTTGCCTATTAACAGCATTATCAGTAGGTATCCGCAATACAACTTTTACAAGTGCCTACACATGGCCTGCTTACTGAATTTATTGCACCCAGAGCAGCTTTTCAAAAATCATAAATTTCATCTAAACCACTTCCGGCCGCCGATAAACTAGGGGTACCCACGTGACTCCTAAATTTTGTTTGACGTCACGGATAAGGAGATTCCTATATGTACGAGACCAAAACAACAAACACGTGGTCTCTGCAGTCGTCATAGATACTGACCATGTATCATCAGCGGCAAATACCTTATGGCAGATAAATTTCCAATTCACTCCAAGAACAAAATAAACATTATTTCCTGAGAAACCCTAGCTGCCAGATTGTTCAAGCGAATATCATATAATGAGTCACGGCAAATCCGTGTGGATTGATATTCAAGACAGTAGTGAATCTACTAAGCGAAATCAATATTTCTCGCTGAAGTTCCAAAAACAGAAAAAGAAGAAGAAAAAAAGAAAAAGAACTATTAACTATTTACATGTTCAGTCCCCTAGGAAACGATGTTGGCAATGGGCCACCTTAGTGATGAGTGAGAATTTATACCGTAAAGTTTGACATTTGTGGATCAGAGAGAGATAAGTATTGCTGAGTCTGTTCAACGGGAAGTAAATAAACTGGATCCCTTGTTAATAGTAAAATAACGCGTGCCTTTGTAATTTTTCACATCGAAATCACCTGTTTATCTAGCTTACATGGTGGAGTGATATGTAATCTTAGCAATCAAGTATAGGTGTGAAGAAATATGAACCTGAAGAAAAAAAACGGAAATCGTCTTTATTTTTTACAGCGAGGAATTGTAAGATGGCATTTTCATAATAGATAAGGACACGGAATAACATAATTTATAAATTTTAGAAGTTGTCGACAGTTTTGCAAAATATGTGTCATAGATGAGAGTACGCGGGAATTTTTCCGGGGGGTAGGGCATATCCTTGGTATATGAGTCTATCTTATATCACTGAACTAAGTCTATCTATATATCTATCTATCTATCTATCTATCTATCTATCTATCTATCTATCTATCTATCTATCTAATTCCATGTTTTCTTTCCAAATTTGTGAAATATGTATTGAAGATAGAACTTCCTTGTGAAACCTTACACAAAGTCCCCTCTTCTTGCAAGAGGTTTGTGGGTTGGCGGATTGTACTTTCTTTCAATGTGTCCGCTTAATTTGGTTCTCGTTATCTAGAGGTTGACCACCCTCGATGTTATTGTCCGGTTCGAGTAAATATAAATATAAGTGGTGAAACTTATAGGTGGAATAGATAGAGATCTGAGCAGAGATATAGAACAGACCAACATGAGCGTACGTGTAAACAACAATTTAATCAGTTACTTAAGACAATTGTGATAATTCATTACATCAGAAATATACTCTGCTTCTAGAAATAAAACTTTCACCGAATTACAAAGAACACAAATATATTTAAATAAAGTAGCCGATCTGTTTTATTGATAAATTTAGTTCATCATAGGATCGAGTGAACAATCGAAGTCAATGCCTTGTACAATTGCATAACCTGCTTCTCCGTTCACTCCACTTCCACTGTAGCAGTTCCTTCGAGTTCCGTCGGTCTCGCCTCTTTCAGTCCTCACTCTGTGCGTAGCACGTAGATTCACAGATACCTGGATCTCAGGATAAGTACGTCTCACTATAGGTCTCAGGATACGCCTGAGAATATGTCTCAGAGATAATACGTCACAGGATACGGCTCAGAGATAATAGTCTCAGAGATAATACATCGCATGATACGTCACATGAGCTATTTTCTCCCTTTGAGCTTTCAGCGTTTCTCGCTTCTACCGCCAAATTTGTTCGTCGGTTTTTATCCACAACAGTTTTACGAGAGAACTTCTCCAACATTTACAGGCGAAGTCTACTTGCGCTTGTTTTCTCTTGCAGAAAAGTTTGGACTGATTAAAAGTTTCGATGTGACGATATTAAAGCTAGGAAATTTAGTGTGGGAAACACGCCCTTATTTAGCGTCACCAATCAGAATCGAATATATCTGACGCCTTTTTCCAGAGGCGCCAAAGTCGCGGTCAACTTGATCTTGTAGTTTGAGTAACAGTGTTCTGCAATATTTCAATTTTGACATTTACACTATGGAATCGAAGTTATCTTTTGTCCCATCCAGTCTTCTGTTGGCTAAATAAACGAATGCTTAATTAAGAATGAAATTCTCCCCTCGAAAAGCCATTACCGATCATAGCAGTATGGCGATTTGATACGCGCCTGTCCCCATAAATCTAATTAATTGTTCTCTGGTCTCAAACTGATGTATTCTTCACAGATCGCCAGAAATTTGCCCCTTCACGGCCACACACAAAAGATGACATAATTGCCATATTACTTCCTTATGATGGAACGGTATTTTTGCCACACGCAAAAGATGACATAATTGCCATATTACTTCCTTGTGATGGAACGGTATTTTTGCCATACACAAAAGATGACATACTTGCCATATTACTTCCTTGTGATGAAACGGTGTTTGTTTTGTTTTTCTTGCCACACACAAAATATGACATAATTGCCATATTACTTCCTTGTGATGGAACGGTATTTTTGCCATACACAAAAGATGACATAAGTGAAATATTACTTCCTTGTAATGGAACGGTATTTTTGCCACACACAAAAAGATGACACAATTGCCATATTCCTTCAACATTAGTCGCTTATTTGGAAACCCTGATTTTATATATTAAATTCATTATCTGGCTTTAACAGATCCTTGGTATATGAGCTTATCTCATATCACTAAACTAAATCTATCTATCTATCTATCTATCTATCTATCTATCTATCTATCTATCTATCTATCTATCTTAATATCTATCTATCTATCTATCTATCAGTCTGTCTAACTGTCAGTATCTCTGTTCATAGAACAAAAACTTGTTTTTAGTCTAAGTCCAGTAACCGAAGCACATAAATTATGCAATGAAAATATATAATTGGAAATACATGGATATTTTCTATTTCTACAATATGGCGTTAACTTATACATCACATACATTCAACAGAATGTGTGGAACGAATATACATAATAATATACTTTGCGTTATGAAGACTTTTTCCTTGCATTGAATGGGAAATATATAAAGTGTGCTGTTTTTCTGATTTCCCAATCAGATTTATTATAAAGTAACTTGCAAAACATTTCCTAAGGTATGCATTCGTAATAGTACTTCTGCCTTAATTCTGAGTTTCCCCATTCTATAGGACTTTTACTTCTTCGCTTCATTCTTGAAAATTACAATCCATCAACCGCTGTCTAGATTGTACAGTAAATAAATCAACAGTGCAAACATCCTGTGATTTAAACACAAAACCAAAACCCCTGTTCACAATGTAGCTGTCATAAGTGGCACAAGTTATCCTCTCACTCCTTTAACATCAAGTAGCATTTACTGAGACATCTAAAGCCAGGTGTCAGCAACAATTTACACCAATATTTTTTATTTTATTCATCTAATATGTCTGTCTGTCTCCCTGTCTCTTTCTCACTTTATGTATATATATATACAATTTACAGAACTGGAAAGGCTCTGCAGATTTTCTAGTATCGTATTTCCAACTCTTCGATGAATAGAGTATAATGGGCTCTCTCTGTGTGTGTGTGTGTGTGTGTGTGTGTGTGTGTGACATTTAGATTTTTAACGTAACTTTAACACTTTTCAAGTCATATCGCTACGATGTCTGCACTGTGACAGTTTATAGTGGTGTGTAGCACTGGGGCATCATGCCGCAGATACATAGCATGATGTCCCACCCAGTCACATTATCCTCACACGAGGCCGACCAGTCCTAACACTAACCTTTTAATGCTGAGCGCCAAGCGAGGCAGCTGTTAGTACCATTTTTAGAAGTTTTTGGTATGACACAGCCGGGAGTCGAACCACGACCTCCCGCACCTGGGGCCGACGCTCTAACCACTAGGCCACAGGAACGGTCTAATGGGCTTAATACGAACATCAAATAATAAAGTGTCGAATTTTGAAAAAGTATTGAACCTTAAAGTTGAATGCATTGAACATTAAAATGTTATCACATTTAAGCCAGAAATGTCTTTATGAGGGGTCTCTTCGACCTATCTAGTTCCCCCCACCCCCCTTGTCAGTGTTATACATGAAAGACAGGAATCTACGACTCACTGAGACCTGGGCATCGCAACGCTGTCCTGAGAAAGTAAGTATTTGAGTTACCAACCATAACCGCTTGATAGGAACCCATGTCAAATAGTCATTTTCAAAGGGAAATTGATATGCAACGTACTTCAGAGGTTCTAGGCTATCCAAAATCTGACGAAAGAAATGATTATCTTGGGAACATTTAGGAATCCCTGCGTACGATTGGTCAGAGTAAATTAAGGCGTACACTTTGGAAGTAATGTAAATTTAAAGTGACGATCGAAAGTCTTTAGTCTGAGAAGTTTGTCTCCGAAGAAGCCTAACAAGTATAGTGCTTTCCTCGTTAAACAAGAAAAGGGGATCAGATAGCTGTCTTGTAAGAAAAGATAGATTTTAGTGCTAGGACGCGTGATTTCTGAAAGAGAACATCATTAAGGTATGCAATTTTAATTTTTTACGTAATTTTCTACTTTTTTATTCTTTTTATGCAAATGTGTTTGATATGACTAGGATCCATATTATGTATCGTTTTATTCAGTTTCATGGAAATCTGTTGATGCTGGAGTTTTTATGCAATTTATCTATTTAATTTTACAGTTACTAGTTCATTGATAGAATTGACGGATTGCATGCGATCCACATTTGCACATGTGTAAGACTTCATGGGGTTATATGAAATAATTTCCTTTGTCTGTTAGGACGATACTGATTATCGTGAGTTAACAATAATCGCATGTTTATATATGATTTTTTAATGTTTAAATAATTTTGTAGGTTAGGGACTGCTGTGAGCTAGAATTGTATGAATTTTATGCAATAGTAATCGAGCATGTGGTAGCGTAGGTAAAGAGATACGGTAAAGTTAGATACACCGCTCACGTGTTAATTTATGGTCGGTCGCTGTGAAGCAAGAGTGATGGTCTATCGAATTAGGTCAGAATTTATGCAATGTTCGGATAGTTAGTTATGCTTCTGAGTAATATAAGTGAGAACATTTTATGTTCTTATAGGAAGTGATCCGTACAGAGCTTTAGCGGTAATTTTGTCCTTTAAGGAAACAGCTTTCTGGGAAAGACGGGACAGTCCGAAAACGGAAATCCGGTAAGAGATGACGTGTTCAGAATGAAAGACTAGTAAGTCAAGAAAAAGATGAAATGTTCAGAATAGGAAGACAAGAGAGAATAGGAAGACGTGTGATACGCGGGTCGAGAGAGGAAGGTGATGCAATTAGTCGTGGACATTGCGCTCGTTTCACCGCTCGTTATTATGATGAAATAAATCCAAATTAGACACTGCTATTAAATTCTGTTGTCATAACTTAGGTTGAATTGGAGTTGCCGCTATAACTCGTTATTGATTAAATTTGGTTATTTTTCTTGTCTAAGGGGTCTCATATTGCATTATTTCTTCCCAATAGTTTTCCTCAGTTCTCTGTTGATGTTCTATCTGTCCACTCAGTGTAGCAATTTATAGTGATGTCAGAACTGGGCATCATGGCGCAGACGTGTAGCATGATGTCCCACCCAGTCACATTATCCTGACACCAGGTCGACCATTTCTAACATTAACCTCGTAAGTCAAGCGAGGCATCTGCTAGTACCATTTTTACAAGTCTGTGGTATGACTCGTCCAGGGGTTCGAACCCGCGACCTCCCACATCCAAGGCGGACGCTATAACCACTTAGGCCACCGGAGCGTTCGATTTTCAGTATTGGTATATTATTTCTAAACAAAGCGAAAAGGAGAGAACTTAATATATAACATTGTCGCACACCAAGCTTACATAAAAAACGGTCACTTAATTGATCATGAAAAGTTTTAATAGCTCACCATTTGGAAATGCTACATACCACAGCCTCATACCTTTTCTGAAACCGGCGTATAAGCATTAGAATCGTCATCGATTTTTCGAAAAATATTTCTGTATTAGAGATTGCAATATATAAATATTAGCTTCTACTGAATAACCAGCCCAGAATCCTGCCTGTTCTTCAAATGTCTTATTACTGTCTCTGGTCGAAGCATTAAATCTTTCATTTAAAAGCAGTATATAATTTGCTGCAAGTGTATCTTTGGTATCTCTTTAACTCTTGAAGAAAAGTTTCCAGGAATCATTTCTTTACCAGGTGGTTTGCTACTTTTAGGTAAATTTCATGCTTTCAATGCTTCATTCTCTGATACTTCTGAGTTAAGAAACTGATTTTTGTCATCGTCATTGTCATCCTATCATAGATATTATTGTCATGATATTCCATAATATGTATTATAAATGTGAAAACATGTTGGTCCAACTCGCCTTTTGATGGATGTAGCATGTTTTAAAATATTCAAACCACTACAGATTTGATATAAAATATTGGCATTTCAAGTGAGTTTTTCTTATATATCGCATTTACAAAGATTCCAAATATATTTTGCATTATCACATGAAATCTCTACTTTGTTATGCAGAGCTTTGATTTGAGGTTCATTGTTCATTCCTGCAGACATCTCTATATTTATTTTTGAGTTTCAGAAACGCTGATAAAATTCCCTTATATCTGTTTTCCTAAACTGGTTTAAGAGAGTGCGTTTCCTCTTCTTCAGATTGGTGCGTTCCAAATCATACTCCAGGACGATTTATGAATATTTGATTTTCAATCACCCGTTTTGTAATGAATACCAAATGCGCAACATAACTGACTAAAACGTATACCAAATTCGTTCACCTCGATTTTCTAGGTTTATTTAAGTTGTCAATAATATGATGTAAAATATCAGGTGATATCATGAATGTTAAATCATCATATAGTCTCTCACCGGACAATAAGAAGTGTATTTCAATTGTCGTTTAAAATTTAATCAGACAGTAAGAAGTGTATATCAATTGTCGTTTAAAATGTCAACCATATTGATTTCTAACATGTCAGTATCGTCAGAGAGCATGTCGTCGTGACCCTGATGGGGATATATCGATAAAACCAGGCATGAAATCATGCTAATCCTTAAACCATTGTTTATTCAGTAAAATAGAAAATACAGTCTAGATATGTTGCACGTGATTGAAAAGTGCATTTTGCATGAGCACCGCACCACCGCGGTCATCAGTAGCTCTCATTTATTATACACGTAATAGTCTAGAAAACAGCAGTGATCCTCGATACGTTCCATTTCCACGCTACCATAAAACACATCATGTATAGCATTTTACAAATGAAATCAAGATGGTACAACTTTATGCCATGTATATGACAAGATAGCAGATTGATACAATGATTATAGAGTTTCATGTTATCTTGGGATTTAGCATTGTCTGAGCATTATTGATTAAATTTACTACCTATATTTATGAAATTACATGAATTCCTATAATCACCAATATTTGACCAAAAACTATATGGCTATCTTACGGATTTCTGATGACCCTGTCAATTCTGGACCAGCCATACCCATAATCTTTGGTGCAGTCTACAACACGGTGTTGGGAAATATCGTATGTGTACACTTTGTCCTTAGTATAGACTTTGTCGAATTTCAGCCTTCCTATCATACCATTCTTTTTCAGATCATTAAGATTTTCTTAACTCTTTCGGCTTGTCCCTTAAGACATGCGAAACGTCCTCACTAATTCCCAATCCTGTAAACTTCAATTCACTTACTCGCGATAAAGGAGATTTCTGTCCTTGTGTGATATAAATTTCAGTAATATACCGTCACATTTAACCCTGTGTTTGTTCTATCTTAATGTCCTCCTCAGTCTTAACATTGTTATTAATCACTGCGAAAAACGTCTGTTCACACTGATCCCATGTTTCCGTCCTTTTTCCTATCTCGATTCTAAAAAAAAACAACGCTAAGTTGTTTGTTATGGACTGGTTCTCTATACCGCCAACAATGTCTTCCAGAACACTCACTCTGACCCTAAGAGTTGCATTTTCTTCCTCAAGCTGCTTACTGTTTTGATAACAGAGTAAGACATTCATTGACCATATCCTGTACCTCATGGAGTTGCTGCTGAACCCTAACGAATATGTGATCAAATGTGTTAGCAAGTTTCTCCATCTCCGATTTGATAGTCATCATCGTGGGCACAGGGGCTCGTTAAAAAGAAAATTAGAAGTATCTGTCAATGAATCGAGGGCTGACAGACATACAACCAAACTCGGACATCGATTTTGTTCGATTCCAGCCATGAAAAGTAACATAAGCAGAACGTTTAATATAACAATGGTATGCACAATACTTTTTCTCACCGTTCCATTCCTTTAACACTGTGTCCCTTGATATAGCAAAACAGAAAGGGTAAAAGGAAATGTACCCGTCAGCGCTCATCAGCAAAGAAACTCACTGCACTTAAAAGTTAGTCGCATATGTCGTTAATATTCAGTATAAATAATAACTGACCTAAGCCAGAAACTTGGGGTAAGCCAGCAAGAACATATTGTCTGTTTGGTCCGGCAGTATTTGCACAAACTGTTTGTTTGTTGTTGTTGTTGTTTTGTAGGGTTTAACGCCATTTTTCAGCACACGATAGGCTATACATGGCGGCCAGTATTAATGGTGGAGGAAGAATCCGGGAAAGCCCCGGAAAAAACCACCTACCCTCGAGAAGCTACTGGCAAGCTTTCTCACATACCCACATTGGCCGAATCCGAGACTCGAACCCACGCAGACAGAGGTGAGATGGCAGTGATCTGTAACGGAGAGCGCTTTAGACCACTCGGCCACTCGGGGCCCCCACAAACTGTTTGGATTCTAATAGATGGGTAGTCAGAAAATAAATAAATAAAAGAGCTATCAATACCATTGCACTTTAGTTTATATATTAGGCCTTCATGCTAAACACGATAGTTTTCAAGCACATATCCGATAGATTGGCATTGGCGTAATCAACCTTAGCTGTTTATATTCGTTTCTCCAACGGTTTATGATCTAAACAAGTTAGAGATTGTCTATATTGAATAACGCATTGTGATCAATAACATTATTCACACTCCAACAAATATTTACAAGAAAAACTTCTACCCGAGCGCAAAAAGATCGTGACTCACGTCTCAAACGTGGATCTCGTGCAAAAACAGTTAACACACGTAAGTGCAACAAAGTGCAAAGAACTAACACCTATTTAAGATTTTGTCACTAGCAATCACTTTGCTTGGTGTCCTTATACGTCACGGCCACTTTCAGAAATACATGCATATATTAATAACAGGTTAAATGTTAGTCCTTTGAGGTATGTATCGAAAAATAATTATGTCATATCAAAGGTTTATCGTTGGAAAGTTATTGAACACACGTTGAACATGCAAACAAGGTCACTTATTTAGAAAAATAGTCAAGCTTGAAGTGTCTGCGTGGGTTCGAGTCTCGGATTCGGCTAATGTGGATATGTGAGAAAGCTTGCCAGTAGCTTCTCGAGGGTCGGTGGTTCTTTCTGGGGATTTTCCGGGTTCTTCCTCCACCATTAATACTGGCCGCCATGTATAGCCTATCGTGTCCTGAAAAATGGCGTTAAACCCTACAACAAGAACAAGCTTGAAGTGTAAAATAACAGTAGAAGCGAGAGTATTGTGTCCAAAATTTGGGCAGGGATCGACATCGCAAGCAAATAAATAGTGTAATTGCGTGATCATAGCAAATTTTGAGAGATGATTTTGGTGACTTCACCATCAGGTTGATGAGGGGCGATTTGTTATGTCATGAAAAACCAGACACACAGATGTGCATGGGCTTATTAAAACAACATTACAAAATATCAAGCATCGGTTAGTTGCAAAATAATAGGAAAACGAAATAAATGAACCATCGTTGAAAAGTTGAACTACTTTCAAGACGGCAAGAAGGTTTGGGCTTGAGGTCGTGAGATGCTACTGGACAGTGATTGTGGGGCCTATGTTTAGGCTAAATGTCATGATGCGTGAGGCTTGAGGTCGTGAGATGCTACCGGATAGTGATTGTGGGGCTTATGTTTAGGCTTGAGGTCGTGAGATGCTACTAGACAGTGACTGTGGAGCTTATGTTTAGGCTTGAGGTCGTGGGATGCTACTAGACAGTGATTGTGGGGCTTATGTTTAGGCTTGAGGTCGTGAGATGCTACTGGACAGTGATTGTGGGGCTTTTGTTTAGGCTAAATGTCGTTAGGCGCGAGGCTTGATGTCGTGGGATGCTACTATACAGTGATTGTGGGGCTTATGTTTAGGCTTGAGGTCGTGAGATGCTACTGGACAGTGATTGTGGGGCTTATGTTTAGGCTAAATGTCGTTAGGCGTGAGGCTTGAGGTCGTGAGATACAACTGGACAGTGATTGTAAGCTTATGTTTTGGATCCAGAAAGCGAGATACAGCAAGGAAGTGACTATGTTGCTTCTGATTAGTTGCCAAGTGAAATCTTAACATGTAAAGAAAACTATCCAAATAATTCCGTGTGTTAAGATATTAAGGAAATTCCATTTTACGAGATTAATCCATACTGTCATAAAGTTTCGTGAATACTGAACATCATGACGTATGCTCCTAGAAATTGCCTAATTACTCGGGTTGATAATTGTCTTCCCATGATCAACAAATAATATCACTAAAATCAAACAAAGCTATAAACGGAGACGTATATACAAACAACACATGCCCTAGGTTTATTACTTTACTGTCGTTGTGAGTTGGAGTGCCAAATATGTTACATTTACAATCAAATTGTTGAAGCGAAACTTCACCATTTACAGATTGCCTTCATTTTGACATCTTTCAACGACTTGAGCTTCAGCTCTCCTTTGGCGCTATTTTAAGGGACATAAACGTTTATGGCCAATAAAGGTATGGACATTCACGATTAACATTGTTTACTCTTTCTACGAGCAATCACACAGATATATGTAGTTGCCTGTAGAGCACGCTTCATCTGATATATAGCTCTCTCTCTCTCTCTCTCTCTCTCTATATATATATATATATATACACATACCTACCTACCTACCTACCTACATACATACATACATTACAGTCTCTTTCTTTATTTGAGCAGTCACTTTCGTGTCTAAGTGTCAAGTTTATTGTTTCCGTTTTGCTCTGAAAAAAATTGTTTGACGCTTTCTCCGTTGTTTCAGAAATTCAGATATTGAATTCTACAATTATTCTACTCATTCCTGCGCAAAATTACCCATCCGACATTCTGTTCAATGTCAGATCAATGTCTCCAATATTTTCTATCTTTATATTTTCTTGTCAATACCTTTTTGGACTTTATGTATTTATGTGCTATAAATACAGTATTACAGGCTGTCACGTTTACCCCAACCCAGAGTAGCCCCAGTTTGAAACATGTATAATCAAGGTAATTCTGACAAGCCACTTTTTGATGTTAAACGTTGCCGCAGGCTAGCACTAATCCCTTACGTAAGATTGCGGTGGCTAGAAGTGGAGAGCCAGACCTAGGAGCTGCGAGGCCGCCAGATAGTCAATTATCACCTAGATGTGGAAACGTTTGTCCAGATCAAAAGAAGTTGCCCGAAGAAGTGGGAGTGTCTTAACTTTTTTTCCCTGCAGACAGACAGCCAGGTTGAACTGGCCGCTAAGACGATTGGACAGGGTCACAGCGCCACCCAATCAGAATCGAGATAGGGGAGAAACCCTGATTTGGCTAGAATGATATCTCCGCGTCTTCAGGCAAGAATTAGTTCGCTAGAGAGATTGCCCAGAGGAGGATAGCGTAACTCCGAACAGCCATTCGTTATTGGCGGGAATATCCTAGAACAGGAAATTCTAAGTACAGACAGCTTCAAATAAGGAAGCTTTGATGGACAGACCAGTTACAGTTTGGTCCCGTAGTCTCAGACAGAGAAACGGAGGAAAGGAGAAGAAAGGAGAGAAGTCAGGAGAAGTTGAAGTCCTCAAAGGGGAGAGAAGGGAGGAAGAGGAAATTGGGAGCGAAATTGGAGGAGGAGATAGTCGAGAGGGAAACGGAGTCGAAGGAGGTGTTAGATGAGTAGACGCAAGGACGGGGGAAAATCGAACTCACACTGTAAATCACGGGATGAATTAGGCTGCCACTTAGTCGAGGGAAAGACGGATGATTGAGAGTTTATCGTTTTAAATTATCGAATTTATTAAATTGTTATTAATTGAAATTCATCTTCGTGTTCTCTATAATTTAGCCGTCGGCATTGCTGACTGGGGGCTCAGAGCTGTAAATCTACCTCGTCACTAATTTAACTTTCTAACCCCACGAGCCCGGGTGGAACTTTCATCATAATTTAATTAATATATATTGGAAGAACCCCACCCCAATACGTGCAACCGTCACACAGGCTTATTCACCTTTATTATTCGTTTCTTTGTCTTTCTTTAATAAATTATATTGGTTTATACCGCCCTGCATGGAAGCACACTTATCCTCAACACTGAAGCTTCCATTGATACCAAGATAAAAAAAAAAATGAAGAGACCGATTTTCTATCGTTTGTTTGATAATAATATTATATCTCTGGTTCCGTCTTTCTGCGAGAAATTCCATTGTCAGTTATTGGTGTTCTCCAGAATAGTAACATTTCATGCCTCGCTTGGCAGAAAATTTTGCTGAAGCTATTCCATTATGCTTCAACGAAAAGTTTCCGTTGACAATAATGTCAACGGCGATCAACATGTTCTAGAACATCCAATTAAACACAGTAGGAATACGGACAAAATGAACTTAGGATAGTGCGAAGAGGTTTGTCATACGTATGCCATTTCAGCAGACAAGTCTTTTTATCTGTGTCCGATTAAAAAATAGACACACCCTTTTTATGTAGATGCTTCAAAAGGATATAGTGCAATTTGTGTCTTAGCCGAGGACAAATTTTAATGGTGTCCACCTAAATCTACTCCACGGTCACTTTGCATCATTTTAACCTTGATCTCCAGTCGAGTTATGTTATCTGTTTAACTTATATCAGAGCGACATTAAATTCTTACGAGAAAAGATCATCAAGCTATTTTCCAGTTTGCATTAAGACATAAACAGAACACCCACTCGTCTGTACACCCTGGCCGAAGGGGGTGGGGGTGGTGGAGATTGGTGGGTAAGGACGAGCAACGTTTCCAGAACAGGTAGCAAGAAGCTATAGTTACACTACTGTCATATGTCCTGCATGGATAATAGCAATTTTTGAGTTCGACGTCCACTAACATATGAAAACCTTACCACTCTCAAACCGGTTTACGTGCAAATTTGCGTTCTATTGAAATTGTACATCATACATTATTCATGAAAATTCCATAATCTGCAAATTTTGATTAAATAAGCAGGTCTTCATTGAAGAATTATTTAGTTTGCCAAAAATACTTTTTTTTATTACTTGATCATTATCAGCAACTTGCACGGAGAAATTACTGATTTAATTATCCAACGGGAAGTTATTATCCGTCAAATGTTTTGACAAACTAACATTTGAACAGATCAACCTCAATCTGTCTGTCTATCTATTAGATAGGGCCACTAAATTCAGATTTCATTATGTTATCTTATTAATTTATTATTGCATATGGTTCGTAATCCTCTCCTGTGATATCGGCACTTTGTGGAATCGTGATAATTTTCTTCAAACAATAATTATCACCTACTACATTTTTAGCATCCATGCTTTAACAGTCACTGTGCAATCGGTACAGATGCTCTAAATTAGCTTGAAATGAAAGGAGTTTAAAACATTAATTGCCTCGCTCCATTTATATCTCATCATTAGAGTTACCCTTGGGCACAGAGGAGAAAAATAAACCCACTTCATTTTATTCAACAACTTTAGATTTTCTGTACACAACCAAAGGATATCACAGGAAGTCACGTCATCTTTTACATAATTGCCCTTATCCAGTATACATCAATATTGAGCGGGAAAAATATTTATTACACGAGACAGATCTGGACATAATGTATAACCTTTAACCCTGTATATTTTACAAGGCATTCCAGGAGAATAGGCATATACACATGGTAAAAAAAAAATTAATAACCTTCAATTTGCACGTAGTAGACATTACGTTACCGTATTTGTTGTCAAACATTGGGTGCATTTCAATTAGTATTTCCAGTAATAGAAAGCAAATCCAATCTACTAGGTAATTTATTGAAATCTGACTGCTGCCCATATGGATGATGGCTTGTTTCTTTCCAATAACAAATGGACGATAGGGAAACAAATATTATTTCTATCAGAATAAGTGTCAAATTATTGACATGCCAGCTATGGACCTAGACTAATACTTATTGTATTAAGTGTCAAATTATTGACATGCCAGCTATGGACTTAGACTAAAACATATTAATTATGGAAATTCAAGCTCACTGCTTACACAGTCGGTATGTCAGATTTAGTTATCCCCATATAAGCTTTGTACAGTCTCAAATAAGGAAAGACAATTAGGCTGGAATATTTTCCATGCAAACGTCCCAGTACCGAACTCATATTAAGGCAGAAGATACGACAGAATAAATTGTTTGTTTTGATATAGGAGATATTCACTGACGATGTCAGAAATACAGTTCATAATATTTATAATTTTCAATCTATAAGGCTTTAAGAAATCTTTGAAAGAATGAAAATGACAGTTTCACCAATTCACAATGCACATTCATAAATCGGGCTATTTTGTTCTTGTTCTATCATTCATAATTTTTTCCTACTGCAATTTAAAGTTTAAAAAGAAACGAAGACAAACAATTCGTTAAAAACAACGTTAGGCAAGATAGCATGGAAGTTTGAAAGTGACATGTATATGGCGGTAATAATGTAGATTTGGGGTAATTTAGGAAAGTATAAAAATATAATAAAATACATTTTCAGTTTAAACTTAGGAAACACACATACTCGATTAAATATAGACTTTTATTTCATGTGTTCTTCAAAGTGTAATTAAATACTTAAATACATTTTTCCTGAGTTAAAGTCCTGCCCTCTCACTCTCTCTCTCGTCCTGGGTTCGAACCCGTGACCTCCCTCATCTGAGGTGGACGCAGGGCCGACAAGGGGGCAACTGGGGATATATCCCGGGGACAGGGCCTGTAAGGGGGCCCGGGCCAAACAAGACTTTTTAATTTTCTAAAAGAAAACTTGTCTGAACAAGAACTAGGAGAGATTGTTTCTATGGCCCTGGGTGGACGCTCTAACCACTTACGCCACCGGAGCAGTCTGATCAGCTATTGTCGTGCTTCTTTAGGCAAGGCACCTTATTATGTTTGTCTCAGCATGATATAGCATGCATACGTTTCTGTGAAAACAAACACAATGCATCCCAATCCAACATATATACAATGTACAAATGCTGCAACCCAACCAAGGGCATAGCTATCATACAGCAAGAATATGCAAAGCAAAAGGGACCACGAATGATTAATTTTTTTACACTATAGATTAGGCAGGGGCCCCATCGATAAGCTTTGCATAGAGGCCCGCATTGGGCCACCAATACACTAGCTACGCAACTGAATCAAACCCATATTTCTTCAAAATAAATATTTGAAGAAAAAAAATTCTCAACAAAACACAATCATTCGCCATTAACATAGTCTCTTGAAAATGATTGTATTTGCGCAGATATCCCTTTGCGTGGGCATCATCATCATTATGCAATTGTTAATAATTTGATTAAAACGATGCATTATTTATACTTCTTCCATACGATTTCCAACCTAAAATATTTCTTCTTTAAAATGGAAAAATACTTTCTCATATAAATTATTAATTTTTTGGCACATTGCTCTTGTGCAGAATATTATCGTATATAATCAATCATAAGTCGAGTCAAACTGCAAACAACAAAGACCCTGATCTTTTACAAACAAAACTGCACAGACCCAGACCTTCCGGCGCATTATATGACGTCGGATATAGGTTTGTGAAGTTTGCAGTTGACCGACTTGTAAGCGAGTACGTGCGGTATGTTTTAAATGTGTACGCTTGTATTTACTAAATGTAGACTAGTGCTGTTATATGCCGTGGCGTAAATGCTAAATTATACATTTTAGATGGTGGAATATTATTCCGTTACATGTGTGTTAAAGATACTATCGCTGAAATTCACCTTCAAAAGGAAATTATTACAGAAATTGTTTTAATAAAGCACTTTGAAGACTGTAGCAGAACACCGTTGCAAAAGGCCATACGCTCAACTTTGATATGATACAAGAAGACTCAGTGATATGAGCCAAGTTTATAAACCATTGCACTCCTATTCCTTTGCTAAATACGGCCAAAAAGTTCATATGTGTATGTAACGGCTTTACTCATATCAGTTGATTTTCCCTTCAGAGTTTCCGGTAACTGAAATAATTCCCAACAGATTTTGTAATTTATTGGTGTTTGACTGATCCTATTTGATGCTAGCTTATTTCTCTTCATTCCCAGTCGGTCTCGAACGAATAATCAATAAGGCCAAGAAAAGCGCCAATTTGTAGACATGCGATCTTAGAAAACTGGATATGTACGACACATCGACGAACCAGGAGTAATTAGCATTTGTCACGAGAATCAAATCTCATTTTGTCTTTTTACTAATTGTCGCTTGTTTGTGAAAGACGCTGAGTTCTCTCAACTAGAATCGCAGGAAACCGAAAGGGAATATATGGTCGTATCAGAGCGGTTCCTAATTTAAATGTTCGGAATGAATTACGGTCAGTAAGTATTCGAGTTATAATCAAGACCTAAAACCAGATAGTAATGTGTTCGAGTTAGCTTTATTAGTGGTGTAATCTTATGTCTTAATACCCATTCCTTTTTTAACGGTACTTTAACTCATTATTATCCACGTGATGATGAGGAAACGGTAGCTGAGAAGCTAAATAAACCGGCGAGTAAAATTTTATGTAAACCAAGTATCGAATTCGTAGTTTGTATATACGGTGATTTTACTCTCGCAAATCAAGCCCATGTGTCTCGTTATTTGTTGAATGCGCTCAGAGATAATTTGAGAACATAATTATGGAGCTTGTTGTTGAAAAGTTTTATTTTAACGGTTATATCTTATTATTTTTCTTCATTTGATATGTACAACAGTTTTCTTGCTAATCTGAACATGTACGTTCATTTTAAGTGTAAAGAATTTTGGGTTTGCTGTCTGTTTTGTAGTTGTAATTGCTG
Organism: Sinohyriopsis cumingii; assembly: GCA_028554795.2. Classification (NCBI taxonomy): domain Eukaryota; kingdom Metazoa; phylum Mollusca; class Bivalvia; order Unionida; family Unionidae; genus Sinohyriopsis; species Sinohyriopsis cumingii. The sequence goes on along the minus strand of CM068840.1, from coordinate 74,932,427 downwards.
TCTGTTTTGTAGTTGTAATTATTCTCTTTCTTAAAACCCAGCCTAAGGGCTTGCCTAACACGATACCCTGCAAGTTCCTGCACCGTTACCTCTCTCTCTCTCTCTCTCTCTTGTCAATCCATGTGCATTAAATTAAATCAGTTTTCCGAAATGAAAGCTAAAATGACATCAGTATTTCCTGAAAAACTCTTTCGTGTGTACTTGTATTGTACGCATGTAATTGTGTTGTGACTGGACTAAAATTGAAAACAAATCACAGAACTGATGTAAATATTGCCCGAATCAGAATGCTCGGTACAACGAACGTAGCCATCTTTCTAGCACTTTTGATCAACATCAGTATGTTCAGAGTATGTTGCTTACAATAGGAATTTATCTTGACATTATCAAGGATTCTGACGACATGTTCCTTACAATAGGAATCTGTCTTGACAGTGTCAAGGATTCTGACATGTTCCTTACAATAGGAGTCTGTCTTGACAGTATCAAGGATTCTGACGACATGTTCCTGACAATAGGAATCTGTCTTGACAGTATCAAGGATTCTGATGACATGTTCCTGACAATATGAATCTATCTTGACAGTATCAAGGATTCGGACGAAAATGGTGTTTGCAATAGGAACATATCTTGACAGTTCCGAAGATTCCGACGACATATTGTTTACAACAGAAATTGATATTGATAGTATTAAAGACAATATGTTGTTTACAGTAAGAATCTATATTGACGAAAGGTTGCTTACAATATGAATCTGTCTTGTCAGTATCAATGATTCTGACATGCTGCTTACAATAGGAATTTGTCTTGTCAGTATCAAGGATTCTGACGACATGTTCCTGACAATAGGAATCTGTCTTGACAGTGTCAAGGATTCAACGACAATGTCGTTTGCAAAAGAAATCTGTCTTGACAGTATTAAGGATTCTGACGACAATGTTGTTTGCAATAGGAACCTATCTTTACATTTCCGAAAATTCAGAAGATATTTGTTTGCAATAGAAATGTATATTGATAGTGTTAAAGACAATATGTTGTTTACAATAAGAATCTTTTTTGACGACCTGTTGCTTACAATACTGATGAGGTTATGTACAACAGGAATCTATCTTTTCAGTTATGACCGCTCCGTTGGCCTAAATAAGTTAGAGCGTTATCCTCGGATGTGGGAGATCGCGGGTTTGAACCACGGACGAGTCATACCTAAGACTTATAAAAATGGTACTTGCAGTTCAGCATTGAGAGGTTTGTGTTGGGACTGGTTGGCCTAGTGTCAGTATAATGTGACTGGGTGGGACATGATGCTAAGTGTCTGCGGCATGAAATCCAAGTGCATCACTATAAACTGCCACATTGCAGACATCGTAGTCATATGACTGAAACATTATTAAAGCTAAGCTAAAATGTAAATCACCTCCACCCACCCCCACTTCTTTGTAGATTGAACGTGTTTTACGGCATGTTCTCTGATGAGTATGTTTTTTGATGACATTAACCTCTTTTTAGGCGACAGAATGAGTCAAATAAATTTGTGACACCGTATTTTTTCTAAAATAAAGCCAGGGCCGCGGACAGGGTAGGACAACAAGGGCAAACATTCGGGGTGGGGGTGGGGGAACACAACGGTCACCGCCTAGGAGAATTTGTTTTTGTTGTAATTCATAGGCGTTTACTTGAGAATTTTTCCAATGGACCCGCAAATGCTGTCTTCGGCCTGGCCTAAAGCAAATATGAAGGGCCTAGAGTTTACACTGGCTTTTGGTTTTCTGGCAAGGTTTGGAACACAGAGGTTGTGTCATGAAACTATATGAATACATTGATGTAACCCATAAATATCACAATAATGCATTGTTTAAAGAATGAAATAAATACAGCCCATAATACTGTGTTATTTAACTAACATTTGTTGAATGGATCGGTCTCAGATACGGTGGTTTTTTTTGTTGTTGTTGTTGTTGGGGGGGGGATATCAGATCCAAACGTTGAGCATAGGCTTTAGGGATTTTAAATGCTTGCCTTTATATTATTTATTTAACCGCTCCGGTGGCCTAGTGGTTAGAGCGTCCGCATCGGATGCGGGAGGTCGTGGGTTCCATCCCTGGCCGAGTCATACCAGAGACTTAAAAAATGGTATTAACAGCTGTCTCGCTTGGCGTTCAGCTTTAAGAGGTTAGTGTTAGGACTGGTCGGCCTGGTGTCAGGACAATGTGGGTGGGACATCATGCTACATGTCTGTGGCATGATGCCCCAGTGCTAGACACCACTATAAACTGCCACATTGCAGACATCGTAGCGATATGACTAAAAATTATTAAAGCTACGTTAAAAATAAAAATCACATCACATTATATTATATTATACTTTATCTACTGCGAAATGTAACTTGGCATATTTACCTTTTATCTTGTAGTAATAGTGGTTGTTCTTGGGATCGTACCACAAACGAGAATTAGCATTACGGCGTAGGGTAATATGCATGGGGCACTCGGGCTTAAAACTGGAAATCTTATGTTAAGACTCCCAATAGGTTTAACACAGAATCGTAATATTGTTAGAAGTGTTTGACCCAAATTTATAGTGTCTAACGAGAATATAACATGAAGATGGGACGATGGCATTATAATGGAATAATAGTGGGCAGGACCAGCGTTTGGGGGTGGCAAGTGGGGTGACCGCCCCAGGCCTCGCTCTTGAGGGGGCTCCGCGCTTTAGGCCCATGGTCGTCCTTATGAGTTTCTCAAGCTATATTCTCCGGTAAATTGGAAACGCCGATACATGCCGCACGTAATGCACGCAAATCGCGAAAGTTAATCTAGTCTAGACATAATGAGTGTTTGCATTAGCATACCAATCGAGATACCGATACTCTGGCTCAGCACAGCCATGGTCGGCCCTAGGCCCCGCGTACTCATAACGCCGCCTCTGATAGTGGGGTTAAATGATAACAATTAATAGCAGTGGCTGATCTCGAACGGGGATACATTGTTACATTGTTAGAAGTAGCTTACTTTAGATGGCACACCTATGAACATGTAGGTACCTGCTGATTAGTTTATATATGCATATATCCAGGATTTCTACACCGAAAGCATTATCTACACCTCAAATTATGTTGGCGGTGTTGGTAAATTTGCATGTTTTGTACTATTGCTATAAATAGCCATAAGCAAGGAAATAAACAAATGACACTAAAATGGATATGACTAAAATCAATGCCAATTACGAAACCGTCCCAGAACCTAACGGAGACTATAAAATATGGCTTAGACAAGAAGTAGTATTAAAACGATGAAACCGTCCCGTACTCTAGCGGAGACTGAAAACAAAAAAAACCAGGAACCTTATAATAAATTGGTTTAAACTCAGATAGTTATAAAATTAGGAAATATCTGGACTCTAGAGGACTAAGAAAAATCCGAAATTTTATATTCAAATGACAGGCTTAAAGTAGTACTAAAATTCCGAAATTGTAAGCAAAGACCGAAAAAGTCCAGAAAAAGTGAAAAATGATTTTGTCCTAGAGATTAAAAGAAGCATTGAAATTCCGAAATTATTCCGGAATTGAATGGAGACTGAAACATATCCGGAACTTTTTGTTTCAACAAGAAAAAAGGGGAAAAAGAAGAGCCCAGACTACAATTCCAAAATTGTACAAGGCTTAAGCTGAGGGTGAAAATAATCCACAAAATAATTTTGAAAATATTGGCCACGATAAACAGTATTATTATATGCTCATTCCCCCCTCCCTCCACCCTTTAACTTTGCATTGTCAGAATCGTGCAGTATTACCCGATATTGAATCCGCGCGACAATACACATATAACATTCACGTGCATAAAGGAACTACTTTCTATTATAAACAAACAATGGATGCAGACGCTAGCATTTTTGATTTGTACACAATCATGGTCACCGTGTAAGAGGCTCTTCACATTGTGGTTATGTAAATTTGTTTCTAAATTAACTAAAAAAAACCAGATGTTTCGTGGACTGCCACATACCAGCTGCTTTGGCACATTCCGCGTTGATACAATGTTACGGATTTAGGCTAGCTACAGTATATAACAGGCACAAGATAAGGTCCTTACAAATAACATACAAGTGACAAGTCATATACTCTCTTATTTAGCGGATGATAAGAATGGCAAAATAAAATATACTTACAGTTTTACATCCTGAATTTACTCAAAATGTATCTTCTTAATTCTGCAAATCCGAATTACATGAGCCATGTCACAGGTTTTCAATCTGGATTACACATTTCGAAATTGTGCTGTAATGTCGATGATAAGTGCAATTGCATCCTCCTTACTGCACTCAAAATGAAATAAGCATTAAATTCCATAGCGTTTTTTTGATAATTGCAATTGAAAGACTTCATATTTTTCCACATTATGATTGAAACAGAAACACATTTGCAGATGTCAACACGCTTCTCCCTAGCTTCTCGAATCTCATGTATTTCATGTGGATTCGTCACATACAAAATCCAGTCCATAATCACGAAATTTCCTATCATCGAGAAAAATACCAAAATCTATTCTTTCCAGATCAAATGGAAAACTTGTTGTAATGCACATTCATTCACAATATGACTCCAAATTTCAATTTTAACTAGACACGCCATTTTCTTTCGAAAGTTCTGTCGAACGCGCGTCTAAGTTCAAATTTATCTGGGCCGAGTTATGTGCGCAGTAATAATGTTGATTTGTGTAATGATGAATATGTGTTTGTATATTTAGTTTGGAATGCGGCATACATTCATTTACGTTGTTTCTTGTAGTGTATTTTGTTTATATAATTAAACCTGAGGTAGAATAAAAAAAATGAGCATATAATAAAAAGTTTACTGCATTTGTATGGGAAAATATGAACTCGTTTTGTCGGAAGGATATACTTTACTCCCAAGGTCGTGCAGTATTCCATCCCAAAACTCGTTCATATTTTCCCATACAAATGCAGTAACTTAAAAAGTAGTACTAAGATTATGAAACTCATACAGACTGAAGAGAAAGATGTCCAGAAAAAAAATAAAATGTTGTGAAGGCTTAAATAATTAGCAAACTATCTAAGCTAATACTGAATTGAGAGGGCACTTTCACCAAATGTAGAAGCTTAAAAATAATATTTCTTAATTCCCACCCACCCACCCCAAAAAAATACAACTAAAGATGAATGATTTAGATCTTAACGTTTAAAAAATTAAACTATGGTAGAAATAAATTATACTGAATTGAGTGAAAACTAAAAAAAATTGCAAAAGTTGTTTACAAATTGTTAAAAGCAAAAGTTTCAACTGTAACATTTTTATGCAAATTATGAAACATATATATGCAAAATTAAACATTTCGTCCTGTTTGATCCACACACCACGCTTGTTAGCAAAGAAAATATAGAGTGACCAACATCCAGCTATTTACTAGCAAATATCAAATCTACTAGCCAACAACACGGAAGCGTCTCTTTGTCCTGATTTGTTCTGTTGGATGCACCCGATATTTACTTTCCAACATTTTGTTTTTAAAAAAGAAATTTTGTCCGTGAAAGTGTATGAGGACCTTATTCATGCCTAAAGAACCAATCAAGACAAAACGACACGTCTTTCGTATATTATCTTGAATTAGAATCACAATGAAATTGATGACACGTCCCATAAATCCGATTTTTAAACTGTCTTTCTATTTTGAGGTTCTTATATCATATTGATTCTTTCTCTAAAGTTGTTTCTTCTACTTGAAGATTTTTTAAAAACTGAAATGAGTTCTTCTTCTGCTGGTTCCAATTCTGGAAACTATACTCCTTCTGTTAGTTTGCTTTTGTCATGGGACACACTGAAGACGAATGCCCATTTTGGGGGTATTGATAACATATATCTTTACTTTTGTCCCTTTTTTCTCCTTTATTTCGGTTTCTTTGACGACGTGTGCATTCGGAACCCCAAGGCCTTCCGTTTGACAGACATATTAGGTATCTTGACTTATTTCTGGAGTTAATACTTTCCAATGATCCTCTGTAAGTCTCCGACCTGAAGTTGGATCTGTTGTGACTCTCCCATCTTCGCAAATTGAAAACGGAATGGATGTTTTCACTTAGGTCGAGGGATGATATATGTAAATAGAGAGAGAGAGAGATGTAACCTCGTCAAATTAAAGCTCAATCATCTACTGTAATGAAACGATCACATATTTCCGAGTATAAATCCGATCTCAAGCGACGACGACGTTCTTTGTCACAAAAGTGCCGACAAAAGTTCACGATAGTGTTTTGAAGATGACACAAGTTGAACCTGACCCATCACACTCTACCTTTGCTAGCAGATCACAAGAGTCAAGATCAAACCAAGAACGAAAGCTGTTTGATAGTTTCTGAAGGTTTTGTATTGCATTACAGCTATCAAATAGGTAACTTCCAGAACATTTAGAACCATCGCTTACAACTTACGTTGCTAAATTGGAACTGTTTATTGTTGTCATTTATATGTATGTACTGTTTATAAATTTGACACACACACACACACACACACGAATAGACGCACGCTCACACACACACACACACACACACACACACACACACACATCCAAAATTCAAATGGTTCATCTGGTGCAAGCAAATCTTCCAAAAAGTAGTTAGTAATACACTAAGTTTTGAATAATACATGAACTTTCTTCAGCTGAATTTGGTATAACACTGATGACAGAAGTCTTGGCATGGCAAGTTGTTTTATTGTTCATTGTTGATCAGTGTCTTGACTTTGTTATAAATTACTCGATCTTCTTTTATCATCTAGATAAGAATGATTACAAAATATATGCAAATCTTAACAATATACTATATACAATGGTAAGCCTGCTAGTGGTCAAAGCTTAGATGGGTGGTAGGTAGAGAGTCAAACTAAAATTGAACGATATGCAAAAAGTCTAGTCCACGGAAACTGATTTGCGAAGATCCTAATTCTACAAGTAAGTGATAATTTGAATTCTGGATCGCCAGTTAATTTAAAATATCTAAATTTAACATTAAGAATATAATTTTGGTTTGTGGTGTCTATGATCTCTAACATGTAATGCAATTTCAAAATGTACATATGTTTAACGTGATGGATCTCTATGTTGTCTAACATAAAATGTAACGTTACAAAATATTACTATGTTTAAAATTAGTACTCTTGTTATTTATAGTTATTTACACTGCCTTTTCAGTTATTTAAAAATATATATTTCATAATATTGTTTATTGGATTTAGCCTTGTACAAAATCAAGTTTATTTTCTACTTGACCTGAATTATTGATTTTGTGGTTCTTTTACTTTATTCTGTAAAAAACTAATACATAGCTAAAACTATTCTCTATATGCATGGGTTTATTTTCAGGATAATTATTAATAGAAGCAAATACGTTTATTTGGGTTTGGGTCTAGGTTATTGCGATCCCCCTACAATGTACCTGGTGTACATAACGTTGGCTATGTTACATATTATAAGTTAAGCAACAGACTGCAAATTACAGTTAACATTTTCTGTACATGTTCAGAACTTTCTAGAATGTTATTTTTCATTAGGTAGTGGGTTCTTTTAGAAAATGTTAATTTTGACCCGAGGTGAAGTAGACACGACAATAAAACCTTGTTACTGGACAAAATATTGATTCGTGCAGAATCAGTTTGTATTGTTGTGTTCAATGTTTATTTGGGGTGGAATTTATTTGTTCAAATTATTTAATTCAGTGATTATTTTCTGTGAAAATATACAGTAATCATAAAAAAATAATATTCTTGGACAGAGAATTCAATGGGATTTATAGTGAATTCAAACCTCTAATTATATTGCGGTGTTTGAACTAAAGACTGTTGGCACATCATCATTATACAGGTCATCAGAGACACATCAACGCTTCAGCGTTGGACTTAATTTGGATTTCTACTAAACTTTATTCAGCATTTAAATTATTAGGACTTGTGTCTGTAGTTCAATGATTATTTTGGGATTTAATTCGCAATACCGTAAGTTCTTTTTTAAAATATTTATTTTGCCATTTAAGGAAATAAATTATTTGTTGAATTTTACAAAGCTTGTTCCTTTCACTCTTTTCTGTTGCTTATTTTAAGAGCATAGACTCGTATCACTGTCTATGCTCTCTAATGGGGAATTTAATGTTTAAACTACACTTATTAACCAGTGTACCAAAGACCAGATATCTACTAGCAAATCCCTGAACTATACCATCAACACTTCATTTGGAGTGATCATCACCCATTTATCTCATAAATGATCTACTATCCAAAACCCACACCTTGCCATCAACTTCCCAAATGGATTGTTGACCAACACCCAGTTACTTACCATCCAGTATCCAGTTATATATTATCAAGCAATCACACTATATCATCAACACGCAGCTTGAGTGACCAATACCCCACACTTCGTGTCCATTACCTAGTTTTCTAAGATAATAATAATAATAATAATAATAATAATAATAATAATAATAATAATAATAATAATAATGACTTTGTATAGCGCCTAATTTGTAGAAGCTCTAAGCGCCTTACAACATTATACAACACCTATAAGATAAAAAAACATATAATAATATTATTACAAAAACAAACACCATGAAATTAGAAAAACATTAAAAAATAAAAAATATGCTGAGAATATTTCAGGTAGGAAACATGATTAGGTCTTTAAGTTTGTTCTTGCAGTCGAAATAAGTGAGTTTTGAGAGCCCTCTTGAATGTGATCACTGTGTCTTTGTGTCTAAGTTTAGTTGGCAATTCATTCCATTCCATTCACAACATCTGCACCTTTACTACCAAAAGAAAAAGGGATGAATATACACCACATATTCTTACAAACGCACATCGATGGTGTCATTCAAGAGGCTAAGATGCAAAAATTGAAGAAACATGCACCACACAGTACCACACATTAGTAAGGGTATTCCTGCTTACACAAACTGTACAAGACATATACGTATATACTATTCAACAAGAAACGTAATGATGTTCAACAAATTCTCTAATTTTGTATATTTGCGACCAGAAAAGGTGTCGACCATTTTGTCTTAAAATATGCTTCTAAGCTCCAACTAACTCCATATTTTGTTTTAACAGTATCCACGTTGGGTTTCTCAATTATCTTTTTCATTATTTCATTTTTAAATTTATATTCTTACTTTATATTTTCAATTGTCATTTTCAAATGTGGCTTTTAAATTTTATATCTTTATATTTTCTTTCTTAGATTTGATTTCAATTTTCAATTCATTTTTTTCATTTTCTCCTCATTGTCAATTTTTATATTTGCTTTCATAATTTTTACACTTTTACATTTTCATTTTCAATTTTGTTTTCTATTTTTAATTTTTATTTCCGAATTTCAGTTTCATTTTGTATTTTCTACATCATTATCTTTTTTCATTTTTAAGTCTCATTTTCCAATTCGACTATTCATTTTTCTTATTTTTTAGTATTTTTATTTTCAGTTTTCATTTGTCATCCTTCAATTCATTTTAATATGTTGATTTCAGTCCAAAGGTTGGTTTTCAATAGTCGTATTTATGGATTATCATTTTTAATTTTCATTTTCATTCCTGGTTCATTTTTTAAAAAGATTTGTTAAACTTTAATTTTTAAAATTTCATTTAACATTTTCGTTTCTAAATTACATACTAATTTTATCCTATTTTAATTTCAATTTTCGTTTTACTGTTTCAAATTATTTCAGTTTTAATTTTCAATTTATATTTTAATTTATTTTCAATATGTACTATTGAAAATTTCATTTTTTAAACATTTCATTACAATTTTGCATTTTCAGTTATTTGTTTCTCAATTTGATTTTCTTAATCAGATTTCATTTTCAATTTGTTTTATTTTACCTTCCATTCTGAAATATGTCTTTTCCAATGGTTAACCTTCAGTTTATTGTTTTTAAATTTCAGTTTCAAGTTTAAGTTTTTCATATGTCACTTTCTCAATTTTCATTTTATTTTTCAATTACCATTTATAATTTTTGTTCCAAAATTTGTTTTATCTATATTCTTTACCTTTCATTTTTATTTTCAACTTTAGGGTGGTGGCTTTGCTTTGGATATAATTGTTTGTTGTGCCATATCAAAGATTTATATTGCGAAAGTAAAATTTGATAAGATTGAAAACAGCAAAGAGTAAGTAACACAGTCTTCTATAGGCTTTAAAAAATCGGAGAGAAAGGAAGTTATACTTTGTACATGAAGTGTCTGCAAAAATGCGAAAGGCAGTCGTGCTTGCACATGCTGTCCATCTACCAACATACTTATGTTTTAAGGTAATGTATTTTTTGAACAACACAGTGATATGGAATCCTTTGCACAACTGGCAAAGTGACACTAGTCCAACGACTGCCCAATGAAACAAAAACCAAATTCTTTCATTCAAATTGCATGTCTTATGTGATCGTGGATAAGAATGTTTTTATTTTATAATGTGTGTAACCAATGCGACAGTTTTGATCGTATGATGCATCATCCAAGTAGACATATGTTATCCACAGGGATTTGGTTTGCATGGGTAAAATAAAAATATTGATTGGCAGATATGAATATAAACGTGTTAAAATGAACTTTTTACTTGCATCAGTCAGAATGATGGACCAAGGTAGAAGAAGTTGGATATAATGTCAACAGAAGGAAAGTGGGAAAACATTGACTTTAAGAAGTGGTCATTCCCTGGAAAGGATGTCTACCCAGTTTCGATTTATGGATTGCATCTTAACAAGTCATCGACTTCAAAAAGAGGTAGAAGTGACCACTATATCACTAAATACAATATTTACTTATCTTTCTCAGAGTTCCTGTCTCCAAGAACTACCAAACGAATTTCTGTGGCAGATCTTATTCTTAAGAATCTGTGCCATTGGAGCAGTAATTGAAAATGTAAGTTTTCAACAAGAATTGTGGACAATTTTGCTCAGCCGTTGTATTGGTTATCTTATTCCCAGTCCTTCGTTGAAATATACCGACTTTATGTATATTTGATTTAATTTTTATCTGATTTAATTGTTTGTAAGTTTTAAAATCTTTCTATTTTTTAATTTCGTTATATGTCAAAATAATGTAGTTCTGTTTACTAGGAACTCATACTTTTTCCAGAAAATAGTTTGACCGTGACTTTATTTCTGTAAACGCATTAGGCTGACCTGGTTCCCTACCGTTATTCAAATTTAGTAACAGTCACTTCAGCAATTTCTTATGTTTAATTTTGTGTGTGGGAGTAATATGGATCAGACAGAGGCTGTATTGGATACGTGACATAGACTTGTCAATAGTTTATAGTGAAGTAAACAACTTTGTTATTTTATTCTGAGAGTAAAATTATTGGTTTTCGTCAAGGCCATGTTTTGAAAACGTGATGTAAACATGATCATGTCACCCTAATATAAGCACCCATTCTGTGCCTCAAAATTACTCTATAACCATTGTTTTAGAGAAATATTATCAGCTGGGCTTTTACACTGTAAAGTGTAAGTTGTGTCAGTTGGAGTTATGATTTTTATTCGCATTATTTGGATTCTAAATGATTAGTTCGTTTGTCTGGAAATATTTTGAGTGCTCATGCAGAATTCTTAAACAAATAAATTTCATTAATTCAACCACCGGATTATTTCTTGTGTTTATACAAGGAACTGTAGACTTCAACACAATACAGGATACGCCATACGTCATCGCCTTATATCTTGGATTCTTCGTCGGTACTCGAACTTGAAATCATTAGAACATTTTATTATTAGGACTTCTATCATTTTATTCGTGGTTTATTATTGGATTATATTTAGCTTTGATTCTTAAATTAAATAAATAATTTGTTAAATCTTTCAAAGTTTGTTGTTTTCAATCTTTCTTGTGTTGCTGTGTATTCGAGCCTGAACACGTAACTTAAGACCGACATTAATAATAACAGCAACGATAGTCCTACCAGGTATCATTCTTCCAATCACAATAGCAGCTCTCTTTCGGAAAATTTGGAACATCAGTCTCCTTTCTCAATGAGAGACTCTTCGATAAACAGAACCATCGAAATATGAATAATCAATTTTTTATTTAAGCTTCCGAGTGACAGTTCTATGGATGTGTTTCCTAACAAGACCTAATGTTGTTTCACAGTCCAATTACCTCAAGCCATACAGCTGGAAACTCATGGGGAATTAGCTTTGGTAAGAATCATTTATCCTACCCAAGTCTATAATGTGCTTTGAGATCAGACCACTTTTCTCGTCGAAATATTCAACAAACAACAAATTTAAGAACACTTGAAGGAAAATGATTCTGTCATTTACGAATCAAATACACCATTATCGGCGATTCTCCGGCTGAACATCTATTCCATGAGAATTCCTACAGGAATTTATTTTAATATCGAACATCTCGACGAACGGATTCAGCTATTTTCAATGATTACGTAGCTACAGCACTAGAGAAAATTCGCAGATCGAGTATTTTAAAATTACCCACGGTCTCAAAATGTACCTCTACATCGGCAAAACTCTAGCAGGTTTTCTCCCACTTTGTTTGTTATTATGAGTGGAGACACGAACTTAACACTGCATTCAAAAGATATTCACAACTTTCGATTCTACAAGTCTTTTCGCTTAACTAATGAACTGAATGAAGGGCTGAATTTATTGCCTGTGTAATCTGATGTTGTCGGGTATGACATCGTAGGACCCACAGCTGTTCAGTTGCTGAGAGTCACTACTTTCAATTTGGATTTTGCCATAGCTTCTTAATGATGAAGGAGGAAACACGTATCATGTTCATAAATAATTTTTTACTTTCTCGCTATCTTCCTGTCAGTAAATCGTATTTTGACAGTGTCCGTGTTAGTATAAAAGTGAATCTTAGACAAAATATTATATTCTCTAAAGTAAAAAACACGATGAAACTACACTTTCGAAAAGGATCATCTAGCAATTGTAAAAGAACTAAACATGTATATTTTGTATAGATGAATCCATCGACAACGAGGACATGATTGACGAGATACCTTAAAGTCAGAATTTCGTCCATTTCAACCCGTTTTGAATAATATGGTCACTCGGGAATTGTTTGCTTTAAAAGATGCAGTTCTGAAGCAAGGAAAAGAATTTTTCCAAAACATAATGATTGACACAAAAATCATAAGAACCATAAAGAAAGCAGGGATAAATGTTTTGTTCCTAACTTGAAACGGCATTATAGGGCGACAAGACACCCATATAAATGGAGAAAGCACTGATTCATAATCGACGCCATACCAGGGACAAAGCAACAAGAAACGTCCAACATGTTTCAGACCTACTGGAAGAATTCAGAAAATAAATAAGAAAAGAAGGGCAACTGACAGAGAATTAGACAGATTTGATTAATAAATTACTAGTTTGTATAATTTCATTCTGAATAGAATATCTCAGCCTATGTCGAATTTAAAATCAAAGGACAACCCGAAGATTATTACATCGATCTGAATAGCGGTCACTTGGACTAGAAAGTTAAAGTTCTCAAAGTAGATAATACCAATCCAGGCGCCGACGCCACAATCGCTTCCGTGAGCAGTTTCATGCACTCTTTGTTCAGCGAAGTGGATTTATACTTGAAATCAAACTGGTTAGCAGCAACATGACGTGGTGACACTATTGTGTGTATTCTCTTAATTTCCCGTAGAATATTTAGTGACTTGCCTTGATCGTGAGTGCTCTACAAAAGATGGTTAAACATAAAATTTGTTTTTGTGAACATTAAACCTATCTTTTTATCGCTGATAAACGTAGTGTGCCTTAGGTCATTGGAAGTAAGGTTTTACTGCACAGTGTTGTCAGTCCTGTAGACACGCACATGGTTAAATTTATGTCAGGTTTGTATTCCTGTTTTGAGGTTTTCCTATTATTAAACATGTTGATTCTGAAAACATGGCCTTGTCTTTTTTGACCTTTTGTGTGCTAACAAAATTCTGTTCGCATGCTCTTTCGCATTTTCTCTGCCGATCGTTGTTAAAAAAGAGTATTTTCATTCACGCCTATATGCCTAATTGGAGGATTGTTTTCATCCTCGTCCATGCTTCTGCTATTATCAAGGGGTACGTTGTCACTCTTGCCTGGCATGTTGGATTTATTAGGTGGGTACTAGTCACTACACAGGGCGTATTGAATATATAATGTTGTGTGTTGGATGGTACTTGACTGGATGTTGGTCACTACACACGGCATATTGCATTGTATACATGGGGTACTGGTCACTACACACGGCGCGTTCATGGCATAATGTGGTGTGATGGATAGAAGATGACTGGACTAGATGTTGGTTACTACACAGGGCGTGTAGATATCATTTTGTGGAGTGTTCGATAGTAATTTCGAACATTTTAAGATTAGAATTTCGTACATTAGTACCAATTTTGAATACTATGGTCACTCGAATGTTGTTTGCCCTAAAAGATGCGCCTTTGAGGCAAGACAAATATAGGGCCATGCTGATTCTGTGTGATAGTGCGTGTCTATTTCATCGCTCTTCTTTTACATCCTACCCCTCTTGTGAGTAGTACTTTTGTGAATTTGCAAGTATAATGTGTGCATAAACATTCCTACCCTTCTCGTTGGATAGTAGGGGTGTGTGATTGGATTGCAATAAAAAGCGGTTGCTGGATTGTAGGGTGTATGTGTTTGGATACTAATCAAAAAGTGGTTGCTGGATTGTAGTGTGTGTGTGTGTGTGTGTGTGTGTGTGTGCGTGTTGGATAGTAATCAAACAGCGGGTGCTGGATTGTACTTCTGTTGTATTGGATTGTAAAATGTTATATTTATTTGGAAGGCTTTATTCTAAAAGTATGTGCAACTCTCCATTATTATATTCTGAGAATTTTGTTTTGTTTGGCACCCAAGCATCACCGACTATCATTCCCGCTCAATGGTTCAGCTGTAAACCCGATCACCTTTGACAACCATGCAGTGAAATCTGCAAACGTTCGATTTGCAGAAATTGCTTTGAGATCTGTGGCCACTTTCAATACTTTCCATGAAGGAGCACTACTTTTACACAATCCTAGAAGTTTCCAATGACAGAGGATGTGCTTTTTTGATTTATGACTGTAATTTCATTACAACGCATCGTACAACGATTTTGTTACAACACATAGTCAACGATCTTACCTTTTTGTATAAAATATCACACAATACTTTCACATTTATTTGTCATTTTTTGATGATCTGAATCCGACTAACAGAGATACGAATCTGTCATATAAGTCAGCTATGTATGTATGTATGTATGTAAAGAAGCTAAATTCTATCAAATGTATATACCATGTAAATTGAACACGTGCAAGAATCCTGAAACATGATTAAAATTTCTTGTATAAATCTCATTCCCTTAAAAAGTCCTAGATTTTCTCGAGTGGCACGTCCTCATCCAGTTTCTTCAAGCACTTCAGGTCAAGATACATATGTCTGATAGGGTGGAAATCAACACTCGGACTCGGAAAGAACGTGCCCTACTGTTAGTGAATACTGGTAGGGTACACACTCCGGTCGAGGTTCAACCTGTCAGGAGGAATGATTGAGTTAGGTACATGTGTTCAATACACGATCGATAAAATACCATGATATCTTTCCGAATTTTTTCTGTACTCGTGATACTACTCACCAATAGTGGGTTTTATGTACTTTACTTTGTGAAATTTTTATTCCACATATTTTGTCAAATATGGCACACATGCTAACGTATATTATATTTAAAGTCAGTACATGAAATATTCCAGTCTGAAACAGGTAGATGAAGGGCAGGTTTTGTTGTTTTATCGGATCTTTCATTACTCTTTAAGCCAATGTGAAAAAACAACCAGCGTTACAGAACAATTTTCTCACACTGTATGAGAACAGCGTGTGTCTCTGGGATGTTAACACGTTATCAAATTTAAGATTCTTCAAGGCTTCAGTGAGGAAAATGGATCGGAAAAGATGATGTAATTTGTTCTTGAGAGGTTTGAATATAATTCAGTGCTTGGAGTATGCATATAATGTCTGCAGTAAAAACTGAGTATTTATCTGTTACAAACAAGAGATGGTGCCATTGGGTGTTGCAAAGGCAGCTCCAACTGTGTTCCCATCTTTCGAACCGTCTGTATACAGGTACGTATGGCGGTCTGAAACTCACTAATATAAATTTGAATCTGTCATATAAACTAGATCAGCTTGGTCCAACATCTTTAACACCATGGCAACATGGATAAAAAATTACGGATCTATTATGTCACCAAAGAAAACTAACACCGATAATAGCAAATAATATCAACAATGTTCTTAAACACCTCGGGCAACATGGACCAATAATCCACGGACCTATTACTTACGTGACAATATATATGAATACATACAGTTGGAAATTTTCTGTACACAGCCATGTATTAGGCAGTAAGTCGTGGAATTCTGTTGTTTTAAACAGTATTAATTTGCATTAAGTCATCATAAAAAGTACATTAATCGAATACAAGTTATGGTGGATTGAGAGACAAGCATAAGCTTTCTCACACACACACACACACACACACACACACACACACACACACTGATATACCAATATACTATATGGTTTGGGTTTTGGACATAAGCCAGTTGAAATCCATGAACATAATTGTCTTTACTAAAAGAAACCAAAAGAAACAAAAACATCTTTACAGCGGTAATACTTAGTCAGCATTGAAAGGTACGAAAACACAAATATTTACTGCAGATAGGATGTATGAACTGGAATTCATGCAGAAAGCAAAGTCTTTGGAGAAATGTATGTGCTCGCTGAAAACTCATACATTAAACCTGTTAGGCAGCAAGAGACTGTAAAGGGGAATAACTAATACCAGTACTATTCTTTTGTATTGAATACGGTCCAGAACACTCGTTTTACAGTCTGCTTTAATAAGACATGAATTGATTTCGATTCATCGTTTCTCATAACGAAAGATGATCACTGAAGACATGATACTTTATGGTATTTTGACCGAATCGATGAAGCTTGTAGCTCATTTTGTAGAATTTCCATTTAAATGCTCAGCGAGAAATTGTAATTCAATCAGAAAGTGCCAATAAAGTGGCATGCGATAGTACAAAATGGGAAAAGTAAGTGTCTGACGGCTACGAGCTCGGCAAAATAATTATTGATCCTGGAAATTCGACCTCGTATGAGCTTACACTTAATTACTCCTTTTATTGATAAGCGCCAACATCTCAAGAAATGACATAAACAGAAGCAGGAAAAAACAACGCCAGAAATATTGTGCATGCATCATTAGTAGACAGATCTAAATAAATATAATTCAGATTATAAGGAAATTAGAATATAGTCGTGTAATAATAAACAATGAGACCTTAGTAGCACAGGAAATAGGAGGCGTACGGGTGGTTGCTCCCGGCGCCAGTTGTGTTGGGGATCCCAAACAGGCGCCAAAACCCATTTGGGCTTTCATCGTCGCCCCGGGCACCATTTATCCTTAATAAGCCATCTGAGACCTTAGCGTTGTAATTAATGCATTTTAAAAAAAATAGTCACGTATCTTCAGAATTAATTATAGTTCCAGTCACACAGCATACCGTATCTTTATTTATGTCACGTCTGATTTCAATTTTCAAGATAACATCACTAAAATTCTCTTGCGACAGTGGAACTTGATTTTCCTTGTTCTTACAAATGTATTAACACCAGCCAGGCCTTTTAATGAAAAGAAAAAAGCTAGTAACCACGTGACATTTACTAATTAGAACAAATAGCTCGCTGAAGCAAACAGTCTTGAAACTTTAAGAAACATTTTTAAAAGCAATCGGGAGTCGAAGCCAAATAATTTCAGACATGCATATCATTGGAGACATTTGATGCTGAACATTCCTTGTATTTCTCAGACTCATTCTTAATAGTATCTAAATTCAAGGCCCAACTTATATTTAGAAAGTACCTTTCAATAGGATCGGGAAGCCTCTGGGAACCAGTTATCGAACACTTTGTGTAAAACCGGTGATTGTGCCGTAATTGATGCAAATAGACAAAACTGTTTTCGGGCCGTCTGGACGGAACGCAAATATTTCTGAGCATCGGAGCCTCTAGGGTAAACCAATGACATCAGGCAGTCGATGAAACATTTACCAAACAATATTGTAATGATTTATCGCTGTGAACCATTCGAAAATGTTTAAACATATATCAAAAGAAATCGCATTTTGGGTTGCACGCTGTTCAGAACTGAACTAAAGAAAACTTTTCCTGATATGAAATCTATTTTCGTCCATAAATTATTTTAAAATTTGCATTTTTCATTGCTGCTGGCTCAACCGTCATTACATACGGATGAATTTTTGCCTTTCGTAAAATTACGCCAACTTAAAATATGGGTTATTATATTCTTGTTATGTGGTGATTTGGTTATCGTTATCTACGATATGGTCAACCAAGGAGATAATTTGTAAAGTATAACACAAAATACGAAATTAATGGAAGGAATATTAGAGGTCTAGACAGGAATATAAAATATAAAACACGAGTCTACATATTTAAAATATAACAATTTAATCAATTACATCAACAAAAAATAAATTGAATGATACACGCTCTGTTAGAAATAGAACTACAAAATTTATACGAAATGCATTTAGCCCTTCTGTGATATCAATGAAACAAATTTCATCATAAAAAATAAAGTGAATGATCAAACTCGCTTGCTCAGCATGCCAGCATAACCTGGTTGGTTCCAGTCCTTCCAAATTCAGCGTTGCGTACAGATCAGAATCTCCGTATTCCGTTTCCTCTTCTCTCTCTATCTCCCCATCCTCTTCCGGTCATCAACCGCAACTCGGCTGTTTGTTTTCTGTCCGCACTGCGTGGTGCACATGTGGAACTCTATTTTTCTTCAAATAAATAAAATGTAACCTATTTGTCAGGTTTTTCTTTTTTGGCGCCGAATAATATTCCCACTCTTGTTATGACAGATATCGTCTTATAGTAATTCAACAAACTAAGGTTAATATGCTCAGTTCGCAACCTGATACACATACTTTCATATTATCGTAAGATAAATCTCTTTTCCTAACTGCCATTGAGCATTCCTAACTGGATCAATGACATAACTAGGTCTCTGAGATAAACTATTACATCCCACTGTGGACTGTAAATCACTAGCTGAATGAAGTCGGTCGGCACAGGCCGATTTTCTCGGTGAAAAGAATTCACAACTTAATTACACAAACGGACATCACATCTTGTCTTATCTACATTACTTGCTAACTAGAAATTCATTGGTATAACATTTCCAGACATAGTAAAATCAAATCTTAGCATACATGCTTATATCATTTAAGACTGATAAATTAATTCTCACAGTTCGCATTTGACGTCATGTATGAAATGCCTGCAATACACAATTTCACTTACATACAAACGACTGAACTAGAACACATTCATATAGAGGAGATATTGTATGACATTCTTAGCATACACGAGCCATATAACATTCAAGACAAACGAATGCACGATCAACTTCTGATCTCAAGGAATAATTAAATTAAACGAATAAATGCAACACATAATTTCAGATTTATATCAATGAACATATTGTATCGATTGAGACAAACCTTGTCTTCTTCGGAGGCTCGCTTTTGATGAAGCTGAATACTCTCTTTCTGGTGTCATCAACTTTCAGCCAACCATCCCTTGGACAATTTAATAACAATAAATATTTGTTATTCCTCTGAGTCAAACTTCTTGCCTTCCCACAGACACTTAGGCTAACCAATTTCGCGAAGGAGGAGGCTTAAAACATTGAATTTCATTTGGGAAGCGCAACCCGTCGTTTAGCTTAACCAATCAAGATTAACTTTCTATAACCACCAAAATTTTAACACTCCAATCGAAGTAAGAATAATTCTCTGTAGTTCGACTTTATTAATAACTATTTGTGGAAAATTTCATTTATGAAACTTATTTCAAATGGCCCAAAATTTCCTAAATATTATCTCTGGCTTGTTTCAACTTTGTTATTTCCCGCTATTTAACATCGACCTTGTCTATATCTATAACCCTTATCTATTAATCCTAGGGGGTCCTAATTCAAAATCAACCATGCCCCCAAACAAGATAGGTTAAACATCGTAAGCCACCGATTTATTTCGAGCCTCGCCCGTACGTCAATCTTAAATGTTAAGTGTCACGCTGACCACGACAAAATGTGATGCGAGAAAACAGCTACGAAACGTTTATTCGACTGCAAGCTATAATTTTAATTTAAGTTCTTTTTTTTAGAAAACGAAGATGTGGGTACAAGACTATATTAAAGAGGAGTTTTGAAGTGATCGAATACGATAGATGCAAATTGCATCTAATTTTGCGTGTATTGTTACATCACCATTGAGGCCAAAGAATAAAGGTGATATATCAGTTTTCAATCTAATAAATTCTGGAAAGATGATAAACTACATAGTTACCGATAAATCAAATATTATACTGTATTAAGATCAACTGTGTATCATCAAATGTCATTCGTGTCATCGCCAGTATCTACGGAAAGGGATTCAACTGACCAGAATGAAAATATATGAATTTGTACTGTAAATTGTTGCTGCGTTTGAGAAAAAAAAAACTGTTAATATGTGGTATTTTTTTTTAAATTGCATGAAATACACTGGAAATTATTAATTCAATTGACATGAACAACTTATAAGACTCGACATCGAACATCGAGTTATCCTCCCTCGTTTTCGTATGATGTCTCTGTAGTTTTCATGAATATATTTTCGGAGTATCTGAGGGCACAATTAGCGAAAACAAAGTGGGAATCGACCCTTATGTTGCAGTCTACGGCGGCATCCACATTTATCGTAGTAATCTGGGGTCACGTATATACAAGGTTATACAATTAAACGTTGGAATTGTCCAGCTTGTACCATGCATAAGGGACACATGATAATAATCACACTTGAGCCTACAAGGAATAACATCTGCTTGACCTATATGGTACAGATTCCAGAAAGACAAACTGGAGTCGGTAATGTGATTTATCATGGCACACATATTCCAGGCAGACAACTGGATTCAGTTACCTGACCCGTCATGGCACACAGATTTCAGAAAGACAAATTGGAGTCGGTAATCTGATTTATCATGGCACACAGATTCCAGGCAGACAAACTGGATTCAGTTACCTGACTCGTCATGGCACACAGATTCCAGGTAGACGAACTGTGATCAATTATCAGTAGTAAGGGGGGTAGGATTAGCGTTAATGGGAATTAGCATTAAAAACACCCTTGGGTCACTTTAGCGTCAAGGGAAATTTAACATGGAGAAAAATCGTGGGTAGGATTAGCGTCAAGGGAAATTAACATGGGGAAAAAATCGTGGGTCGGTTTAGCGTCAAGGGAAATTGAACATGGGATTTTTTTATTTTTTTTTAAAAAAAGGGGGTAGGCAATTGAAAGGCTATCTCTTTTCGAGATATATGGCTGGCCCTGAAAAGGGCCTTTGGTTTATGTTAATATGCCCTTAACATAAAGGGCATTTGCGACATCTTCTTGTCCTCAAACTTCGTCTTACAGCAGGGCCATACATCAGAGTCCTCTTGAGGCAACCTTGTCTCTCTATATAGACTCTTCTTATCCACAGGCTGCTGCTGGTCCTGTGGACAACGGTCCACTTGGATCGGACATACATGAGCATGTCCTCCTGAACATCATTGTTGACACAAGGGTTGAAGATTCAACGTCGGTCCACATGTTGAGGCTCCGAGAATAGGTGAATCAATGCAGTGAACTGCGCTTATTTATAGGGACAGAAAGGATTGAAACGGATTGAGTTCATTCACCAATCCGAACACGCGTTACAGAATTCAGTCAGCCCGCATCCAATCCGAAGAGAGCAGTCTGTGACGTCACGTAGTCAATATAGATTCGCTAGCGCTTGTGTGCAGTCAATCTATGCGACAGTGATTCAACATGACGGAAACTGAGAAAACGATCCAATGGGGTGCACCAACAGGGGAGACCGCCCAAGGGAACCCGGACTTACTTTCAGAAGAGGTGAATTGGGATTTTGTGGATTTTCTCTCCTCGCAAGAATTTGTTCCGGAACCTTCGTTACCTTCTTCTTCATTACCGCAAGTGGAGAATTTTAGACAGAGACAGAAAGAAGAATTGGAGAAATTTATACAACGACAAAAGGAAGCCGAACAAGCTTTTCTCCTACAGCAACAGCAGCAAGAAGAAGAGGTAAGAAAAAAACAACAGCAGCAACAGCAAGAAGAAGTAGCAGCAAAGAAACAAGAGGGTGAAAATCAAACGGTCACGGTACTGTTGGACATTTTAGCGGAGTTAAGAAGTCTGAAACAAATGTATCAGACTTCTTTATCACGACCGAAGAGAATACGACCTTCCCGAGCTAAACACGCCAACCCTGTGACTAAGCCTACCGTACCACCCTTAGTGAGTTCAACCCAATCATCAACATTACGCAGTTCAGAAGCAGGCCTTGGCCGTGGCAAAGGCATAAGGCAGTTAAAGTTGATTGGTTAAACTCACCCCTGCACCGAAATAATAAAAGGCCCTTTTCAGGGCCAGCCACATTTCTCGAAAAGATATACAATTTCAAATTGCCAATAACTCAAAAAAATATTCAACAGCCCATTTTACCCTTATAGTACGTGTCTGTGTATGAGTGCGTGACTGTACGTTCTTATTTTAAAATCAAAACTCAAAGACACTTACCTTATATCATTCATTTATTCTTTTCTCCATTTTTTTACAATCCAATTCACAATTCACAACACAACACTTTAATAAAAAGTTCATTGACTTCTTCTGTCTCCTTGTTTAGTCTCTCTGTTTTTTGAATTTTTTCACCGTCTTTTCCTCATTTTCTTCCCTTCTTCTTTTCTTCTTCTCCTGTTTCTTTGCCTCTTGTAAATAGAATTGTCTTTTTTCTTCCTCTTCTTCCTCTGAAGAATCCCTCTCTTCTTCCGAAGAATCCCTCTCTTCTTCTGAAGAATTCCTCTTTTCTTCTGACTCCTCTTGTTTCTTTTTTGGGCAATCTGGAGACCAATGTCCTTTTTCTTTACAATAATAACAGGTATCTTGACTTTTGTCTTTTTTATCCCCTGTTTTTTTTCTTTTTTGACGGTCTGGACATTCTGAAGACCAATGCCCTTTCTTCTGACAGATATAGCAAGTATCCTGACTTTTATCTCGAAAGGAAGGAGAGTAGTCCGTAGGCTGGTCTGAAGAGAATTTTCTAATGACCCCTCGCAAAGCTCTGACGAAACGTTCGATTTGGTTAGTCTCTTCCATCGTTGTGCTCGGCTTGAGAGTGAAATGAATAGTGAAAGAACAAGACACACACCCTTTTATATACGCTAGTCTGCCATGACTATAAATTAGTCTATGGTGTTTGAACTTGAGTCATTTGACGTTTTTCACTCAAGATGAAACGATCCTATTCATTTGAGAGGAAAGAAAAAGAAAGTAAGAGGCAGAAACGTGATCTATCGCCTCGTACCAGGGCTGAAATCTTGGCACAAATTCATGCCAGTGATTTTGAAGAGGACATGAGTGAACCAGAATCCGAACCCTCTAAACCAAGTTCGTCACCCTTACTCAACCCTGAAAAATACTATTCCATTCGAGAGACGGAAAAGCGCTCCTCTAGAAAATTTGGAACCACGGCTTACACCTACACGGTGAAGTTTAAAGATTTCAAGTCCGACGTACCGTTGGAGAAAGCAGAAGGGTTCATCACCGAGATGTGGGATTCTTTGCTCACTTCACTCAAGCGACAATGTCAACCCAAAGAAGACGATCGCTTGACACTATCCATAGATCACGACGGTTTGAAATCCCCTGTTTGGATCGAGTTTAGCAGACCCGCAGAACTAACCCCTTCCAAAATCATGGACAAGATTCAACACGTACAACAATCTAATGACCAGTTTGACATCACCGATGGTAAAGCCACACTGAAAATGGCTCACGTCTCTCTTCCTCAAGGGACTGGACAACGCAATAAGGTGTTATTGGTGAACGAACTTCGCAGTACCAAAAAGAGCCTCGTCCAAATTCACAACCCTCAAGACCAGATGTGTTTAGCCCGTGCCATCGTGGTGGGACGAACCTATGCCAACAAGAACGACACGGTAGAATGGAAAAGAACCTGGAAAACTATTCAACAATCCGACCGAGCCAAACAACGAAACGAAGCAGAACTCCTGTTGCAACAAGCTGGCCTGTCCAAAGACACACCCTGTGGCATTCCTGAAATGCAAAAATTGCAAGATGTCCTAGCTCCACGCTACACCTTGAAAGTGCACCCTCAAGAAGTGCGCGGACCTCTGTTGTTTCGAGGCCAAGATTTTAAGGATGGAAAATACATTCACCTTTATCATCACGATGAACATTTCGATACCATTACCAGTATCACTGGATTCCTGGGATATGTTTATTATTGTGAGAAATGTGACCGTGGTTATAACAATCGAGAGCAACACAAGCATTGTGGATCGAAATGCCCAGGATGTTTGGCCTCTTCACCCTGTCTGAGCGAAGAACGAGTGCCTTGTTCAACTTGTCTGCGCACGTTTGTCAGCCCTACCTGTTACCAACAACATCTGAAGACGCAAGGTTCACAGAAGAAATGTGCTTGTCAACTCCTGAGATTGTGCCCTACGTGTGAACAAGTCATACGTACCAATAATACCAAGACACACGTATGTTCAGGAAAGAAAAAATGTCACATTTGGCACCACATCTGGGACTTGGAACACCAATGTTACATGCAAAAATACCAACCCCCACCAGAGAAAGAGGACGGTCACAAGAAGAAAGGCAATTTCATCTTTTTCGATTTCGAATGCATGCAAGAGACTGGCATTCACATTCCTAATTTCTGCGTGGCTCATCGAGCGTGCGAGAAGTGTATTCAAGAACCTATCTTCAGTCATTGCCCTCACTGCAGCAAGATTCCTGGAGGGCGTGAAAAAATCTTTCGGGGACCGAACACGTTAGCCGATTTTGCCCAATGGGTCTTAGACCCCGTCGACAAGACGTGGAGCCAAGAGGACATCGAACGTTACCGAGATTGTCATCGCCATGCCACGGTGATGGCTCACAATTTCTCTGGATACGATGGACAGTTTCTTTTGAGGTACTATACGGAACAAGGCACCGAGCGTCCTAAAGTGACTTTGAACGGAGCCAAAATCATTTTCATGCAAGTGGGACAAGTACAGTTTAAAGATTCGATGAGTTACTTGGCCATGCCTTTGAGTCGAATGCCTAAAACGTTTGGAATGACAGAAATGGCTAAAGGGTACTTTCCACACTTTTTCAATACGGAAGCCAACCAACATGCTGTTCTACCCCATTTACCAGAGGCTCACTATTACGGCCCCGACAACATGCGTACCGAACAACGAGAAGCTTTCTACGCTTGGTACCAGGCTCACGCCTCGGACCCCTTCAACTTTCAGGAAGAAATGCTAAAGTATTGTCGTTCCGACGTGGACATTTCACGGCGTTGCTGTGGAAAATTTCGAGAACTGTTCATGGAACACTGAGGGGTCGATCCTTTGAAAGAAGCTTGCACCATTGCCAAAGCGTGTTCCTTAGTGTACCGCCAACGATTCATGCCTGAAAACACCGTGGCTGTCATCAGTCCTCAAACGACCCACTATGTCAAACGTCAATACTCGGTCAAAGCCCTACGTTGGTTACATTACTTGTGCGACAAGGAAGACAAGTGGATTCAGCATGCCCGCAACGGAGGGGGCGAAAAGACCATAGGAACGTATTCGGTTGATGGCTGGGACTTAGAAAACCCCAAGATCGTGTACGAGTTTAACGGTTGCTTATTTCACGGATGTCCCGTCTGTTACCCTGACCGTGACACTAAAAATCAGTTTTTACAACGGACCATGGAAGACCTGTACCAGGACACTTGTCAGCGGCGCCTAAAGTTAGGACAGCAAGGATACCAAGTGGTGGAAATGTGGGAACACGAATACGATCAC
The DNA here is from genome assembly GCA_028554795.2 of Sinohyriopsis cumingii. Lineage (NCBI taxonomy): Eukaryota > Metazoa > Mollusca > Bivalvia > Unionida > Unionidae > Sinohyriopsis > Sinohyriopsis cumingii. The sequence continues at coordinate 74,906,392 of CM068840.1, read as the reverse complement.
CGTTTGAAAATCGATCCCGAGTTTAAACGTGCCGTGGAAAGTTACAAGCTGATGGACCCCCTAAACCCGAGGGATAGTTTGTACGGAGGAAGGACCAATGCCACCTGTTTGCTGTACCAAGCCGACGAAGAGAAAGGAGAAGAAATCAAATACTTGGACGTGTGTTCGCTGTATCCCTACGTGTGCAAATATTGTCGCTTTCCTGTAGGGCACCCGCAATTGCTGACGGAACACATCGACCTGAAAAACATTCGACAATACGAAGGCTTGATCAAGTGCAAAGTTTTGGCTCCCACGAACCTATACCATCCCGTCTTACCTCACCATTGTCAAGGCAAACTGATGTTTCCCTTGTGCCGTACTTGTGCCGAAACGTGCAACCAGGACCAACCTTGCCATCACAGCCAGGAAGAACGGGCCTTGACGGAAACCTGGGTCAGCGTAGAATTGTTCAAAGCTCTGGACATGGGATACCAACTGTTAGAAGTGTACGAAATTTGCCACTTTCCCAAGACACAACAATACCGCAAGGGTGACCCTACTCAGAAAGGCATTTTCGCCGACTACGTGGATGCCTTTTTGAAACTGAAACAAGAAGCCAGCGGCTATCCGTCCTGGTGTCACACTCCCGAAGACCAAATAAAATTCAAAGAGAAATACTACGAACAAGAAGGCATCACTTTAGACCACATCGAGAAAAACGAAGGTAGGCGATCGTTTGCCAAAGTGATGTTAAATTGCTTGTGGGGTAAAATGGCACAACGACCGTGTTTACCCAAGACGGAATATTTGACAGAACCTTCCCGCTACTTCCAAATGATTCACGACAAAACCAAATACATGAAATACGTGGACGTCGTTCGCGAGAATTTGATCTTGGTCAATTACGAAGAAGATCTGGACTTTTTTGTGCAAGACGACCCTTTTGGAAATGTCATCATTGCGGCTTACGTGACAGCTCATGCTCGCTTAAAATTGTACGAAGCTTTAGAACTGTTAGAAGAACGCGTCCTGTACTTTGACACGGACAGTTGCATTTACATCCATCACCCGATTCAACATCACCCTGACATCGAAGGAGACCGTTTAGGAGCCTGGACAGACGAGCATCCCGACGACAAGATTCTAAATTTCGTCAGTGGTGGTCCCAAAAATTACGGCTACGAATACCGGGACAAACAAGGAGAAGTGCACACGACGTGCAAAGTGAAAGGATTGACTCTGAATCATCGTACCAGTCGAGTGGTCAATTTTGGGGTATTGAAAGAAGCCTTGCAATCGGGAGAGGATGGAAACTTTAAAGTGACCACCTATCAACCGAACAAGATTGTACGTTTACCCACTCACCACATCGTCAGTCGGCCCTTGGAAAAAGTCTATCAAATCGTGTACCAGAAGCGAGTGCGACTTCCCAATCACTTTACGTTGCCGTACGGTCACGTCGGTATTGGTCTGTATATAAAAAAAGGAACCCTAGGCAAGATCGATAGTTCATTGTGACTACCAAGACCGAGCGAACAAGATGAATACTTTGAAAGAGGCATCGTTCCAGTTTGGGGATTGTAAAAAAGTTGTATCTTCCTCTAGTGTGACTAATATTGGATGGATAAGACCCATGCATTGCGACGGAAAATGTCCGGAAGGAAACTGCGATTGTCCATGTGGTTACCATTGTAATTGCGTAACGGAGTTTGCAGATGAGTGCGATTGTGAGCCTTGCGATGGATACGATGCTGTACCTTGTGACCTGAGCGATGCCGTAAAGCATCATGGGAACTTTAGTGTCCCTACCCCTATCATGGAAAGTGATGCTGTGCGTGTTAAACCTGTGGGATGCGAAAGCGATGCCGCTCGTCCTCTTGGACATTTTACTGGGTTTCGTTTTAAAGGGGAATGTTCACCTTCACGTCTACCCCCCTACGGATGTCATCCAGCCCTGAGCAAACTCCTGCCCATGTCACTCAACCCTCATCGAAACGAACCTGTGAAAAACGAATATTCGTTTCCTGTGCGTTTGTCGGAATACTGCGACTTTGAAAATCGTCTTCAATCGTTCAAAGGAAAATGGCCTAAGTATCTGGGAGGACCGACCCCCGAAGAATTAGCCAGAGCCGGATTTTTCTACTTGGGCGAAGGAGATAAAGTCAAGTGCTTCAGTTGCGGTGTGTCACTTCACCACTGGGAACCGCAAGATTCGGCCTACGTTGAACATGCTCGATGGTCACCGAATTGTCATTACTTACCCTTCGTGGGACCGAGACATTGAAGTAACTTCTTACCATAATAATCTGTTCATGGATACTTTACAAGAGAACATTCGTGCTTTGCCTGTGGAGTTGAGAGAACGCATTTACCGAGAGCTGGTCAAAATACAAGTGAAACGTAAAGAACAATTGCATCCGTTACGTCACCGGTGTTTGAACCACTGGTACCTGAAGGCTATACAAGGATTGATTCAATTGAAAGTGTTCCATCGGACAGACATTGATCAACGATCCTCTAGTTTTAAAAAGGATTGGTTTGGTATGGACGATTGTAGTTACATCATTGTAAACGTACTGCATCGAATTCCAGAGGAAGAGTTAACGAATTACCAACATCTTGAACACAATGTCAACTTAGTGAAAGAGGAAACTTCTGAACGAATTGTAATGTGTAGATTAGTGACTCAACGATTTAAATTCGACACTGAAGTGAAACCATGTTTGTGCAAAGAGTACATTTCTTGTGTCAGACCAAAGAGGATTTAGTATGACCTATTCATGGATACTTTGCTAGAGAACATTCGTGCTTTGCCTGTGGAGTTGAGAGAACGCATTTACCGAGAGCTGGTGAAAATACAAGTGAAACGTAAAGAACAACTGCATCCGTTACGTCACCAGATCTTTAACCACTGGTACCTGAATGGTATAAGAGAACTGATTCGTCAGAAATTGTTTCAGTGGTCAGACCTTGTTCAATACTTCCAGGCCCCCGATGATTCACGTGTTGGTCATTTTGGTTACTTCGAGATTCACCTAGAGCAACCCATTGAGGAAGACAAGGTAAAGGATTACCAACATTTGTTACGTGGAATCTACTTAGCGGAAGAGGAAACTTCTAATCGAACTCTAACGTTTCGGTTACAGTATGCAAGATTTACATTCCCAACTGGAGAACGAAGATCTCTGGCTAGAAAGTACGTGTATTCTTTTCGAAACAAAGAGACTATAAAAACAGGCTGTTATGCCACGACTTATGTCGTATGTCATCCAACAGATTCCGTGGAAGGAACTCAATGACCATATTCAAACCGTGGATCATTACCATCAATTATTACAACAACTGTATCCATTCAATTTGGGACGACAAGTGGTGTGTGTCTTAGTGACTTGTTTTCTGGGATTTCGTTTACCAGCCGATTCTTTGTGGACTCTTTACGATCAGTACTTACCACCTCCATGGCCTTAAATGGTCACGAAAAACTCCTTTTGCTCAAAGCCTTGCGTTTTCATCTGGATACTTCTCGACCTCAACAGGAAAAAAAGATTCGTCAACTTTTAGCTACCCAAGACGTGTATGACGATGTGTGTGTAGCTTGTGACTTACATCCCCATTGGACAGATGTCCGTGCCTGGAAAGAATGGGGTTTTGAGGCTTGGACCCAAGAAGTGGCCCAGTATGCACGAGAGTTGTTCAAGGAAAAAAGTTACTTTTCAACCCGTGTTAGTGACGGTGCCAGAAGAACCCGTCACCCAGGACAGGACTGTCGTGGACAGGCCTGAAAGACCCTTTCGGGAGGACACTTGTGTGACCTTACCCCCTACTATAGAACTGGTTAGAACATTACCCAAAACATGTGGTTGTTGTACAGACACTTGTGTTTATTCCACATTCATAGTTATCATGTGCCTTTTATCCTTGTACTTAAGCCTTTGGCTTTTATGTATTTTTGTCTTTCGTATTCATGTTTGAAAAAAAACATTCAATAAACGTGTTCTGAAAAAGTATATAAACTCTTGTCTTGTTTGTTTTTCGTGTCACAAGTGACATTTCTCACACCATGGCTACCTCTACTGTCTCTGCTCCCTCTTCCTCTACTGTCAAAGTCATCGACGAACACTTAGATCGTGCCAGTTGGGAGGCTTTGTATCTTCGCCATCCCTTTAACATGCTCATTGCTGGACCTAGCGGTTCAGGCAAAACCGAATTCGTCAAACGTTTGATCGAACATAAACATCATTTGATCGATCGGCCCCCTCAACGGATCGTGTGGTGTTACAAAGAGTGGCAATCGGCGTACAGCCTCTTGCGAGAAAGTCAAGGCGATTCCATCGTGTTTGTGGAAGGCATTCCTAAAGAAGACGATGGCATCGTCTCTGACTCCCGTCAAACCCATTTGGTCATTTTCGACGACATGTTAGGAGAAGACGAAGAAGAAATTAAATTGTGGTTCACGCGCAAAGGGCATCACCGTAATGCCAGTGTCGTTTACATCACCCAAAATTTGTTTCAACAAAGTAAAGCCCATCGCACCATCAGTCTCAATGCGCATTACGTGGTCTTGTTTAAAAGCCCTCGAGATAAATCGCAAGTGCAAGTCTTAGCCAAACAGTTAGGAACGCCTTGGCTGACTCAGGCGTACGACGATGCCACTCAAACTCCACACGCCTATTTACTCGTCGATTTGAAACCTACGACCCCCGAGGATTTGCGATTTCGTACCCACTTGTTTCACCACTGGTGCCAAGACGGAGGGCCTGTCCTGTACACGTCTCCGTCCTCGACTTCTTTTCACTCCCCATGAAAAAAAATCCATAAAAACCTCAGACCCTTTTTCGTCTGTCTCACACAGTGTGAACATGACGTCCCTTCATTCGCATCTTCCCGTCAAATTGATTCGTGCCTTGTATGGCATCAGTCGAGAAAAAGATCCACAAACACGAGCTCGTGTCTTAGAAGCTAGTCTCAAAGAAGTCTTACGATGGTTCACGGTGACGGCACGTCAATTACTCCAAGGAATCATTCAGATTCCTCATCAAACCAAACGCTTTTTCGATCGAAACAAAGTCGCTTTGGTCCAACTGGCCGATCCCCGCATCGACACTCAAACCAAAAAACAAATCATTTTGAAACCTGGAGGGAGCGGTACTCTAGGAGGGGTCATCATTCGCTCACTCTTAAGATGGGATCCTAATGCCCCCAAATTTATCCCCAAGACAAAAGTCCAACGAAGCCCCAAGAAGAAAAAGAAAAAGACCAGGTCCCCAAGAAGAATAACTTCTCCAGTGGCAGGACCCTCCTCTTACCAGACACCACCCCGGAAAAAGAAAAGAAGCCCCCAGAAAAAGAAACAGAGAAAAAGTCCCTAGAAAAAGAAAAGTCCACAGAAGAAAACTAGTCGCAAGAGAGGCACTTCGGCTAGGACGCAACCTTACACTCGCAAACCACGACCTGCCACGGCAATGACTGCGTCTCCGGCAGCCTCACGTTTGTCCACTTCTCCGTTGATGTCACCAGGAACTGAAGAGTACTTGGAGACGTTGATCACACCAAGAACTTCTCCGTTGATGACCCCCAAAAGAACTTCCCCAGTGGCAGGACCTTCCAATTTAGCGGCAGTGGCTGCTGCTCACAAAGTACCTTCTCCCAAAATCAAAGTCCATGAAAGATCGGGCATGTTACAAAGTTTACTGGATTTGTCCAAGCAAGAACTGGCTCGATTTAGTCCGTTACGTACCCCTGCACGACGTGTCATGCCTGTCCTCAAACTGATACGACGTAAAGACAATCAATGGCGACGCGTTCCAGTATAAAAAAGACCTGTGACCGAGTAGGGTATCAGTGTTTTTTCGGTGCTCCTAAAGACTCAAAGATGTCACCCTCCAGAAAACCCCAAGGAAAGAAAAGGAAAGGACTGCCACCACGTTTAGCCAAACATGGGGACATGTTATCTGTCCTGTCCAAAGCTTCTCCACCCCTACGAAAAAAACTCATTCAAACGGCCTCCAAAGAGGTCATCGATACCGTGTGCGAATGTTGTTTGTCCGTTTTGAAAGGCACGATCCCTTTGTCCAAACACCAGAAACAATGCTTAGGCAAACATCGTCACGTTCTTCGGAAAATGGTTCAAAAGAAAATTCCCATTCGTCAAAAAAAGAAGATGTTAGTGCAACGTGGAGGTATTTTACCTCTCTTGTTAGGCCCCATACTGAAAAGAGTCTTGGGAACCATGTTGGGAGGACTGGTGGGAGCAAGATAAAAAGGCCCTCGGAAGTCCCAAGATCTCAGAATCGACCCCTGACAACCCCATGGAAGGACGAAAACTAGCTTTAGTGCCTTACAAACGATGGATGGAATACCATCGGTGGCAAGAACAACGCACCCCGCATTTACCTCCCAATCCCAATTTGAGCGAGATGTCCCAGTTACAACACGAATTGCAATCCTTGATGGATCGCCAAGATTTGTCCGAAACAGAAAAATCGCAAAAGTACGGTCAACTCTTGCAACGACTGCAACTCTTTCACCAGAAAGCTTTAGACGAAACAGCTTTACCCACTCTAAAAGATTTTAAGACCTTGATGAATAGTCCAGCACCATCACCAGTACCAGTACCAGTACCAGTACCACCAGTACCCGTGACCAAGACAGAAAAAGGAGAAGAAGAGGAAGGGTTTCAAACTCCACCAGAAAAAGTACGCAAGTTAACAATACCACCTACCTCCAGAATTGGATGGATTAAAAAGATGATGGCCACCCCTTCTTCCTCACAAGAGAAAAAGAAAGTGAAGACAGAAGTGAAGACAGAAGTGAAACAAGAACCGATATCCCCCGCTCAGACATCCTCCTCCTCTTCGACACCTATTGCCGGTCGCACACGCAAAGCATTGCAATCCAAGAAAATACCCCAAGAGAAAAAGAGTAGCCTCTTCCAAGAGTGGGTGCCTTATTAACACACCAACCAACACAAAAAAAATGGAAAAAGTCTTAGCCAGCATTTACTACGATCCCTCCCATCCTGCAGGTTACGCAGGAGTTCAAAAATTGTATCGTGCTGCCAAAACGCAACTGAAAAGTCTCCGTTTACCTCAAGTGCAACGATGGTTACAAGAACAAGCTACCTACACTTTACACAAACCCATTCGACGCAAGTTTGCCAGAAGTCGCACCCGAGTGGAAGGCATCGATCATCAATGGCAAGCCGATTTAGCCGATGTCTCTCATTTGGCCAGCTACAATCGTGGCTACAAATATTTGTTTTGTGTCATCGACGTCTTTTCCAAATTTTCCTGGGTCGTGCCCTTGACTTCCAAATCGAGCAGCGAGTTAGTGCGAGCCCTGCAACGGGTGTTGAAACAAAGCGGTCGTCACCCTCTTCGATGGCAAACGGACAAAGGCACCGAATTTCTGAACCAAGCTTTCCAAAAAGAATTAAAGAAACGTGACATTAATTTTTTTACCACCGAGAATCCAGAAACCAAAGCCAGCATCGTGGAACGTTTTCAACGCACTTTGAAAGAACGCATGTGGAAATATTTTACGCATCACCACACTCTGAAGTACATCGACATCTTACCGCACCTGGTGCAAGCGTACAACCAATCTTACCATCGAAGCATCGGACGTGCCCCGCAAGACGTGACTCCCGACAACGAAGTGCTGGTGTTTGAGCGCCTGTTCGGTACGTCCCCGACGAGGACTGTCCCCAAGAAAAGTGGAGTGTTGGCCGTAGGAGATTGGGTGCGCATTGGCAAAACCAAACGCACTTTCGACAAAGGTTACTTACCTAACTGGACGACCGAATTGTTTCGCGTCACTGGACGAGTGCATGGCCGTCATCCTGCCGTCTATAAATTGGAAGACATGAACGGAGAAGTGCTCAAAGGAACGTTTTATTTGCCCGAGTTACAACGTGTCACCAAAAAAGAAGACGACGTGTACGACATCGAAAGCATTCTCGAACGCAGAACCCGTAAAGTGGGCAAACGACGTGTCAAAGAAGTCAAAGTACGTTGGAAAGGATATCCACCCAGTTTCGATTCTTGGATCGACGCTTCGCAAGTCATCGACTATAAAAAGAAGAAGTGACCATCATGCCCTTTCACACAGCAGACGCAGCTACGTCGACCAGTCCTTCTTCACCCAGTTCTTCTGTGCAAGATTTACAAAAACAACCCTTGTGGGTGTGGTGTGGAGAACGTGTGCCTGAAACGCAAATCGTCTTTTTCTGCCAAATCTTCGTGGTGTATTGTGTCATCGGGGCAGCCATTGCCAATTTGAGTTTGCAACAAGGAGACAAACAATTGTGGACCATTTTATTGAGCAGTTGCATCGGTTACCTGCTTCCCAATCCCTCCCTGAAATTCTCCTCGAACGGGAACGTTGTGTCCAGTGCCAGTGCCAGTCACTACTCCAACCACAATCAGAACCCCATTTTGGGCGGAGACACGCCTCTGACGTCCATTAATAACCCCTCGGACAGCCACAGAACTCTGGAATTATGAGTCACCAAAACCAATTTTACTTAACCTTACCCAGTGACAGTTCCATGGAGGTGTTTCCCCACAACACGTTGTGCTGTTACACGGCCAAATTACCTCAGACCATCCCCTTAGATCACGAAGCCCATTGGGAAGTGGCTTTAGTGGAAATGATTCACCCGACCCAAGTCCTCAATGTCCTTCCCAATCAAAATGTTTTTGATGTGGAAGTTCATGACGAACAATTGCAACAGTACTTGGATACCTATGGCAAATATGACAAGAAAACCCCTGGCACAAAAAGTCAAAAGTACACCACCTATCACTTGTTCATTCCCCCAGGGTATTATTTTAGTGGTCAACATTTGGTGAGCACCATTACCTCCAGGTTTAATGTTGTGTTTCTGAAAGCTTTGGAAAGTGTCAAAAAAAGTGTCACCATGGAATACCACAAAACAGCTCGTCGCTTCTTGATGAAATTTGACGGGAGTAAAATCCTGTCCATTTTATTTTGTCCTGAATTGTTTGACATGTTGGGCGGAGACATGGACATGAGAATGACCATGATGAAGAAAAACGAATCACCCATCGTTTACGACAACGAGTCTTTTAGCAAGTTATTTCGTGCCCCGGTAGAACTGAACCAAGGACTGAATTTGACGTTTGTGTACTCCGATGTGGTGGAGTATAACGTGGTGGGACACACCTCCGTACCGTTACTGCGTGTCATTCCTTTCAAAGTGGATTCTGCCACGAACGCTGACGAGGAAGGTGGAAACACTTATCACATCCACCGCGAATTTGTCCATCCTCACTATTTGCCTGTCAGCAAGTCGTATTTGGACACGGTCAACATTACTATAAAAGGAGATTTGGGACAAAATATTCCATTCACCAAAGGAAAAGTCACGGTGAAACTCCATTTTCGAAAACGGTTCTCTCACGATTCGTAAGTAAGTCATGTATCCAGTGTACCGAGGGGTTGCTCGACAGCGAGGACACGGTTTAGGAGACATGCTGAAATCGGCCTTTCGTTCGGTGGCTCCGGTGTTGAAACCGATGGTGACACGCGGATTGCACGCCTTGAAAGATGCGGCACTGACGCAAGGCAAAGAATTTCTCCAAAATGTCATCATCGACAAACAAAACCCTAAAGAAGCCTTCATGAGGGCAGGCAAAAATGTCTTGCTGCAAACGGGTAAAGACATTTTGGGCCGACGAGACACACCTATAAATGCCCTGCACGCTACCGAGTCAGGCATTCAGCAAGGACAAGGCAGAAAGAGACGACGAAGAAAACACCCTTTCACCAGACTTCAAGCGAGAAAGGCCAAGAAAAGAAGAACCGTTCGAGACTTAGACGTTTTCGATTATTGAGAAAGAGAAAAAAATGATGCACCGAGAGTCTTGCGCTTGTTCCAAGACGGAACTGGACCTGTTTGCCATGCCCCCCACCATGATGACCATGCAAGAATCCCAGTGGGTGGAATTTCACCCCGTCTCCTCTTTGACGGAATCAGCTCCCATCGAGTTTGAAATCAAAGGACAACCCGAAGATTACATCGATCTGAATAGCAGTTACCTGTATTTGAAAGTGAAAGTGATCAAAACGGACAACACCAATCCAGGAGGCGATGCTAGAGTAGCTCCTGTCAACAATTTCATGTATTCCTTATTTAGCGAAGTGGACTTGTACTTGAATAACAAACTGGTCAGCAGCAGCATGGATACTTACCCATATCGTGCCTACTTGGAAAATCTCTTGACGTACGGAAAAGAAGCCAAGAATACTCATCTGGATGCTTGCGTGGTATGGAAACCTGACACAGCAGGTGTAGGCACGTTTAGCGACACAGTCCTGACAGAAGATGACAATCCTCACAATGTGGGGTTTAACGACCGTCGTAAGAAAATTCTGCAAGGGCGAAGTTTAGAACTGATGGATCGTTTGCATTTGGACATGTGGTTACAAGAAAAGTATTTGCTCAACGGGGTGGATATCCGTCTGAGACTGAATCGTAGCAGTGCCACTTTCCATTTGATGGCCCATGCCAACGAATACAAAACTATCATTCAAGAAGCCCGACTTTACGTGCGTCGTGTGGAAGTGTTACCTAAAGTGGGAAACGACGCCAGTCAGACGTTGAGCAGAACGACTGCCAAGTATCCGATACGACGCGTAGAAGTGAAAACGTTCACCATTCCTGCTGGACAGCGATCCATGATCGAAGATCATCTGTTCCAAGGACAGTTACCCAAACGTTTGATTGTTGGTATCGTCAGGAATTCAGCCTTCAACGGAACCCACGATCAAAATCCTTTTGAGTTTCAACATTACAATGTGTCCAAGATCGAAGTCAGTCGCGACGGCAAGACCTTGTGTACCCGACCCTTTGAGCCCAACTTTGGTGTCGCAAAGAATTATTTGAGATCGTACTTGTCCCTGTACGAAGCCACGGGACAGTTAGGAACCAACACCAGTCACGGTATTTCGTACGACGATTATGCAGGAGGCTATGCTTTGTGGGGTTTTGATTTCACTCCAGACCAAGGCAGCGACGAGGGACATTTCCACCCTATAAAATCAGGCCAGATTCGTGTGGAACTTCAGTTTGCAAATCCACCTCCAGATCACACAGTGAACGTCATCCTGTATGCAGAATTTGACAATACCATAGAAATCAACAGTTTGAGAGAAGTCATTCTAGATTACTAGAAGTCATGGAAGACTGTTATCCCTCTTTACCTAGTGGAGAAACTTTGGACATGAAATGTGAGGAGACTGTGGAAGAAGAAGAAGTGATCGTAATGAAGTCGAGATGGCCAGAACAAGAAGCCCATTTAGTCTCCTGTTTTGCCAAACACTTGGTCGATAAAATGACGGAATTGATCAAGAAAAATTGCTATGGATGTCAAAACGATCATCCCAGTCAAATTCAACACGATAAATGCCTAATGTTAAGTCAAGAAGAAAAATTGGACGAGTATCTGGACGAAGCTTGGAGTCTCATCTCGAACAAAGACGTGTTGCACCAGTGGTATAAAGACTTGCGTGAACATTCTTGTCCACCATTAACCACTCAAGAGATCCATCGTATCGAAGCTCTCCTGAATCAGAGTGAGGAAACAGAACGAATAACCGTTTATTCGTCAGACATTTTCAAGCAAAAAGTCAGGATCGAATTGACGACTTATTATTACCTGTGAAGAAGAAAACACAAAACAATGGATACCTGGGAACTTTATTACCTTTTGAACCACAGTTCGTATACGGCTTCTTGGAATCCTGTCGTCTGTGCTAAAGATGAACTCCCTCATCGCAAACCTATTGACCATCAAGCTTACGTGATCAACACGGACGACAGTCATCTCCCAGGAACCCACTGGGTAGCCGTCTACTTTCCTCAAGAAGGATGTGTGGAATATTTCGATTCGTACGGATTGCCCCCTTTGGAAGACGATATCATCGACTTTATGAGAAGAAATGCTCAAACCACCCGATTCAATAATGTGAAATTACAAGGCACAGATTCCTTGGTGTGTGGACAGTACTGTGTGTATTTTCTGCATCATCGCAGCCTGGGCTATTCCTTAGAACATTTAGTGACTCATTTCGATCCTCGTTCTTCTGCTAGAAACGATGTGAAAGTAGATCGATGGTTTTGTGACCATTATGCTTATCTTTTGTCTCAAGCTAGGAAACGTAGTGTCCATCAATGGCCTAATGATTTCCAACAGTGGAAATCACAATTTCATTCACAACGTTGTCAGCCCTGTTTAAAGTAGGTTGTAAAATGAGAAAAAATGTTTGTGATTTGAAAAAATTGTTTGATGTTATAGTGTTGGATTATTGTTAAAAAATGTTAGAGTTGTTGTTGTTTAGTGTTAAGTGATTTTTGAATAAAAAATGTTGTGTTTTGAAAAAATGCTTTTGTCTTTTGTTTAGCTATAAGAATGTTGGATTGATGCTCTTTCATTTCTTACTATCCCTCTCATGAACGTTGCGGCTCGAAAAACCGTGTGGGGGATGTTTTCCTTCACGTCCGCGCTTTGACTTTAAGAACCGGGATTGTTCCCAGTCTAACCATCCATTGTCGACTCATCCTCCTAAGAAGATGTGTTCCAAACTAGCTAAGCTCAACGAAGCCTACGTGAATTTGCATAGGGTCAGACACAGTCTGATACCGAAGCCAGAAGAAATAGAGAATGTGAGAATGTTAAAAATCACTGAAGACCTGATAGAAGAGCTCTTCAGAGAAGAAATGAACAGGGAAAAAGAAGAATGGACAGAGAAGTACAGACTTCAGAGACAGCAGCAACAGCAGCAACAACAGCAACAACCTGAAGCTGACAGAGGCTTTGTCGATTGCCGTATCGACACCAAAGAGTTCTTCTTCTCTTTCCGAAGAAGCAGACCTATCGCCAGAAAGTCTATCCTCAGAGGACATCGCATTCTTAGAAACTAAAAAAGAATGCCATAGCAAACAAAAAAAACAGCCCTTTTCAGGGCTACCCAATACTCTAGAAAAGAAATAACGATCGATTTGCCAATGTGTGTAGGTAGAGTAGTGTGAAAATAAACACTAACTCTTTTATAAAAAATGTGAGGGTATGTGTTTGTGTGTTTGTGTTTGTAAGAGCTAACGTAAGTTGGTAGGGGTAGTAGATTAAAATGATGTTTGTTTTTTTTGGCTGTTATAGGTGTATATTTGGGGTTAGATTGGATTGCTTTGCGTATGTGGATAGTCTATTGAAGTGATTTATAAAAATTTTACAATAGTGATGGGTAGCATAAAAAAGTGAGTGAGTGTTTCTTTTAGGTCCGCGCGTTGTTTGGTCATGATCTAGGTAAGATGAATTTTATGTAATAATAAGTGACTCGCTAAGCGTCATAAACTCAATACTTAATAACAACACCAAATCAAGAGAAAACTATCTTAGGCAAACCAATTTATTGTTAAAAATACTGAACAATAATAACTTACAAGTAGAATTTATGTGGATACCATCCCATATTAACATACCAGGTAACGATATGGCAGATATAACAGCTAAACAAAAACTAAACGAAACCACTCACATCAACCTAGATTATAGCATATGCGAACTCAATAGCATATCTAAAACCCTCATTGATAATAAATGGCAGGAATTATGGAACACAAGCACTCAAGGCAGGAAACTAAAAACCATCATTAAAGAAGTATGTAGAAATAGGAAACCACCCAAAACAAAAGGCAGTGAACAAAAATTCATAAATAGAATACTCACGGGCAAAACCAAGCTGGCTAACAGCTTCGGACAGTACATAGGACCACAACCACATAACCCTAACTGCTACCACTGCAGGGTCCCAGAAGACATAGAGCATATTTTTAACAACTGCCATACACTTGAAAAAGAAAGGGCTAAGTTTAAAGTTAAACAGCATAAAATTGGATCCCCTACAACATACCCAGAATTCTTGATGAACACAAACCCCAATATTAATCTAACATTCAAAAATATCATAAGTTTTATACACGAATCCAATCTACTCAAAAAAATCTAAGAAAGTAAATCAAAGACCAGTTAAAAATATAACAAATCACTGTTTGGGAATTATGACGGCCGGCTCGGTCTCGTGGGTTCACAGACTGACACAGCCGTTCATAGCCCGAATAATAAAAACCAGTTAAGGACGAATATTACAAAATCACTGTTTGGGAATTATGACGGCCTGCTAGGTCTCGTAGGTTCACAAACTGACACAGCCGTTCATACCCCGAATAATAAAAACCAATTAAGGCCACAAAAAATAAAAATAGGAAAATAGGAATTAATTAAAACAGGACTCCATAATAACATACAAACAACCATAAAAACAAGTTTTCATTCCAAACCAATAAGATAGGGAATCAAAATAAATAAGGAATTCATGAATAAAAAAAAAAAAAAAAAAAAAAAAAAAAAAAATACTCCTAACCGTCTCCTTGTCTCTTAAACAACATCTGGCTGAACTTTTAAATCAAGCTTCCACAGCTATTTCTACTAACATACTCAGCCAAATCCAGGCAATGTTGGCAGACGACACTGAAGAATTTGAAACTTCCACGCTGGCAGCGGCCCTGGAAGTATCATCATCCAGCGGCGATGAAGCTGATGAACCTGCACCACCTAAACAGAGTGGAAAAAAGGAAGGCTCTGTCTACCGGAATATCGGACTGGGAAAGGCAATTGATGATATCAAAAAAGCGGGCCACTTCGTCAATGCCACAAGACCGGGTGTCCTAATGTGACCTCATCGCTGCCGACCAATCGTGGCGGGAGTCACATACTGCTTGGTTTGACACCTGGGGCATTTCAATCCAACTAAGAAACACGAGTGTGTGGTGTGACTATTCCCACTCATGTCTATTAGCCTTTCAGTCAGGTTGTTAAGGACTAGTTAGTCCTACACCTGAGTGGCTAAATTAAAAAGTACTCTTTGAGTACATAAAAGCCTGGGGGATGAGGCTCATTTTCCTTCCCCCAGGAGTTATTAAAAATCACGCAGTGCGTGAATAAAAAAGTGGTACATGTTCAAAAGAACGAAAACCACTATAATCCAACTAACGAACGAACGAATTTTATGTTTTTAGGGGATGTTTTCCATCACGTCCGCGCTTTCACTATAAATTGAAACTCGCTGGGCAGTCTAGCTACCCTTGTTGATTGATCAACACAGCCAGAAGAATGAATAGCAGAATAGTGAAACTGTTAGAACTCCAGATGCACCTGGAATATGCCAGGCGCATAGTGAACGAACTATCAGCGGAGGCTATAGTAGAAGAAGCAAGAGTAAAGAAGGAAGAGGAGGAGAGAAGAGAGAGGGAAGAAGAGGAAAAGAAAAGAGAAGAGAGGATGTCGTTCAATATTCCCGAGACAGAGGATTGGGGTGTTGAAGCGAATCATCCTCCCTCTGCGCTCCCCAGAAGAAAGGTGAAAGAAGACTGGGGAAGAAGATGCGTGTGTGGCGCCAGGCCAGGAAGGTGCAACCATTAGATAGGTGCATCAGGAGTTAAAAAAAAACAGCCCTTTTCAGGGCTACCCAATACTCTAGAAAAGAAATAACTATTAATTTGCCAATGCGTGTAGGTAGAGTAGTGTGAATATAAACACTAACTCTTTTTTAAAAAATTGTGAGGGTATGTGTTAGTGTGTTTGTGTTTGTAAGAGTAAAGGTATGTTTGTGAGAATAGTAGATTATGGGTTTCTTTATTGTTTCTTAGCAAATGTGGAGAGTATAGTTTGGGTTATATTATATGAAATGAAAAAAGTTGGGGGATGTTTTCCTTCACGTCCGCGCGTTGTTTGGTCATGATCTAGGTAAGATAGATTTTATGTTTTTTAGGGGGATGTTTTCCTTCAAGTACGCGCTTTAAGTATAAGAACCCACAGTATTCGTCGTTCAAACCATTCTACATAGAAGATGGCTTCAAACCACCTGGATAAATTTCAATCATTGCAAGACGTCCTTGACAATTTGATAGAACAAATGCTCGTACGACTCGTTGAAGACCACTATTCTTATAGTCCGTATAGAGTAAAAATGGAAATTAACAACTTAAGAAAAGCAAAGGACATGATCAGTGGTGTGATGAAGGAAATAAAGGAGGAGAAGGAGGATGAAGAGGAAAAGATAAGAATAAGAACATGGAACGAAAAAATTGAAAAAGAAGAAGAAAATGAGAAGAGGAAGAAAGAAGAGGAGGAAGAGAAGAAAGAAGAGGAGGAGAAAAAAAGAAGAGAAAGAGTGTTGGAGATAAAATAAGAAGTTGGTGGAGGAAAAGGAGAAATTAGAAGCAGAAGAAGAAAACCCAAAGGCCCTTTTCAGGGCCAGCCATATATCTCGAAAAGAGATAGCCTTTCAATTGCCTACCCCCTTTTTTTTTTAAAAAAAAAAAAAAATCCCATGTTCAATTTCCCTTGACGCTAAACCGACCCACGATTTTTTCCCCATGTTAATTTCCCTTGACGCTAATCCTACCCACGATTTTTCTCCATGTTAAATTTCCCTTGACGCTAAAGTGACCCAAGGGTGTTTTTAATGCTAATTCCCATTGACGCTAATCCTACCCCCCTTACTACTATTATCTGAGTCATCATCTACAATAGTAAAGCTAGTCACGAATGGAATCCAGCCTTTTGTGATTGCTCTTTTTCATCCTGACAAACAAGCTTTGTGTCTCGGACATTGTTGAGATCTTTACTATACTCTTTAATAGTCACGACACCCATAAAGCTAAGTATACATACTGACATTCTATTTAACGGAACATATTCCGTGCCAAAAGAAACCATGCTGGTGCTGATTTTTATAATATGGTATGACAGTGGTAGCGATGCTATTTGAGTTGCTGATGGCGGAGGTAATGGCATTATGATTTTTTGCTGACCTACATTATATTTTTACATTAAGCAAATGACTCTAGGGATATACAAATTCAAAAATTATATTATGTTAAGTCACCGTATTGTAATATACATTTTAGATCAGTACGGAAAAGGTTTTGTCTCATAGTCTGGGATCCGAATTTACACTTACTGAGTTCTTCTATCTTGATGGACCGGGACTGAAGCAATGCCATGCAGAAATCTAGACTGAATCTTAGACTATGTGTACATTTGATAGAAAAGTTAAACCCCTGTTATTGATACAATACAATGCTCAATTTGCCACAGCCTTACTGCACATTCCTATTAAAAACATTTATATCAATGACAGTAACGCATAAATTAATTTTGATATAGCTGTGAAATATATTTAAATAAATATTACAGTTTTTCTTGTATAATATTACTCTCACTATAAATATAACTGCTGTTAAAGGATTGCATTTGTCATTTAAGTCAAGAAAACTGCAAGGATAGATACTTATTAGCGAAAGGACACAATTTCTGCTTCTAACTGGGTAACACCACTTGAGATAGCGGTCATAAAATTATGGATATCTTCCAGCAATACCAAATTATTAACTTGATTATTCCTTTTATCTAAATCTCTGCGTTCAAGCTAAGGCTTAGGCATGTTCACGTGCTTATTGATTTTGTTCAAACCATACCTCGATCATTATTGAAACCAGCTGCATGATGCACTGTTTTCATTACAATAGCAAAACCTTTCTTGTTGAAATACTTCTTTTTGCATAAACTTTTCTGGGCGTGAATATAATCGCTATGAATTCAGTCTGCCAATATAACAGAAGGATCGCAGTTATTACGTGGCGGAAGGAGGATTGATGTATAACCTACTGCAACAAATCAAGACTTAGCAAATTGTAACGCCATTGCTTCATTTATTTATGCAACAGTGCATTTTTTTCTGCATTACGGATCATAATCGTTATCACAAGTGTGAATTTTCCAAATTACAAAAATGCAAATATCCAACCTTAGATTATATTCACACAAAAGATGGGGTGGGCATAAAAGCACTCTAGACTGTAAAATAGTACAGCATGAAGACGACTTCTTGGAAACAAAATCATGCATATAACTTAGATCGAGGTTAAATCGTTGTGATATTCACGTACGAAATGATGACAAAATAATGTTTCGATGTAGTAGGGGACACAAAGCATACGTTATTTGCAGGAGAAATGTCATGCGATATACATTGCTACTGTAGGTCTCGTGAGAACTCCAAAGTATAAAGCAATTAGACATAAAAAGTCGCCAAAAACATTGTCTCGATAACAGTTTGTTTTCCATTTAGCGTCAATAGTAAAAACATATAATCACATCACAACGTGCATTTGAGTAACTGAATACAATTTAACTTAACCCAAGTAACTAACAGTCCTTTTCATTTCGTTTTCAATCGGATAATGACGTGATCAATGTTATTTTTCAAGGGTAACTGCCAGCGAAGTGGCATACCATTGTATACAATGAAGAAAGATGGAGCCTTATAGCATTGAGCTCAGAATAAAAAGTATTGATCACAAGCAAGTTTCTATGCTTTTCAAACTAAATATATATCGTTTTTGACATAGCCAGTAAACATTATTAATCAATTCACATAAGAAGCAAAGGACACAAGAAAGAAACATTGCATACGCCTTCTTAGCAGTATTTTTCCCCAGATAAATTTAATTGAGATCATTGAGGTCATTCGTTTTAGAATCAAGTTATGTAATCCAATTTATTATATATATATATATATATATATATATATATATATATATATATATATATATATATATATATATATATATATATATATATATATATATATATATATATATATTACTTTCGTTTTTCAAAAGTCTTTGTATCACAAAATAAAACGAACGACAAGCTGATCCATTCCAAAAAATCAATTGAATAGTAATAGAAGGGAAGTACAAACAATAAATAATGCCACGAAGTATGTAGCACCGCACGCACTCTGAGTCAAACATACTGCTTTTTTTTTTAAAGGTGTAGCCAAGTGTTCTTTTGTCTCATTGTTTTAAAACAATTAGGCACAACGTTTGGAGCGGAGCTTTCATGAAATTTGGTCAATATAGAACAAAACAACGAGGATACAGCACATTATAAAATTAAATTTTGCAATTTACAATCGCAAAGTGTTCGATGCGACGACTGTTCATAGTTCGATGAGTTGTCTTTGGTTTTGACACTGTTTGATTACGATTTAGATTTATTTTTAGGAATCATTGATGGCTTGTGTCTACTAACTTGCGCGTCAGCTTAATTAAAAAAATTACTATAGAATAAACCATCCACGCAATTGAATTTTTAACTTTTAGTAATAGAAAAATGATATGTTCCCTAACTAAATTTGTATTTTTTTGTGAGTTATAAAATAATACTGTACAAATATAAGACGTTTGTGAGAGAAAAAGAATGGCACAATGGCGATATCGCATGCCATTTACACACAGAGATGGAGCTTCATGAAGGAGTTTCTAAATATTACAAACGTTTTCTCTTAAAGTTTCCCTAAAACATAAGATTCTGATTGTATGTTGATTCTGATTGTATGTTGTATGCAGAATGACAGGGTAAAACTTAATTTCCAACTTTAAAGCAAACATTGTGCAATTTATACCCCAAATAATTGTATATTAGTAGTGACACATTACAGAGGTACTCGACTGCTCTGTTCTCTATAAATTTACATTTTAACCAAAACTATACAACGCGGTTTCAAGCTTGTGGTGTTTTTATAGTCATGAACTGTAGCTACCATATCGAATGCTGCGATGTGAATCGGACTGTGTTGTGAATAGCTCACTGCTGTGAACAGCAATGTGTTCAGTGTTGTAAAAAGTTCACTGCTGCAAATAATTCGTTGTCGTGAATAACGCAGTTCTCATGTTATGAATAGCTAAGAGCTCAGTGTTGTATTTAGCTCAGTGTTGTGAATAGCTCATTGTTGTGAATAACTCACTGTTGTGAATAGCTCAGTGTTGTGACTAGTTCAGTGCTGTGACTAGTTCAGTGCTGTGAATAGTTCAGTACTGTGAATAGCTAAGTGCTGTGAATAACTGTGTTGTGAATAACTAAGTGCTGTGAATAACTCATTGTTGTGAATAGCTCAGTGTTGTGACTAGTTCAGTGCTGTGAATAGTTCAGTGCTGTAAATAGCTCAGTGCTGTGAACAGCACAATGTTCTCAGTGTTGTGAATAAATCAGTGTCGTGGATAGCTCCGTGCGAGCGTTCATGCACAGACGTTTATCCAGAGGAATTCTCATTCAACCTAACCCGTTCTTTTTTAGTCTAATGTCAAGATTTTTTCTGTTGTTGATTGGGCAGATTGGTAGTTAAGTGTCAAGCAATGCAGGCGAATTGTTTTAGCGGTCTGGATGTTACTTTGGGAGTTACACAAACGTCTCCCAGCCTGAGGATATTACTTTTCATCACACATTTCCAAGAGCATCAAACTAGTCATATATCCCACGTGATCTAGTTCAGCAAATCATTGATAATAGTCTAAATGTATCAACAGTAGGACCAGGTAAACCTATTCAAATGCCAACATGTGTTCTGTGACAATTACCTGCATATTTCATGTCAATTCTGCGAATCATTCAAATGCAATCGATATAATCAATTTGTCATTAAAATTTAAAAGCTATTATTTTGTGCGAGCATCACCGTTTGCAACTCCTTCTGCAAATTCCTGGGGGACATTTGTCTTTCCGTCTGATGGACTGTAGATATATTGTTAGGTTTGATAGAATGACCCTTTGTGTTTGGTGCTAGGGACCAATCAAAATTTTGCCAGGTTCTACCATCAAAACTCTCTCTCTCTCTCTCTCTCTCTCTCTCTCTCTCTCTCTCTCTCTCCGGTGGCCTTGTTGTTTGAGCGTCGGCCTCGGGTGCGGATGGTCGCTGTTTGGAACCTCGGCCGAGTCATACCAAAGACTGATAAAAATGGTACTAACAGCTGCTCGCTAGGCGCTCAGCATTAAGAGGTTAGTGTTAGGATTGTCGGCCTGGCGTCAGGATAATGTGACTGGGTGGGGCATGATGCTATATGTCCGTGGCATGATGTTCCAGTGCTAGACATCACAATAAACTGCTACACTGTAGATATCGTAGCGATATGACCAAAAAATTGTTAAAGCTATGATAAAAATAAAAATCACACACACAAACTCTCTCTGTCTCTGTCTCTCTCTCTCTCTCTCTGATTAAACACAAGGCATCTTATATCATTTATACTGAAAACAACTATCTTACTTCTTTTTGCGCCTCCTTGTCATACTCTAAGAATTTAATAGAATTAAAAGGTGAAAGGAATATTAGTGCATTATTGTACTTATAACACCGTGTTTGTTTATCAGAAATGTTTGTGTACAAACTACAAGTTAAATCATGGTTACTTAAGTTATTATTGTGGCTGTGAAGTTAGAATAATTGAATTAAACCATTTCTTATTTTTAATATTAGTTACATCTTAATGTACCTTTCTACTTTCTGATATCATACACGTCTCCAGTATGCCTTTTTTAATTTTTAATATTGGAAACGTCTCTTTTTTACTTTGAATTTTCTTTATATCAGACACGTCTCCAGTATGCCTTTTTTAATTTTTAATATTGGAAACGTCTCTTATTTACTTTGAATTTTCTTTATATCAGACACGTATCTAATTTACTTTAATAATATGTAATATCTGATTGTTATCCAAATTTATCGTTTAAATTTTTAATATCAGACACGTTTCCAATGTACCTTTCTAACTATTAATATTAGATACGCCTCCAATGTACCTTTTAATTTTGAATATGAGATACGTGTCCAATTTACTTTCCAAATTTTTAATGTTAGGCACATATCCAATTTAAAATTTTCTTCTCATGGACGAATTTTAAAGGATGCCATATTTCTAACATCAAATCAAGTAAGTGAAGTCGAACAGGATAACTGTTATTGATTATTATATTTAACAATTTTCCATTCAGTAGAGGGTTAGACATTACATAACACACACAATAAATCGATAAAGTCGATATTATGATATATTAATAAATAAATTTAGCTAAAAACCGATCAAGAAAATAACCATTTTTATTAAACATACATTAACACCAAAACTTCTTTGCGTTATCCTTCGAGATACTGAAGGAAACTCGATAATAATACATAACAACTACTCATGGTAATAACCGTCAAACGATAAGGACAAGTACACCCTTTCCTGGATCGGTTTTAATATATATTAAAAAAAAAACGGTTTGCATTCCATTCAGTGTCACCACTAACGGAAAATAATCCCAATGGATTTTGTTATTTATTGGCATTTGAAGGAACTCGTGTAGCTGATAACTCACTTCTGTTTCATTTCCAATTGGATGGTGCAGAACAAATTTGATTGAACCCGAATAAGTACCTTTGAGTGACATATGATAGTAGACAATGGGGAAAACTGAGTGTCTGAAAGTCATGAAATGGAAGCAGATGTATCGATCAATGCAATCCAAAACAAATAGCTTTTCGTAAATAAGAGTCGTTCTATACATTCATTCCATATAACGAGAAATGGAAATAATGAGAAACAAAGTGTATATGTATATTTTCTAGTCAAGTCTTCTGAATACATCATATTCGGTCATGTGAGAGTTAGAATCCAATCTTTTAATTACACAGAGATTTGCCGCTGCCTGGTCAGTAATGTAATTTATATCTGAATAATTTCGTATTTATAGAATTTATAATTTTTCCAGCTAAGCCTATGATATATTTTCTTCATTGTCATCACATATATACAGATTTTGAATTTCCTCATTGAAAATATTTATAGTTCTGTTAATGTCATATGCTTCTCTCTACGATAAGTTTTTGTTTCTAATTTTCAAGTCAGGATTACAAAAAGGAGTCATCACACAATTGTGTCTTTAATTCTTGGATTATTTTTGGATTTAATTCGCAATACCGTAAGTTCTTTGTCTCTCATTTTTCACTTTGTATTCTAGTGAAAAAGTATTTGTTAAATTTTACAAAACTTGTTGTCTTCACTCTTTTCTGTTACTTATTTTAAAAGCATATACTCGTAACAGAAACTTGGGCGCTCGTCCTTGGGATATGAATTTTGCTAAAATATTTCAGAAAAATGTTTTTGGAATTAAAGTCCCCTAGTTTTAGAAGTTTTAAATCCCAAATATTATTTCAAATTTTAGAAATCTTTAGTGAAATCACCAAGCTCTTTTACAATGTCATCAAAAGTGGCGATCTTTATTTCAAATCATAAACATGAGCAGTTAGACTCTTTGAAAAAAGACGAATTGCTTCAGCGTGCCAGAAAACATGATCTTTCTGAGGCAAAAGTTTCTTTAACGAAACAAGAAATAAAAATATTTTGGTCCAATATTTGGTGGAAAAGAATGTTTTGGATAAAATTGCTTTGGTTTTGATTAGTAAGTCTGTATTAGACTCTAACATAAAAGTGAAGGAATTAGAATTGATATACATCATGGAATTAAAGTCAATAAAACTTGAACTTCAGAAAGATAAAGAGGAAAAACAAATGCAGATGAAATTTGATAAAGAGGAAAGAGAAAGGAGAATGCACTTGAAGAAAGAGGAAAAACAAATGCAATTAGATAAGGATGAAAGATGGAGAGAGAGAGAGAAAAATGCTATTGTAAAAATAAGACAGAGAGAAACAAATGCAAATGTAATTGGACAAAGAGGAGAGAGAAAAATGCAAATGCAAAATAATAAGGAAAACAGAGTATTGCTGAAAGGAAGAGAGAAGGAAGAAAAGGAATATCAATTTAGATTAAAAGAATTAGAGCTCTCAAGTGAAATGCACATCCCCACTTTACATACAAATTCAAGTTTTGATATTACCGAGAATATTAGGTTAGTGCCCCCTTTTAGAGAAAAAGAAATATACAAATATTTTCCTCGTTTTGAAATAATTGCTGAAAATTCGAAATAACCAAGGAAGCATTCGACTTTATTATTACAGAGTGCACTGTTTGGCAAAGGCCGAGACATTTGTGCTTCCCTGTCAGTACAGAAGACAGCTGACTTTTCTTGTTAAGGAAAGTATCTCATAGGGATATGAGTTAGTACCTGATGCTTATCGGCAAAAATTCAGGAACTAATAAAAAAAAGAAGCTGGACAAACTCATGTCTTATTTACAAGAGAAAAAGGCCAGTTATTTGATAGGCGGTGCTTAGCCAAAAAAGGTGATCAAAATTACAAAAATCTAAGACACCTCGTACTACTTGAAACGTTCAAGAATTGCGTCCATAGTGACGTTACGACTTATCTTGATGAGCATAAGGTCGAAGCCTTAGAAAATGTTGCTCGGAATGCTGACGAGTATTCCTTAGCTCAAAAAGATTCTTTTGTAAGTCTTCCACTCAGCAGTCGCCTAGTAAAAATAATATTTCAGCATAATAGGAACGCTTTTAAATTTCAATATTGAACAACTTTAAGAAATCAAGTTTCTGATAAGATTGATCAGAAATCATTATCTCTTCCTACGTGTACCCATATCAAGACGAAACGACACGTTATTTCTGATTGTTACAAACTGAAAAATAAGAAACAGAATCAAGACAGACCTATTCCAAATGCTATTATTTCTAAGAGGTCAAGGTCACGGTCATGTATTGAAAGCGATACATTGTTTAGGTTTAATAAACCACAGTCTGAATTTATTATGGAGAATTATGAACCATTAATCTCGAATGGTTCTATATCATTCTTGGCTGATTCAGCCAATCCCATCCCTATTAAAATTTTAAGGGACATGGGAGCGTATCAGGGTCTTTTATTATCAGGTACTTTGCCTTTTTCTGAGAAGTCTTCTTCTAATGAGTATTCTTAGTCAGGGAGTAGAGTACAGATTTGTTAATGTTCCTCTAAATTGTGTAAATTTGTCATCAGACTTAGTCTCAGGACCTGTGACAGTCGGAACAATCACTGTTTTACCCGTTGAGGGCAATAATTTATTACTAGGCAATGACCTGGCTGGAGATAAGGTTGTGGTTAATACACTGGTAACTGACCGGCCTTGTCTGGATCAGAAAGTCGATCCTATTGAAAAAGAATTTCCAGGTGTATGCCTAACATGTGCAGTTACTAGAGCTATGGCAAATAAAGGTCTTGAGAATGATGTTGATCAGGAAACTATTCCTTTAGCTGATACTTGTATTGGTCAGGCTTTTGATGAGGTCACTTTTACTCCTTGTTTGGATCAATCAGAATGTACTGATCACAATGATACTCTTATCACTACTCATTCTCTTTATATTCTTATCAGGGTGACAAACGCCATTCACTTGTCGTCGAACCGTAAACAGATCCCGAGACTTTCTGTTTGTTACAAAGGGCCATTCATGAAACTAAAGCCACAAAAGCATCTGTTTTTTATTTCATAAAAAATCGGTTTCTTATGAGAAAATAGAGACCTCCTGACGTACCTGCTGGTGGCCAGCGGTCGATGCACTATCAAATTGTAGTTCTAAAATAGTACAGACAGGACATTCTTAGTCTGACCCATGAAACAATTTGGCTGGTCACTTAGGAATTAATAAGACTTATCACAAGATCTTGAATTGCTTCTACTAGCCAAAAATTAAAAGTGATGTTTGTAAATACGGCAGATTTTGTCATACTTGTCAAATGGTAGGAAAACCCAACAAGAAGAAGGCTCATCTGCAACCTATTCTTACATTTGACGAACCATTTAGTAGAATAATGGAAGAGTGTGTTTGTCTCTTACCTAAGGCTATGTCAGGTAACCAATACTTGTTGACCATTATGTGTGCGTCAAAAAGATTCACAGAGGTAATGACTTTGAACAATTTTAAAAATAAAATAATAGTAAAAACTTTGGTATTTTTGTTTTAATGAATGTGGCCTTCCCAAATCTATCCAATTGGATCAAGTGTCAAATTTTATGTCTGGAAGTTTCCAGCAAGTTATCTACGAATTAGGCACCCAACAATTCGAATATTCTGCCTATCACACGGAGGGGAGAGCCAAGAGGCTTTAGAAGGATTTCATGGAAGTTTGAAACATATGATTCGGTCATATTGTTCCGATACAGGTAAAGATTGGGAGGAAGGCGTTCATTTACTATTGTTTGCTGTTACGGAATCAGTTCAAGAATCGTTAGGATTCAGTCCCTTTGAAATAAACTTTGGACATACTGTGCGTGGACCACTGAAGTTGTTAAAAAAGAAACTTCTTTCTAATGGAGACATTGAAATCAATCTTCTCGATCATGTTTCCAATTTTAAGTATAAGTTGTCAAAGGCTTGTGAGGTTGCAAGAACTAATCTGCACTCTACTCAGTCAAAAATGAAATTAAGGTATAATAAAAATGCAAACGAAAGGAGTATTCGGTCTGATTATAGACTTGTGGCTCTCTTGCCCGTACCACAAAATCCTCTTCAGGCCAAGTATTATGGTCCTTACACAGTTGAAAAGAAAGTATTCGATTTAAATTATATCATAGATACTCCTGGGAGGCAAAAACAAAAACAACTTGTGACTGTGAGGATTTTATCAATCGTGCTTTAAAATCTAGCACTTTAAGTTGTATTATGTTGGACTAGTTTAGGATGAACTTTGTACGTTTTTGTGGATAGTAGATATTGGGGTTTTTGATATTAAATATTGGGGTATTTTTTAAAGCAGATATTGTGTTTGTATGCGTTTGCGTACGTTTGTATTGGTAGTAGAGTGTGTTTCTGTGGATAGTATAGTGTTTGTTTTGGTTGTGTGCGCGTACGTTTGTGTCGATAGTATATCTGGGTTCGTTTTTTCTTCTTCCCTATGTGGTGTGTTTGAGTGTGTTTGTTTGTGTGTATAAATGAGCGCGTATGTGTATGTGTGTATGTAGTCGTCTTTGTTTGTCTCTATACAACTTCCTTTATCCCTATTAAATACATTTCACCTACCTACCTGCCTACAGTAGCGCGTATTCAGGTCAGCCACTTGCAACACTATTGCCATTATTCCCTTAGTGTTCAATATAGGGACGTCATTGAAGCTGGAAGTTTTGAGGCTATATTTATAGGTTACTGCATTTGTATGGGAAAATATGAACCAGTTTTGGGATGGAATACTGTACGACCTTGGGAGTAAAGTATATCATTCCGACAAAACGAGTTCATATTTTCCCATACAAATGCAGTAACCTTTTTTATTTTATGCTCATTTTTTTATTCTACCTAAGGTTTAATTATATAAACAAAATGCACTATAAGAAACAACGTAAATGAATGTATGCCGCATTCCAAACTAAATACACAAGCGCAGATTTATCATTACACAACATCATTATTAATGTGCACATAACTCCACCCAGATAAATTTTAACTTAGTCGCGCACTCGACACAACTTTCGAAAAGAAAATGGCGTGTCTAGTTAAAATTGAAATTTGCAGTCATATTGTGAATGAATGCCCATTGCAAGAACTTTTCAATTTGATATGGAATGAATAGATTTTGGTATTTTGTTTCGATTCGACAAAAGTTTGTGATTTGGGACTGGATTCATCTGTGCAAATTGTACATGAAATACATCGGATTGAAGCGGCGCGGGAGAAGCGTGTTTACATCTGCAAGCGTGTTTGTTCTGTCATTGACTATTTGAAATCATTATGTGGGGAAAATATGATGTGTTTCACTTGCAATTATCAAAAAGACTATTTAATTTAATGTTTATTTCATTTTGAATACAGTAAGGAAGATGTAATTGCACTTGGAATATAGTCGAAATTACAGTACAATTTCGAAATGTGTAATCGACTTGATTATCAAGCTTGAGAACTCATGACATGGCTCATGTAATTCGGATTTGCAGAACTAAGAAAGTACATTTTGAGGAAATTATGGATGTAAAACTGAAAGTATATGTTTTGCCATTCTTATTACCAGCTAAAGGAGACAGTTTATGCCTTTATATCTTGCATGCTATTTGTAGCTACCAAGCAATTTTATGAAATCTGGTGTCTATCGCAAAATCTAAAACAATGTATCAAAAGGGTAACGTGGAATGTAACAAAACAGTTGGTATCTTGCAGTCCACGAAACATCTGCTTTTGTTCATTCAGAAACAAATTTAATCAGCCAAAACGTATTGCGTCTACTAGGCGAATGTACATGATTTGTTTACAAAGTAGTTCCTAATACACTATTGGGCACACGTGTCCAGCGCGTGGGTGCAATATGAAGGTGTACAATATCGTACAATATTGAACGATTCTGATAATGTAAAATTAACGGAGAAATAAATGAGCATATAATAAATAATTAGACTTATGTTTTTCCACAGGTTGTAGCTATTAATAGATATTAGGGTTTTTATACAGGAACGTTGAGGTTATAAATTGATAATGGTTTTTTCAATGGGATTTCCCACAAGTTGTAGCTATAAATATATAGTTGGATTTAATAGGAATTTCAACAGGTTATAGCATTAAAAATATATACTTGGGTGTTTATCCACGATCGTCACACAAGTTGAGACTATAAATAGTTACTATTTTTATCTATTTTAGTCTAAACCAATGTTATCTAGTGTTCGGTAATCTGTCTAAATTCTGGGATAATTTCGTCATTTTGGCATTACTTTTAGTCACATCCATTATTGCGTTGGTCTTGTGCTTAATTATAGCTATTTATAACATCATTACAATTATGCAAATTTATGAACACCGCCAACATAATTTCAGGTCTAGGTAATGCTTTATATATACATCTCGGGCTTGTATTTAGTAAAGTCTGTCTCTGTCTCTGTTGTGTCTGGCCCTCTACCATCCTTGTCCCTAGACTATACAATTTGCCCATTGTCACTAGACAGTCCCAACCTATGTTAATCTTTCCCTTTTCCTGCTAGAGTCCCACCCATGTTAAATTTCACCATGTTAAATTCCCCTTGTCCTTATACCTGCCTAGGGTGTTTTTCCTTATATGTTCTTAGTTGCCCTACAGTATCAATCTATGTCGATGTGTTGTATGTGTAATATATGTCTATATCTGTATATCTCCTGTATTTGTCTCTCCCTTATAGCGCGTATTCTTGTCAGGCACTTGCAACATTGTTGCCAGTGTTCTTCCTAATGAGGTCAGCCCCTTGCTACATTTTTACCAACGCCCCGTACCGTGACGTCACCTCACCTGTTCCATCCCTATTGTCCCTATACTGTCCCAATACATTTTTGTCCCTCTATAGTCCAACTCATTTTAAAATTCCCCATTTTAAATTAGCCTTTTAAACGTCCCACGACCTTTGTGACTGAGATTTCCATTGTCCCCAGCGTATCCCCGTTAACTGCTACTCATTTCACTCTCTGCCTGATGCACGATAATTTATTTGCAGAAAACTTGATAAATTGTTTTCCAGACTTATTTGTAATTCAGGGCCAGATTGAATAAAAAGATATGTGACTTCTCAAGATGATATGCTTGCAGGTCTGAAAATGGTTAATATTATATATTTAATTAAAGCACTGAAGATATGGCTGAAAAAAAACAACATTAAACACAACAATAAATGGATAGCTTTAAGTTAAATTGATTTTTAATTCAATATTACATATTTACAATTTGATTTAATATTATTAACTAATTTCCTCAAAATCTTTCCAACAAGATCTATAAAAACGTACTATAAGCTTTGCAAGAATTATCAAGAAGTTAACATTCGAGAAAATTGAAAAAGTTCTAATTTCATCTATATGGCATAATTCAAACTTGTTGCAATGGAAAGGACATCCGAAATATCATCGATATGGATGCACGTGGTAGTTCTACTCTTATAGTGAATGAAATAATAGGTATGGATATAAAAGAACATTCTTAGATTAAATGTCATTGATAAGGAAATTTCATCAAACTTTGAAAGATTGAATTGGAAATGAAAAGCGACAATTCAAGAATATAAGAAACACAATGTATTAAGTTATAATATATATTTATGTATGATCTTTTTGTAGGGTCATTACTGAACAAATTAAAACATAAAACTTCATGAAAATGGAACAGAGAGGTTGATATTATACTCACATCTACAAAATCATTATTTTTCTCTACTCACTCGCATTCATGAAAATGAAATATTTTCAGGTTAAAATATTAGATAACATTTTGGGCATAAATTCATTTTTACAAAAAATCTGAAAACTAGATGATTATAAATGTAGTTTTAAAAAAATTGGGGAAAGACTCAATCGTACATTTATTATTTGAATATGGAAATGAAAATAATTTATTGATCAATTTAGAACAGTGGGTGAAAGAAAACTTTAATATTCATTAGAAATTTGACAAAATCTAAAATATTTTGGAACTGATATTCCAAATGATAATTACTTTCTTTCTGTTATAAGAAAAAATTTGATATATCGAACACAATTTTCTAAATTATCTTAAATTTTGAAGTTCTTATTTGGATTTTAAGTAGATATTTTAAAACTGAAAAATATATATCAGAGGTAACGTAGTCCACTAGAAAGTTAGTAAACAAATTGTCAGGCTTGTATTAACACCCTAATGTCTAGTTCATGAGATTCGTACTAATCAGAGCGTCATATGTTGTATGTCCTTCCGCTGTAATAAATAGTACCAAAAATAATGATCATACAGAGATACTTGATCTGTCACAAATAGTGTTTGCTTAGTAATTTACGCTCACGTGACATCCAGATGAACATGTATTTAACAATTTTACACATATTGTAACGTTCGACTTTTTATGTACTTACATGTGTAATTGTGTGTCAGGTTGCATATCTCCCTATGTCAGGTTGTGTATCTCCCTATGTCAGGTTGTGTATCTCCCTATGTCAGGTTGTATATCTCCCTATGTCAGGTTGTGTATCTCCCTATGTCAGGTTGTGTATCTCCCTATGTATAATATACATGGATGTCTGTATATAACCTTTGGGCACATATTTGAATGTTAGCTTTTGTGTATTTGTATTTGTCTGTGTTTTTATCTCTCTATATGTAAAATGTTTCTCGATCTCTTTATTCTTAGAAAACAAGTTTAGGACACGCCTGTTGTGTCGAATCGTGAGGGGACTTCTGAAAGAAAGAGGCACATTATATGCATTATGTTCACATAATTCGTTATGATATTATACTTGTAGACAAGAGTTTGGTGGATACTGTGTTTGATATTTATAATCGTTTGTGTTGAAATTAATTTCAAATAACAATTTTCAGAACGATCTTAATATTTTTTAATACATTATAATAATGATAACAGTCAACAACACCTTCATCACAATCACATCTGCGCGACCAGAAATCCTTGTACTTCGTATGTGACTGCAATACTTTATCATACGCCGCTCAATATCAACATGGTAATCAGAGTTCCTGCTCGTAAAATATTCTGTATTTTTCTCTTGGTTCTTTCAAACATACATCACTCTTAATAATACACGAAAATACCATTTAGGAACCATTTTAGAACTACAAATATTGACCGCCTATGTGGCATTCTAATTTCAGCCGGATGATATTGTTGTGTCCAGAAGAGATGAGAGACACCATGAGGCATTGTATGAGTAATCTCACCGACGTTCGGCTTTATAACCGCTTGTCATTAACTAGATTGCAGTTAGATATGATTACAAACTGTGATATTAGCTAACCTGTGAAGTCATTTACGTTGTCTATATTGCAATCGTGAATTATTATGGCATAACGCAGGACAATAAGTTTCAAAAACAAGCTATCTTTTCTTGTAGGTTAGTATATTATGATGCTCTGAAGGCTACAGTAAAAGTTAGTGCCACTTCGGATATTGCTTAACGCATGAAGACATTACATTTCTCAATGCTTTTAATCGTTAATTGCTAGGAAATCGATCAGCACAAAAGGTGTCTCACACAGGCTGATTTTCATTATGTTCCAAAGAATTGGTTAAGCTTTTTATTGTAAGGACAAGGCAATGGTAGCGACGACATTGATTGTATTTTTAATGGAACGCACAATAGTAGGTGCAACTATAGCAAGAGGACAAATCAACTTTAATAATACTTTTAACAGTATAAAGTAATTATCGAACTTTGGCTTTACAATTTATTTAAAATATCAATATTGTAATTTTAAATTTCCAAAACATCGATCAACATCAGTAGTGTCTCGTATGACGTTATATTTCTTGTGAACCAAAGCACTGAAAGTGACTGTTACGGTAACATTACATCAGTAGTTGTTTTGTTATTTTTGGATTTAACACCATTTTTCAGCGCAATATAACATATACATTGCGGCCAGTATAACGGGTGGAGGAAGACCCCGGATAAAAACC
Source organism: Sinohyriopsis cumingii (assembly GCA_028554795.2). Classification (NCBI taxonomy): domain Eukaryota; kingdom Metazoa; phylum Mollusca; class Bivalvia; order Unionida; family Unionidae; genus Sinohyriopsis; species Sinohyriopsis cumingii. The sequence goes on along the minus strand of CM068840.1, from coordinate 74,874,161 downwards.
AATAATACGACCGATCTAAGGGAAGTTACTGACAGCTTTCTAACATACCCGCATTGACCGAGTCCGAGACTCGAAGCCATGGGGGCATAGGTGAGATTTAGTGGACAGCGCTAATCAGATCATCTGTATATTAATGACATATTTTTATAGTCAGTTAAAACAATTTATGACTCACCCTAATACTGGTGATCATTACTCATGATATATTCCGTTTGTTGGATCCTAAGAACCCACGTTCCAAATATATGTCAAGTTGGACTCAAACTGCTTTAGGCCGCCTACGGTGTAGCAATTGTACTGTAACACAAATGAGAAGAAAGACGCTTGAACTTGTTGTATGTTACTGCACTGTGACAGATTACATCTATTCCGACCGAGAATTAGTGAACCGGAGTTGTGCTTTTGCATTATGACCAAAAGAGTATATTCCGACAGAACATTATTCAACACGAGATGTGTTTTGCACAATGACCAAAGGCGTCTAGTCCGATCGAACGTTAGTCAACCAAACGTGCTATAAAATGCTGGCTGATATTGACGCCAGTTTGGATGTAGCCAGGAGAAAGAAACATTAAGATAGAAGCAACCCAACCTCATCAGCTTTGTGAGAAATAGCAAGCCAAAAGGCAGACGAATGAAGCAAGATACATATTGACTTTAGCGCAGGATTGGGAAATGCAGGCATATATAAGAGGACAGTTGAAACTCCCAAGAGTCATCAGTAACAATAATTTCAGACCTGATATTGTACTGTGATCAGGAGGTGCTCTTTTGGAAATGATAGTTCCATGGGAAGTTAGAATGAAGCAGGCCAATGAGACGAAATTGAACATATATCAGCCGCTCATCCACGAGTGTCAGTAGAATTGATAGAAGACCTGGAACTTACCCGAGGAAATAGGATGCCGCGGCATTGCAGCACATACCTTTTGGCGTGCCGTGAGAGTCATCGGGATTACATGACCTAGCCGGAGGAATTAGCCATCGAGGTTAGAAAACAGGCCGAATATGCCTCACATTGGATTTGGAGGAAGAGAGAGGTGCAATGAAAAAGATAATCGTTTCCGGGCTTAGTCTTATCAACTCAGTCGGTGCACTCCTGGAGAGCATTGTGGGTCAGCTCCGAAAAGTTGTAAGAATGGGGATCCCCACAGCATGATGGAACCGACTGCATTGCAGTGCAGAACTGTGTTCGTACTTTGCTGAAATCAGATATATATATATATATATATATATATATATATATATATATATATATATGTATATATAGACGGTCACTACTGCACGTTACTGCTCTATAAACGTTTCATGGTAACACTAGGACGAACTTTATTCTCTAATTTTAATATAGTTAACTGTTTCTGACCTCAAAGTTTCAAATAGGGTGCCTTATGCTAGTCTCATCTGTATGTTCAGTATAATTTAGTTTCTATTTTTAAGACGCTCTTAGCAAATCACGCATAATTCTTATTTAATACCAGTGTAAGTTGTTCGTGTTCAAATACATTTTTATTATATTCTAACGTACAATCAAATCTCTTGAAACCCTCCCCCCCCCCAGCATAGCTACAATGCTATCTGCTGTTGCTAATCAAGAGACATGTAATTGGAGCTTTAGACAGTATATCAAGCCTTTAGACACATGAATATTTTAAGCACTGTAAGATGTTTTTTTATATTACGTCTATAGACATAGTAGGCTACTTAATATCATATTATATATATATATATATATATATATATATATATATATATATATATATATATATATATATATATATATATATATATATAGACCTAGCAGGCTATTGAATACGAAGTAGTGCTTTCTCATATTTCGTCTATAGACCTAGTAGGCTACTTAATATCAAATAGTGTTTTCTCATATTACGTCTATTGACCTAGTAGGTTACTTAATATCAAGTAGTGTTTTCTCTTATTACGTCTGTAGACATAGTAGGCTACTTAATATCAAGTAGTGTTTTCTCATATTATTTCTAAGGACCTAGTAGGCTATTGAATATCAAGTAGTTTTTTCTCATATTACGTCTATTGACCTAGTAGGTTACTTAATATCAAGTAGTGTTTTCTCTTATTACGTCTGTAGACATAGTAGGCTACTTAATATCAAGTAGTGTTTTCTCATATTATTTCTAAGGACCTAGTAGGCTACTTAATATCAAGTAGTTTTTTCTCATATTACGTCTATTGACCTAGTAGGTTACTTAATATCAAGTAGTGTTTTTTCTTACTACGTCTGTAGACATAGTAGGCTACTTAATATTAAGTAGTGTTTTCTCATATTATTTCTAAGGACCTAGTAGGCTACTTAATATTAAGTAGTTTTTTCTCATATTACGTCTATAGACCTAGTAGGTTACTTAATATCAAGTAGTGCTTTCTCTTATTACGTCTATTGCCCTAGTAGGCTATTGAATATCAAGTAGTGTTTTCTCATATTGCTTCAATAAACCTAGCAGACTAGTTAATACGAAGTAGTGGAAAGCTCTATTTATTCCATTTGTTGCTGACTGGAAAATTTATCCATTAAATCGATGGCAGCCATCAATCACATGCCACATACTTATGGATATTACCCAAATAGATGAAAGAAGCAAACACGGCGGAAAGAACAAGGATTAGTCTAATGTCCAATATTGCCACGTTGTGGTATGCACTCACATGGCAGCGTATGGTATAAATAAATTCACCATATAGGCGTATCCATGTCACCAGGAAAATAATATACCCATGCCATCCAGAAAGTAAATTATCGCACCCATGCAATCAGGAAAAGTACGTAGTCGTACCTATATTACCAGGAAATTTATTCAGCAGTACTCGTGCCAAAAGAAAAGCGGCATTTACGAAGAAAAAAAAAAGAAACAAAAAAAAAAAAACAAAAACAAGAAGAGAGTTGGTAAAACTATGTTTTAGCGAACTATAAATTACACTTTTTCTACACACCCCGGGCCTTTGTTGGCAAAGCAGTTCACAATCACGTACAAAATAAAATACAAAAAGAAACCTAAAATCTCAATTGGAGAGAAATGTCTAGGAAAAGTTTTTAAAAGAAAAAATGTTTCTAAAGCTGAATCGAATGATTTCGCGTGATGAATATTGAAGGCTTTTAACCCTTCAACAGACATCAACCACTAAATCAATTACGATTTATTTCACGCTTAGATTCTCGTCTGCAACAAGGCTGGATATATTGCCTTATTTCTTTCTTCTTTGATGCAGTTTAAAGGAGACTTAAGCCTGTTATAAGTGCGTCGCAAATGTTAGCGCATTATGGTTAATTTAGGAATGAAATATCGGTAGACATCAGTCTTCACAAGTTGACTCAGCATCGTAACGACTACATTCGATCGATTGATCTTGAGAGAGAGAGAGAGAGAGAGAGAGAGAGAATTTTTAGTAGCAATCTAGATTAGGTGTTAGAATTTCATTTCATTCAGGTTCGGCAAAAACAATACTCTCTACTTAACTGTCTCAAGCACGAGGTTGAGTATTTTAATCTAGTGTGAAACAAACCTTTGTTTTCTCAGTATCCCCAATGTCAACAAAAGGCATTGTCGACATTCTCTAATTTCTTTCTCTCACAACATATTTCAATGTATGTGTTCGTGATTCACACTGGTTTGTGATAATTACTAAGGAGCTGACTATGAGGTGAAATAGTAGGCATGGGAATTCCGATGCTCATACTTTTTCTTAATGTTAATAGTTTGTGTCTTAGTGTAAGCACAGGAATCAGAAAAAAGTAACTGTTTAATATGCGATACTTCATAGACAATACATTTACAGGACAAAAATATATATCTTCTTTAAAATCCTCGATATGAATTGAAGGAGACAAGCTAAGTACTTTGATGCTTTATTTGATGGAACATCATTGTCGGATAGGCGGCTGTAGACATGTTGATTTCTTTGGAACATCTGCAGGGAAACATTCTTGTACCAGTTGTGATAGTATGAGGTATTAATTTTGTACTCCCTGCGTATTGTTAGTCCTATCCTAATTATGAAGAAGAAGAAAAAAGACATAAGCAAACAAATTATTTTTTTAATTAAAAACGTTCCTTCTTGGTTTGAAATATTGCCCCATATAAGAAGTTATTTTATCTGTCTAATACCGAGTAATCAAAGCTGATGACAAATGTGCAGTACAATCTCTAGAAAAGAGAAAGCCTCTGTTTTTCTCTTGTATATGGGACTTTTTAATTATAAATCGACGAAACAGTTCAGTAATGCACACAATCAAGTTAATTTAGTCCCAATAAAGTGTGCTTAGGAGCAATTATTCAGGAACGACACAGACACATAAATGTTTTTTTTTTCTTTCTTTCTCCATACCTTTCATTACTTCGAATTGGTAATCGAGGACAAAGTTAAACAGCTATCAAAATGCAAATGCTGAAATTGAAATATCTCTTAGCATTCTTGGCCACCGACAATTATATCTGGTTATTGTGCCAAACAAGTTAAATAATAATATAAGTAAAAAATGATCTTTTAAATTTAAATAGAGTGCCCCTGTTAAGCAACTTAGCGTTACATATTTCTGATATATGTAAAGGATGCTTATTTAAATACATATTAAGCATATCGCTTGTGTACGCAGCATGATTTGTATAGTTTGTAATTATTGCCAACCTGAGTGTTGCACAAAGGTTGTTAGGTGTAGCAAAACATATACGACCAGTAAGCACCATCAAAAACCAAATTTTCTTGCAGTCCGATTGGTGCCTTTTTAAGTCACGTGCTATCAATTTATAGATTTGATTACATATGTTCTTTTATTTTCCTTTAATCAGTACTTTCTTTGAAGATTAAAAGTGTACATTGATTGATGCTGCTGTTACGAGCCTATTCACTTAAAATAAGTAACAGAAAAGAGTAAAGACAACAAGCTTTGTAAAATTTAACACATAATTTATTTCCTAGACTACGAAATAAAAAATTAAGAAAAGAAAAAAGAACTTACGGTATTGCGAATTAAACAAAAGTCCTATCAATGAAAAGTTCTAAGTGAATCACAGTTCAAATCCCGATGAAAATCCAAGATGGAAGGCGATGACGTATGCAATAGTCAGCGTTGTATTGATGTGTCAGCAGTCTCTTGTTGAATCACAGAAAATATGATTCCAATCTTTGAATTCCGTATAAATTCCGGTAAATGTCTTTGTCCAAGAATTAATTTTGAGCACTTATGTGTTTCCAGGGAAAGCAAGCACTTGAATTCAATAATTTGATTTAGGAAGACTAAACTGAGTAAACAACTTTATCAAAGCTTTTAACATTGTTTCAGTTTTAATAGTCTTCGAAGGAATTGCCTCTGGGAATCTTGTTGAAGTACACATTATGGTCAACAATTATTGGTTACCTGACTTGGTCTTAGGTAAGGGACGAACACAGTCTTCTATTATTCTGCTAAATGGTTCGTCCAATGCAGGAAAAGGTTGCAGGTGAGCCTTATGTATCTTGTGATTGGGTTTTTCTACTATGTTACAAGTATTTCAAGATCTGGAGTGTTTACCAACATTAAGTTGAATGTTTGGCCAATATAAGTGATTCAAGATCTTGTGATCAGTCTATTTAATCCCTAAATGACCAGCTAATTGAAGTTCATGGGCCAGACTAAATAATTTCCTGTCGGTATGATTTTAGAACTAGAATTTGATGGTTCATTGATCACTCGTCACCAGCAGGTAACTCGAGAGGTCTCCATTTTCGCATAAATACCCCATTTTTGATTAAATAACAAACAGGTACTTCTATGGCTTAAGTTATCTAATGGCCATTTGAAATAAACAGGAGATCTCGGGAACTTTTTCCTGTTCGACGACAAGTGTATGTCTTTTGTCACCCTGATTAGAATAAAGAGAATTAATAGTTAAAAGAGGATCACTGTGATAAATACCCTTTGATTGATCCAAACATGGAGTGAAGGTGACCTCATCAAAAGCTTGACCAATACATGTGTCAGCTAAAGGACTACTTTCCTAATCAACATCATTCTCAAGAGATTTCTTTGCTATAGCTCTAGAAACTGCACAAGCTGGGTAAAAATCAGGGAATTCTTTTTCAATAGGATCGACTTTCTGATTCAGACAAGGCTTGTCAGTTACAAGTGGATTAATCACAACCTTATCTCCAGCTAGTTCGTTGCTTGTAATAAATGGATGCCATCAACGAGTAAAGCAGATACTGTTCCGACTATCACAGGTCCTGAGACTAAGTCTGATGATAAGATAAACAATGGAGAGGAGCATTAATAAATCCGCACTCTCCTCCCTGAATAAGAACACTCATTAGAATAAGACTTCTCAGAAAAAGGCAAAGTACCCGACAATAAAAGACTGAGAAAATGCAGTGTCCCTTAAAATTTTAATAGGGATGGGATTGGCCGGATTACCCAAGAGTGATATAGAACCCGTCGACATGAATGGTTCATAATTCTCTATAATAAAATCAGATTGGGATTTATTAGACCCAACAAATGTAATGCTTTCAATACATGACAGTGACCTTCTCCTCTTAGAAATAAGAGCATTTGGAATAGGTCTGTCTTGATGGTTCTGTTGCTTATTTTCAATTTGTAGAATAAAAAATAACGTGTCCTTTCTTCTTGCGATAGGTACACTTAGGAACAGATAAGGATTTCTGATCATTCTTATAGGAAACCTGATTTCTGCCATGTGTTCAGATTGAAATTTATAAGCACTCGTATTAGGCTGAAATATTTTTCTACCAGAAGACCGCTGAGTGGAAGACTTGATTGCAAAAGAAACTTTATGAGCTTAATACTATTTGTCTACTTCTTTTTCTCTTAAAGGAGGCACCAACATAAGATTCTTAATAACATCAAAACGTGATTTTGTATGTGAAGTGGGTACGTGCATTTCACTTGCCAGCTATATTCCCTTTATTCAAAATTGATATTCCTTCTCTTCCTTCTCTTTTTGCATTCGCATCCGTCTATATCTCTCCTCTTTCTCCAATATCTTTCGTTTTTCTCTTTTATGTAACTGCATTTGTTCTTTCTGTAACTGCATTTGTATATTCTCTTTCTTACGTTCAAGCTTTCTTAACTCTAATTCCGTCTTTTATTTTAATTTTAATTCCTTCACTTTTATGTCAGAGTCTCATAAGACTTGCTGCTCGAAACCGAAACACTTTAATCCAAAACATTCTATTCCACCAAATACTGGACAAAAATATTTCTTATTTCTTGCTTCGTTAACGAAGCTTTGGCCTCAGAAAGATAACATTTTCTGTCAAGCTGAATCAATTCATCTTTTTTTCAAACAGTCTAACTGCTCCTAGGTTAGACGGGAAATAAAGATCTCTGCTATTGATGACATTGTAAAAAAAGCATGTTTATTTAACTAAAGATTTATTAAATGTGAAATAATGCTTGGGATTTTAAAAATTATGAAACTAGGAGAATTTAAATTTTAAAAACAAAGTTTTCAGAAATATTTTAGCCAACATTCGGATCCCAAGGACGAGCACCCCAATTTTCTGGTACGAATCTATGCTCTAAAAATAAGTAACAGAAAAGAATGAAGACAACAAGCTTGATAAAATTCAACATATAATTTACTTCCCTAGACTACAAAGTAATAGAATAAGAAAAAAGAACTTACGGTATTGCGAATTAAATCCAAATCGTAATAAAAAAATTACAAAAGTCATTTCATTGAAAAGTTATATGTGTTTCGTGGAAAAAAATCACTCGAATTCAATAATTTGAAGAAATTACAAATTTCAGCTGGAAACATGACACAAAATAAATAACTTTACTTCTCAAGTGTTAAGGCACGACTGATATAATTCTTATCATGACATCAGTTATAAAACTAACTAAAACGCAAAATGGATTCCCGGATGGGGGCTAAGAGGTCATCCTTCTGCAAAAAATAGAGATTGTTTATCAATTGACACGTGCTTTATATCACCTAGTCCAGGGGTGACTTTGACTCAACTTACTGATTCTGAGAAAGACAATTTAAAAAAAAAAGTTCTGTACTAAAACTATTACTGATTTTGAGGTCAGCAACTAGATACAATGTTTCTATTATTGGATATTTACATCAATGAAGTAACTAATAAAATCAATCAAGTAAAATAGAACTGAACTTAATTGTAAAGGAAATATCAAGTCCAGTAAACAATTTTACATTACAAAAACATGGAATGGAATACAAATATTTTAAAGCTAACAGACAAACAATTAATTTAACTATACATAACACTGCAAATCGTATTTAAAAATAAATCGAATTTTCAAAAGCTGAATCAATTGAAAACTGATTGTCGTAGAAAATTTTATCTTATATGTTGCTTAATCTTTTAATTGAAGTTTCAGGCTAGTTAATTCAAAACTGATTGCCGTAGAAACCTTTTTCTTTTACGTAGCTTATTGTTTTGAATTGAAGTTTTAGTATGTGTTTGTCCATTTCTGACCAATGGTGACATGCCTGCATAATTGATGAATGATATGAAACAGAAGAAAGAAAACAGAATTCTATGAATACTGAAGCTATCAAGCCATCTCGTTTATTTATACATTTATACACATGAAACTAGTTTAGCTCGTAAAAAATAACAATGTTCCTAATCATATTTACATAAAAAACATATATGAACCTTTTTTGCAGGAATAATGCCGATAATTTGGTTGCGAGCATCAAAGGAACACGTGTATTATTGTCTGCAAACGCTGCTTGACTGTATATAAAAATTGTGTGCTTACATTATCCATGAAGATAATTTCCTTGAAGAGATTATGTTTTATTATTCTAACGGCTTTCTTAATAGGAAATTATTATTGATACTTTGATATACGACCTTCCTATTCATTTTCTAAATGTACATTTCAGGAAATCTAATGCATGTTTTTTTTCCCCCTGTCATGCCTTTAAAACAGAAGCGTCCCAAAAGATCCTATTGTATGGGGTAGTCCTTTTTCTTCTTCTTGCTCGTCTGTTTCATACATAAAATTATCTTGCCGTGCAAGTTTGCAACACAAGCATACATTTTCCTTAACTGTTGTTTTTTGGCCTTGACCACACAACATGTGTCTCGCTTCATTGACTCTTTATAATTTGCGTACTCCACACATCATGCATGTCGTTTCTTTGACTGTTGTTCCTTTGCGTACTCCACACACCATGAGTGTCGCTTCTTTGTTAGTTCCTCAACCTAATCCACACCTAAGGCATGTCTTTTCTTTGGTTTTAAGTTTCTTATCCGACTCTATATATCATGTGTCTCTCTCTTTGTTTGTTTGTTTTGTAACTGTTGTTCCTTAGCGTACTCCACACATCATGTTTGCCAGTTCTTTGAGCATTTGTTCCGTAACCTACTCCACACATTTTCTGTGTCTTTTTTATACTGTTCTTTCCTTAACTTGCTCCAAACATCATACGAGTCGTTTATTTGACTGTACTTTCCTTAACTTGCTCCAAACATCATGCGAGTCGTTATTTGACTGTACTTTCCATAACCTGCTCCATAAATCATGCGAGTCGTTTATTTGACTGTACTTTCCTTAACCTGCTCCATAAATCATGTGTGTCGTTTAGAATTCTGACCTCTCAGGAAATAATTTGTTTTATTGTTTCCTCGAATTCATAAACTCTTCCACAAAGAAACAAAGATAACTTTAAATCTGATTAGGAGCCACATTTAAGTTGTTTATGAAAAGCCGTAATTACTAGAACGTTGTTTTTTTGCCGATCTTATCAAATTTGTGTCTGCGAATACTTTACGTTCTTTGTTCATCACACGTGTATCGAAATTAAGCCCACTGATTACAAATATTTACAACATATATCTAACGGTGTCTTAATACATATTGATGTAAAAGTAAATCTCACTGCGTTTTCGCAGACAGATGGGCAAGCATTATATGAAAGTAGACATGAAGATACAGATACGGTTCTTGGATTGAGATTTCATGAAATTATCTGCATTAATTCATAGTTTATGTTGCCAAGGTTACCCCAAGTTAAAGCTTAAGCAAATATTTTAGCTGTACTTGAATGCCAAAAGCTAGGCCATTAAAACTATATTTGATGAATCATGCGCACAATCGTGTCGCTCCATCGTCTCGAAACTTGTAGCACAAAAGTGTCTTAAAATGATAAAGCCTCCCGTTGTGAAATGCCTGAGTCTTCAGCATTTTTCTATTGACAATTAACGTTAGAATACAAAGTGTACTACACTATTCTTTCTTTTAGCGAAAACATGTTGGGTTTTTAGTTCACTTTATCGGGGAAGGGGGGATTTAGTGGCTTCAGTTTTGCTTTCATATTCAATGGTACATCTACAAACAAAAGGATATATCATGAGGACACTGGAATAAAGTGACTTGCTCAGAGACAAATCACTACACAATCGATAATTGCGAACTTTTGCATACCCAACAAGGAAATAAATTATTCATAGACAAGGCAATTTATTGACATTTTGCGCCCGTGTGGAAACTTTGTCAGTTTCATGCGTAACAAATCGAATGATGGCACAGCAATTTAATTTCAACTGTTAAAAGTTTCACTGCATATGAAGAAGAAATGTTCATGATAAATGTCGATGCAAATGGAATAATGAATATTTATCTACAACAGTCTAGCCCAGATGTATTTGATTTGAATAATCTCCATTTGATAATATATGTATACAGTGTCTAATTCGTCCCAACTAAACACAAAGGAAACATAGATAGAATATTGATATTGCATAATTGTAACTGATTTTTTTTGTTGTTGTAAACAAAACGTACTAAAAGTTCTAATAAACCATAGGACTCTCTGTTTTAAACATGAAATGAGGTGCATTGTATTTGAGATGTTTTTAGAATACTTTGGATAGATCCAGGTTATGATTCTATTTTTAATTTTTTTTTCCTCTTCCGTTCAAATATCTTCATTATAAATATAAAAGGGTCCAATTTGAATTTCAATCTGTTAGTTTTTAATGATTGCGCAAGTACAATTTCATTTTGTAAGAGAAAATAATCACGTTTAAGTTCTACTATATCGCAGACTTTGACAATCTCAACAGATTTTCATTACCTCAACAGGTTTTGACGACCTCCACATTCTTTCATTTCCATGATGGCTTTTGACAATCTTAACAGTCTTTCATTGCCCCAACATGTTTTGACAACCTCCACAGTCTATCATTGCCATGATGGGTTTTGACAACTTCAACAGTCTATCACTGCCCCAACAGGTTTTGACAACTTCAAAAATCTATCATTGCCATGATGGGTTTTGACAATCTGAACAGTCTTTCATTGCCATGATGGGTTTTGACGATCTCAACGGTCTATCATTGCCCCAACAGGTTTTGACAACTTCAACAGTCTATCATTACCATGATGGGTTTTGACAATTTCAACAGTCTTTCATTGCCATGGTGGGTTTTGGCAATTTCAAATCTATCGCAATGATATGATAATCATATCATAATAATATGTAATGTATTACGCCAGCAGGTCAAAGACTGTTGATGTTGTCAAAGCCCATCATGACAATGATAGACTGTTGAGATTGTCAAAACCCATCATTGACAATCAATGATGGGTTTTGACAATTTCAACAGTCTATTATTGCCAATGATGGGTTTTGACAATCTCAACAGTCTGTCAGTGTCATGATGGGCTTTGACAACATCAACAGTCTTTGACCTGCTGGCGTAATACATTGCATATTATGGCCACTGATAAACGTCGTCTGAAGAGAGAAAATGAATCACACATAGAAAAACACAAGACAGAGTAATTACAATATAACGCCGGTAAGCGGAAAATTGGGGAAAGAATAGACGAATGTACTATATATTTACTATTTGTGTGAAATACTTATGTTCGCATATTTCGTCAATGCAACAACAAACGAGTTTCAAGACTTGACGAACAGTGATTCGTCTGTTGAAAGATAAATTTCTCTTCGCCAATTCACGAATTAAAAATAACAGTTGATAAAATATCAGTATAGGTTTTCATTCTGTTGGTTAGTTTTGGTAGAGCGCAAGCATTCAAATTCTTGAGTTATGCTACCTTATCATTGTCCAAAGTTTTTAAATAAAAATGTAACAGGAATCAAAATGTTCAAACAGTAATATCTGTAAAGTCTGTAACAGTTTCATAACGCTTCATTTAGCTCTTCTTAATGCCTGCAATTGTTTTTGTAGCGTTTTATTATGTAAGATGCGAATTATTTTCTTTGGCATTACATTTACTTACTTCGCAATGTTAGGATTAGCTATTGAAATATCATATCATACATGAAAAGTTTATATCATCGTGATGAAAGAAAACGTATAACTTTAATATGTCATACCTCATTCCTGACTTTAAAATGCAATGAATCGAAAAGTTAAATTTTAAAAAAAAAAAGTTATTCCCTGTTTCATTCGCTGAACATTGCATTGGTGTTCAAGTAAACATTCCAAACAAAATATTCGTGATGTTTGTATTACATGAACAGTCTGGCACGTTTGTATGACATGAACAGTCTGCCACTTTTATATGACATGAACAGTCTGGCACGTTTGTATAACATGAACAGTCTGGCATGTTTGTATGACATGAACAGTCTGGCACGTTTGTATGACATGAACAGTCTGGCACTTTTATATGACATGAACAGTCTGGCACGTTTGTATGACATGAACAGTCTGGCACGTTTATATGACATGAACAGTCTGGCACGTTTGTATGACATGAACAGTCTGGCACTTTTATATGACATGAACAGTCTGGCACGTTTATATGACATGAACAGTCTGGCACGTTTATATGACATGAACAGTCTGGCACGTTTGTATGACATGAACAGTCTGGCACGTTTATATGACATGAACAGTCTGGCACGTTTCTATAACATGAACAGTCTGGCATGTTTGTATGACATGAACAATCTGGCACGTTTGTATGACATGAACAGTCTGGCGAGTTCCTCCACATAAAATAAATGAAGTTTGAAGTACATCAAAACATTTTAATTTTGATGACCCTTTTTCTTTAATTTGTATTGGAAATCAACGCGATATATTAATCCCGTTTAAATTACCAATTCTTAACTCTGCATCTTATCCATAATTTTACCATTCGCATCTCAAGTAACAAATATTTGGTTTTCTCTGTCCTTATCGACATGCTGTATTTTTAATTCGATTCTAAATTTTCTAAATTAATTAAAATGAACTACAGAAAATAGGATAAATAAATTCTGCATTATATAATGCTTTCATTGCAATAGTTTCTCACAAAACAAAGACCAGTTTCGAGATTATTTGTGTCATTGCAAGCAGACGGGCAATGGGGATAACTGCCGAGTCAGCCAAATAAGTGTAATATCGACTTTGATTAATGCCATGGATGACGTAGATGTTTATGACGGATGAGCAAGGCGTGCTCGCGATATTAAGTAACAAGATTCGACTGCTTCAATAAAAAGGTCTAAAAAGTGAAGCGCGCAACAATTTATTTTCGCCTGAAGTGAAAGTGATTGTAAATAATGACTGCTGATGTTTTACCTTAGGGCCAATATATTTTATCTTCAGGGATGATATATACAGTTTTCTTTGCGGTTCTCGGAAGACCGTATTCCTTATAAGGGCTTGTTTTGTAATGACAGTTCTGAGAATTTTATTTAAATTTGTAAGCGACACTGCTGTTTAAATTGTTAGAGAGAATTATATTTACTATGCTTATCTACCAGTAATTGTCAAAAGGAGGTAACACTCTCACATTAATAACCCACGAGTACCTTATATTGGACTGCATTGTAATATATTTGTATCTAAAGTGGTAAATATAGACGATTCTAATTGATTGTTAATGTTTATTCGTGCTCGATACCGATTACACATGTATGAAATGTTTTGACATTCTAAGCAGTAATTTGTGAAAACTGGAAGACATATTGTAATTATATAGGCGTCCGTCTGTTAACATCATATGGATTCGTGCAGGCCAAAGTTAAATCCTATATTAAAATGGTCTATAACATTGACATTTTGGGTAAATGGTAATATTGTTAAAAGTGGCAAACCTCCATTTGGGTTAACGCAGTAACATTGTTAGAGCTGACCTCAGTATTCGTCACTATAATTACGTACTGAAAATCGTCTGCTACAATGGCCAGTAGGTTTAACATGGGAATGGTATTGTAGAGACAGGCGGGAAATCTTATGTGAAACTGGTTCGTTGGTTTAACATAAAGAATATAAATTAAAGAGCCAAACGGAAATTAACCACTGTCGTCGATTTACATTTTGGTTCATTTTCTAGAACCAAAAAGGAAACTTATCACCGCCGTATGTATACATTACCCATAGGTTTAACATGAGATTGGTTTTATAGAGCCAAATGGGAAATCCTATGTTAATTTAGTGATTGCTATCTGCCGATTCCTTGTTGACAAAATTAAAGGGCCGTATGGGAAATGTACTGCTAAGTTAATTTTATTAGTATCAAAATACAGCACACGTACAATCCAGGATCCGTTTTTTATTACTCTCCAAACATACAACTCTACCATCCAAACACACACCCTTCCATCTAACGGAAAGAGCAGTAAATATTGATACGCACACTATCACACACATGCAAATAAACATGATGGAAGATTTTAAGTTTTAGTTGTCAACAACGTAGACATATACAAACACGTACATCCAGAATCATTTTAAAAAAGTCGTTTTGGCAAAAAAGATTATTATTTCTCTTTTTTTGCTGATCTTGATAACCCTGAATAGGGCGAATGGAGTTGTTAACAGAAGATTAGGATTAATACACACCACACCATATCACTGTTCTACTGCTCAAACGTCTTTGCAATATTTTTTTTATATAAAAAAATCATTATCAGATTTTGTTTGAAATTTTCATTTATAAATCAAGTTTTAAATATCGCTTTTTCTCAGTTTTCATTATTGTAAAAGTGTAATTTTCAAATTCAGTTTCCAGTGTACAGTTTTTAATGTTCAATTCCAAATTTTGCTTTTATAAATTATCATTTCCTAATTTTCATTTTCAGTTTTGATATTTCATTTTAGATTGTGATGTTGCTTTGGATAACAAATTGTTGTCTCAAAATAAAAATTGACTGAGAGAAAGCAAACTTTTCCATTCGAGTCCACATACGATAAAACTAAGTGATATAGTCTTTTATAGAAGTTAGACAAGATGGAAAAGAAGGATGTTATGCATCATACATGAATTGTTTCTACTTGTTAATACAATTACAATCACGTTCTGTCTATTTTTGAAAATGCGAAGATTGGTCGTACTTACACATACTATACACCTGAAGGAATCAAGACAAAATTTTAATCAGAGGATATTGTGGTTCAAGTTGGTGAAGCAAAACGGTAAATTGGAAGATATAAACCAAGAAGTGCTAGAATGAACTTTTAACTTGCCTCATTGACAACGAGTGACTTCGAAAGAAGACTATGTGTACAATATCGAGAGCATTCTCTATCAAAGAACAGGTAAAGTGGTAAACTTCAGCTTCAAGACGTGAAAATTCGTTGGAAAGATTATAGACCTAGTTTCGATTTTTAGATTGCAGCTCCACATTTTATCGATCATAAACAGCGGTGAAAGGCAAACCACTGAATACAGCAACAATCTATCTAAAGTACCTCTCTTCAAGAACTACAAAAATAACAACAACCATAAGTACTGTGGGTGTGTAGTGGAGAATGTTTCCGAAAAAAACAAAACCGTCTTTTTTAGCCAGATCTTTGTGGCGTGTTGTGTCATTGGAAATTTGACTTTTCAACATGGATATACACAACTGTGGTATGTTTTAGTCAACCGTTGTTTGGCTATTTTCTTCCTAGTCCTTCATCGAAATATACTGACAGTAACAATAACAACGGTTGTTTCACCAATGCCAGTCAAACCAGCAACCCGTCTATCGTCTGCAATCCTTTTGGGACAATTATTCCCCTTTGACAAGGAGTAACTCTTCCAAAAACAGAACCATCGAGCTATGAACAATCCTTTTTATTGATCTATAACCAGAGACAGTTCTATGGAGTGTTTCCACCAACACACAGCCCAATTACCTCAAGCCAAACTGGTGAATCAAGAAGCTTGTTGGGAACAGTTTTGGTAGAAATCATTTATCTCATTCAAGTCATGAATGTGGATTAAGATGAAGCCAGGTTCCTCGTTAAATATTCATCGAACAAATTTGAAGAACACTTGGACAAAAATGAGTGCCATAAAATAGTTCAACGTATTAAATTGTATTTTTCCGATGGCAATGTTAATCCGAAGGTCCATTATAACATATGACTGACCCTTGTCCATCATAACATATGACTGACCATTGTCCTCCTTGCCTATATAATTATGATAAGTCGCCCCATCCTCCAATTTTACTACTGCTATATTATTCTTTATGATCATTCAAAGTGTTGAACAAGATCATATTCTCTTTTGGTTGTGCTACTCATTTCTGTTAATCTTCCGGATGTAAAAAATAACTGTAGATCGTTTGCATCCGTTTTATACGTTTAACATCATATTTATCAAATTAACAATGAGATAATCAAACGATGTGAACCATTAAGGCTTCCGCCACGATCAGATCTGTATTCCCTCTATTTTCTATTTCAAAGATCCGCTAGCACTGCAGCAAATTTGGCTAATGGTTAACATCAATGACATCTAAATAAAACATAACTCGTTTTGTAACATAACCTATTTGATCGCCATTTGCAGCGTATGGAGAAAAAGTGTGATTGATCACCTGATTAACAGAGTGCAATAAATGTAAAACATTCTACATTTGCCCGTTAAACTCGAGAAAACGGCATAACAGAATATGTCAATACATAAATGCGTCTCTTCGATTTTGCATTTTTTCATATTTGCAACATATACAACATGTCGTTATCTATTGAAATTAATACATCATTTCCGGTCAATATTGGCTAAATATACATCCTTTGGACACGTCAATGTTGTAAGCATTTGAAAGACTAATCTATGCCCAAAAGACGTGGCAAGTTATTTAATACCAAGTTATATGTTATTCAATATGAACTTATTAGTTGATCTTCGTTTTTCCCCATGAACCACCCTCGAGAAAGAAGCACATCTCGTTCTCGCAGAAAACGATATTATTCGATCCATTCGAGTTCCCATCGAATTCATAATATACACGATTTAGCTCTATTGGAAAGGTCAGGCTAATGATGAAGTGCTCTTTAAACGTCCCAACCCCCTCCCCCACCCCCAACCAACAGAGAGCTCTTACTATTTGCTTTTATTGCCTTGAAAAGAAAAAAACTAATTTTTAGATTTAACGTTTCAGAAACCATTTTAATGCATTTCTTTAAAATGCACTTCTACTGCAGTTGCTATGGTGTTATATCTTACCAGGGAATTTACTTAGTTATTTAATGACTCCTTTTGACGTCGGATAATTAATTATTTTCTTACATGCGTCCTTTCGAGATGATGTTTAAAGAAATACATAATGGAATTACTGGTTCTGTTTAGTTGTCCCGACACATAGAAATAAATACACAGTTATTACCGAAACGGAGATAGAGAAGTAAACACTGAGCAAGAAAGGAAATTAGTCTGATATTCAATATCGCTCGGCGCTGTATACACTCACAAGAATGTACGTCTTTCAATGACTTCACTTATATATAAGAATAAGAATCAACGAAAACACAAATGTAGAACATCCATTGACACCAGCAGAATGAATACTTGTTTCCTAGTTTGTATATGTAAAAGTAGGAGAAAAGAAATTATATATATATATATATATATATATATATATATATATATATATATATATATATATATATATATATATATATATATATATATATATATATATATTGTCACTGAAAACAGCAGGATGTGAATTTATTTTGATTTTAATCTATCTGCCGATTTCTAGACTTTTACATAATCCGCATGAACCCCACTTGACTGTGATTCGGGGTTAAAATAAACCAAATCTAATGTACTATCCGAATCAAAACCAACCTAAAAGTCAAAATAAGTATGACACTAACAAGCCATAATTTAGATCAGACATCCTTACAAATTGCCTTTTCTGAAAGAATCCTTAAATTTACCATGTCTCTCGTTTGTTGGTCTTAAGATTAAGTGCTTACAAGAAATTGGGCCCATGTTGTCATTATGGATAGATCCTTGTACAGAGAAATCACACTAGGAGAACATGTTTTGATAGCATGCTTAAAAGTGAGGTTTAATTGTCACATTTGCTGCTATGCTATTGCTTCCAACGAGGTAAACCAGCTGCGTGGCAGAACCCAGTATCCATAATATTGATATTGTAATACAATACAAGGTAAAATTGTTTCTGTTTATATCTACTTCATTGGTACAATAAGCATATGAAATAATGGTCTCTTAAGTTAAAAGTCATAACCGGCACTAATAGCTTAAGAACGAATCCACTTGACAGTATTCACGATTTACACATCCACCAGGCCGTCGATTAATACTGAAGTGGCTTTGGGTTCTACGTTCAAATCACAGAAACTTCTGTCAGTGTGAAACCTTTTTCCGTTCTTGCTGTGTTTTATGTACTATATCTATCTCTTTCAATAAAAATCCTTCACAAGGTGTCAACAGTTATTAAGCGCTTACCATCGGGCCCGAAGAAAAGAAATAAACCTCATATCAGAGAAAATACTATCATAATGGCCATATGATCTCCTTGATGTAATATTTGTCATATCTGTCTCTCTCTCTCTCTCTCTCTCTCTCCAGGAAAGGAAGCTGAGGTAGCTCATTTGATACAGCTACGAACTTAGAATCGAACGGTCACGGGTTCGATATCCGCCCAGACTAGTCAGCCCAGGTCTGCCACTTAATCAAGTCCACGAAAAAGGCACTTAGCTCCAGTTTCCTTAGTCTTATATAACCAATAGTATGTTAAAGGTACCGTTAAAAAATCATCGGGAGCAATAATATTTCTTGACTATCATTTTGGTTAGTGCAAATATATTTCGCTTTTAATGAGAACAGAATAATGTTAAATTTGTTTTCGGACACATTTCATATGGTCATTACAAGAGTCTGGGTGAGGCAATAACGATTTGGCATTTAGTTATTTGGAATCCCATGTTAACAGATTTACGTTTGGAAGCACGTGATGATGAACACCAGCATATTTCATTCTGGCCATTTATTACGTTTCTCCAATTTCAGTTTCTCTGGTGCCCTGTGCGTGCGTAGTTCCTTTAAAATCACTCTAAAGTTATGAGTCATTTCTCATTTTGAGACCACAGAAAAAAAATCTATGCGATTCCAATTGCTTTTATTCGCAATATATAGCATGTGATTTCATTTAAAAATGTATATACACCAACAAGAAGGGACGCGGTGATCAGTTGTAGATTTGCTGTACTTATAAAGAAAAAGTGTCTTGCAAAAGCCAGATTCCTCTTTATAGCTACAGATAAATATAACTATACATGTATATAACTATAGATATATCCCTTTACCCGTGAATGCATCTATATATGCACACGCGCTCACAAAGCAAATTATATGTACTGTCAGTAATGTTATAAAACAAATTTCTATATTTTTTGTACAACTTAAAATAAAGAACTCACGATCAAACAAAGTATCAAGAAGAAAAAAGTTTTGATCACTGAGGAAACAAGGGAAATTCATTGGTTTCCTTTAGCATTGCTCTGTACTACGGAGTTACTCTAGCATTTTGCTGCTAAATGATATAGCGTAGCTGTATAGAAGATGAGTCATCACATTCTAGTTCCAGATCCAGATCATAGCCATTTGACGCTTAAGTCAGTTTTAACTATCATCTGTAAGAACAATGCCACTTTTCCGAAATGCAAGTCAAAACGTCTGTTAAATCATCATATAGGCAATACCATAAAATAACCTCTACCTCAAATCAACAAAAACTAATAATATTTAATTGGTGCTGTTATTGGAGTTATGTCCCTTTTCTGCGAGGCTTACTCCACTATCAATTTTGTATTGGGTAAATGGCACTAATATTCGTTTTGTTAGTAAAGAACAACATTAATACTTGTCTTGTTTGTTTCAGTTAAGTTTTAGACTTTGTGTGGGTTATCAATAATTGACATTTGTTTCATTAATCACGTTCTTCGTGATTGTGACAGTTAATACACACTTCTCGAATTTACTATTACAATAGAGCTGTTTGTGATCCTTTCAGCTGTACTGGATAGCACTGTGCCTTCGAGAATACAATATATGGCGAAACGAAGGATAAAGATTTGACGCCCTAAATGATTCACATATAACATCATTTTGTTACAAGAAGAATGCATTCGGATACTTATAGGTTTCTACAAGGACGCCATCCCCCACAGTCCTTGCTAGAAATATAGATTTACATCCAATTTACTGAGACACGTAGCAATGATCCACTTTTATATTTACTGTACGCAGCTTTTACTGTTCACAAATGAAGGTAAAACCGATAGAATCATATTTCATCCTAAGGTAATACCCAATCGTATGGAATGGCTGTGATTTATGATTTGTAGATGTTGCACTTTTTTGCTTTGTGTGGAGTCATAAAGAGAAGCCATGATATTAGAAGAAAAAAATCCAGAAAAAAGTACTTGTAGATTTCATAATATATTTCAGAGGCGTTCGATACATACTCTTCTTAAGATATATTCTATACATACTCACTGTAATTGAATGACTTTATATACTCACTGTACTTGAGTTACGTTATATAATTGAGTGACGTTATATACACACTATACTTGAGTAACGTTATATAATTGAGTAACGTTATATACACACTTTACTTGAGTTACGTTATATAATTGAGTTACGTTATATAATTGAGTGACGTTATATAAGACGTTATATAATTGAGTGACGTTATATAATAGAGTGACGTTATATAATTGAGTTACGTTATATACACACTATACTTGAGTTACGTTATATAATTGAGTAACGTTATATAATTGAGTTACGTTATATAATTGAGTTACGTTATATACACACTATAATTGAGTGACGTTATATAATTGAGTTACGTTATATAATTGAGTGACGTTATATACACACTATACTTGAGTTACGTTATATAATTGAGTAACGTTATATAATTGAGTTACGTTATATAATTGAGTTACGTTATATACACACTATACTTGAGTGACGTTATATAATTGAGTTACGTTATATAATTGAGTGACGTTATATACACACTATACTTGAGTGACGTTATATATTCAGTGTACTTGAGGTGTATTATATACTCACTCTATTGTATGTCCCCTTTATATACTCGCTGCTCTTGAGTGACGTTATATACTCTCTTTTTTGTGTGATATTATATACCCACTCTACTTGAGATATGGTTAAATTACTCATGCTATTTGATCGATATCATATACTCTCTCTATCTGAGTGATGTTATATACTCTCTCTACTTGAATGATATTACATACTCACTCTGTTTGTGTGTGTGTGTGTGTGTGATATTTTTAACGTAGCTTTAAAGACCTTTTTTAGTGATATCGCTACGATGTCTGCATTGTGACAGTTTGTAGTGATGTTCTTCACTGGGACATCATGCCGCAGACATGCAGCATCATGTCCAACCAAGTCACATTATCCTGACACCAGGCCGACAAGTCCTAGCACTAAATTCTTAAAGCTAGTACCATTGTTATAAGTCTTTGGTACGACTCGACTGGGGTTCGAACCCGCGACCTCTTGCAAGCGAGGTGGACACTCTAACCATTAGGCTACCGGAACGTGATGTTATATATTCACTCTGCTTGTGACGTTATGTACTCATTCAACTTGAGATGTTGAATACTTACTCTTAGTGTATACTATAGGTCATATACTCAATCTGTCCAAATTAACATATCGACATATGTCAATCACATACAGCTTATCGATGGTCCAAGTGGACCGCTGACCAGTTAGACTACCATTTGTTCGGCATTCCCCCGTACACCGCTTGTCGGTCAGAAACCTCTCGAAATGTACACATGCAACCGTTTGATTGGTCATAATGTACAAATGCAACCGTTTGATTGGTCATAATGTACAAATGCAACCGTTTGATTGGTCATAATGTACAAATGCAACCGTTTGATTGGTCATAATGTACAAATGCAACCTTTTGATTGGTCATAATGTACAAATGCAACCTTTTGATTCTTCAGAATATTTTGGAGTAAGATTTTGAGTCGATTCAAGTTTTAACGTTTCTTCTTATGTAGCATGTGCGTGTTCTTCTGCTGTCGCTCAACTTTCTGTCACACAATTATGATAAATTGCTCAGCAGGGACTTAACACTGTTGTTAAATTATGCACACTCAACCTCCCCCCAAAGAAAACATAAAGTTTAAGAAAAGGTTGATAGGCTAACGAATAGGCAGGGTATAATTGTAACCGATCAGAAAGGTTCTAGTTTGCATTCCTCAGGCTGGAAATACAGTTTGAATTGCAAATCAGATACTTAACAGACTTACGTACAAACATTTTTGTTCAAATGAGACGTTTATGGATAAACTTGTGCATTAAATATTATTCATTTATTTATTTATATAGACTGAAACATGTATTTACAACATAAAACTCATTTACCGCTTCTAAATTCGGAGATTTTACAAGAAATACACGTGTCATACTCAAAAGAATGATATGTTTAATACATAGAGGTATACATCACTAGTAAGAAATGCTAATCTGTCTAAAATCAGACAAAATTACACTGTTCTTCTGTGTAAGAACATGAAA
The DNA here is from genome assembly GCA_028554795.2 of Sinohyriopsis cumingii. Taxonomy (NCBI): domain Eukaryota; kingdom Metazoa; phylum Mollusca; class Bivalvia; order Unionida; family Unionidae; genus Sinohyriopsis; species Sinohyriopsis cumingii. Next base: position 74,851,348 of record CM068840.1, on the reverse strand, counting down.
ATGCCGCATCAGAGGAAATGTCCGAATGACCCTAATTCACCAGGAAGGAGTAGGGTCTGAACTACGTTATATCTTGTAACTACACGCTGGACTTCGTATTAGCTTACTCGTTCCATGTATTGCTTCGGATTTCGAATTCTTTCTTCGAGACAGAGTGAAATTCGATTTTATGTTGAAATTTGAAGAGTTTATTTTATAAGTGTCAATATAAATGTTACTTGGAAATAACTTTCACTGTGAATGGTTCACAACAGAAAAGCGTATAGCGTTAAGATAGAATATTATTCGGTTAAAAGAGTTGGAAAACATGGATTTCAAACCTGTTTCATTTTCAGCATTCGAGTTTTCAGGCAGGGGTCCACAAGAGGGATATATCTATCAGTGCAGTGAGTGGTGGATAAAGATAGGCAAATGTCATAAAACTGTTGTTGAATATTATCGTAAAGACGATTCTGCTAACCTGATCTTGAGCAAAAATAAAAATTCCTGAACAAATGTCCTCAAAAAAGTGTAAGACCTACCATATTTTTTAAAATTAAATATGAAACAAAAGCCCCAAAACTGAATATATAAATAACCGTGTCCATTTATTCAATCATTTTTCTAATTGGCTTGTTTATTTCAAATTTTCCATTCACAGTTTTATAAAACATTGTGAAACGCTGTTCTTTATATACAAAACAGATTCATATATTAGAAGAATGAGTGAATAAATGGACAAGGTTGTTCTGAACAGATTTTGCGATGAAGCATAGCTATAAAATAAATAAAACCTCCAGCCACAGACACGTATCCATCGTTGTTCAATCGTAATATGCATCGTTGTTCCATCTTTTTTGTTTACAGAGCTGCTGCAGATGCACCGTTTTCCGTCGCAGCACGCTGATTAGATTAGATAAAAGTAAATTAAATTACTATAGCAGTAGCTGAATCGATAATTGTTGTTTTGAAATAAAATTAATTAAATTCTTTTGCATAGCCCTTTGAAGACTAAGCGTTTGCAATCCATCACGTTTCAAATTATAGATTAAACCTAGTGAGCTATGTAAAGACACGCTGCTTGATGTTGCTGTGTTGCTACACAATTGCATAAGAAAGGGTCATTTTAGATTTAATGAAATAATATTAAAATAAAATTAGTCTTTTCTTTCATATTATTTATAATGAATTAACAAATATTTTTTTCCTTTTTTTCTTCTTAGTACCAATGATACAAGCAACCATGGAGTTTTATTTTAATTTTAATTAGAATGCTCTTTTAATTTTTTTTTGTAATAACGAAAATGATATTTATAGCAATTGTATGAAGCTCTGGAAGAAAACCGGTTGTGTTATGCTGGTTTCATAAATTTTAAACAACACCATAAGTTTGGAACAATAGGAATTGAAATTAATAGCAAATATACGTCTTTTTATAGCGATGGTATATTATATGTTAGGCTGTGAATTGCTTGATTTTCAAAGTGAAATAAATGTGATAATTCCCAAAAGTGAAATACAATAAACATTTTCACTGCCGCGACGATACCATTATTATCAAGTTATCTGAGCTGCTGTTAAACGATTACGTGATGTACTGGTAAGTATGGCTGCCTCACATCCAAATTAATAAAGTTCATAATTCAACAATAAGCATATACTGTGCATCTTGGAATGTCCTTTCTTGCCTTGAATTAGGAAGAACTATGCTACTGCTAATATGTTTGATCAACAAAGACCAAAACAACGCATAACATAAACGGTAAACCGCTGATATTACCGCGAGGGATACAGTATTTTATGTACCTCTTGTAGTGTCCAATTACAAATTGATGAAATACACTGATAAAAAATGTTGAAACAAAAAGTGTCAAATGAATCAACGAAGCTGTCCGCAGTTGCTGTGCGTTTATTCAGAGTTGTTCAAGCTTTTCCGGATATTATACGGCTGTATTTGTAACATATTTATGTAAATACAAGTTTCTTGATCTTATCTAAAGCAGTTACTGGCAATTTTGCCATCTTCTAGTCTCAAACCCTCTAAATATTTAAAGGTCGAGAATTTTGTTCAAATGCTAAATAGCGATCGGTCATAATTAAAAATGTGAGATACCCTGATTTGGGAACGCACAAGAAAGCGAATTTGAATTTTTAAAATGCATAAGATACTTTCTGTTAAATTTACAAGGATCTCGCAAAAAATGCTTCCCGATGGCTTGCACGCGGTAAAATTATTCAATAAATTTCAGATCGAAGAACAGTTGTGATCGAAACAAAAATGTACACATGACTATTTCTGAACTATGTTTAATCTATCTTTTGTCAGTCAACCAGAAGCATGATTTGCAGTATATAACAATTAATTCTTGGTAAATGCAGTATGAAATATAAAACAATTCTTGGACCATGCAGTATGAAGTATGAAATAATTAATTCTTTGTCAAGGCAGTATGAAATATGAAACAATTATGTCTTAGTCAATGGCTAAATATACAGTGATAAAGAGAAGACAAAATTTAACCTCATTCGGGATTAAAATTGGTTTAACAAATATTGCTTTTTGTAATAGACCATATAATTAGAGGAAAATGAAACCACATACTAAAATCTACGTTATATCTTCATTATAAAATCAGACAGTGCTGAGGGACACTATACTTATGGATCGCCTCAACATATTTTGGCCAAATGGCTAGCTGAATATGTGACTTATATTGGTGTCGTGCATTTGTGACTTCAAATATATTACCATCGCAACAAAGTAAAACGTCAGAGAACCAGTGAACTGAGAACAAGTAAATGCTTATCAGTCTATAGCTGTAAAATAACAACACGGCTTCCATAAGTAAAACAGAAAAGCATCACTTATTAATTTCGAAAGAGTATGATTCATGTTTAGTTAATCTACGGGATGTAAATCTTGTGACAAAAGTATGTTTCTGGTATTTTCATACTTAAATGTATATTTAACGAACATAAAATATTCGCCACGCCACCGTCTAGATGGAATGAAGAACCCAATCCAGAGAGTCGAAAGGCGAAGTTTGTTCGCCGATCGTTTCTGTAGCCTAAATTAAAAACGAATTTAGATAGCCTAGAAAAGTATTAGCCAGTGGCATTTCAACGCCTACATAAATAATTTTGATGTTTATATATATATGTTTGGCTGAATGACAGTATGGTCTATAGCGCTCACATTTACAGGTCACTGACATCCCACCTCTGCGAGAGTTCAAGTCTCGGCTTGGTTCATGTGGGTGTGTGAGGAACATTGCCAGTAACTTCCCGTAGATGGATGGATCTTCCCCTGGGATTTCCAGTTTTTTTTTCTTTTATCAAATATAATGACCGCCATTATAGCCTTTGTTTTAACAATGGTGTTAAACTAACGAAAACAAACTAAATTTTTATCTGCAGCTGTCTGGGAATTTTGTAGCTGTCGATAAGTAATACCAATGTGGACAGTTCAACATTGCGAACTTCTAGGAATTGATATGACGTAGCACGTGCGTTCAGATTGTGACAGCAGCTGCGAGTAACCAAATCCGATCTCTCAATTTTATGAAGTGCCATTGTATCAACTGGTTAATGGTCACATCCTATAGTAATCCCTACGAATAAATCTATTTCCTTTCTTAAATAAATCTTTGCCTTCAATCCAACATTATTAATTTCTGAAAAGTGTCGACGATGTGACATGGGCGTGCATACATTCCGTGCGAGTATCCAAATCAGGTCTCTAATTTGTATGACGCGCCATGTATAAGCTGGTTAATGGTTACACGCTATTGCAGTCGCTAAGAAAAAACATCAATTGCTTTCATAATTAATCAGTGTTTTTATCAATGGAAAGAAGTGCATAATTTTCAAATGCCGTGACAATATGCCAATCCTTGGGGCAGAATACACGAATATTTAATGTTTAAATATGACATTGTATATATTAGTTATTGGCATCAAACGTTTAATTTCCTTTATTTTGGCGTATGATTGATGGGTGTAATTTGGGTTATCGACAATACTGACCTTCAGATGTGCATCTGTAAAAAAAAACTGCTAGCTCCGCTTGGTCATTTTCACTTCGAGCACTTCTTGGGTAAATTGTATTTTTTTTTAAAAAAAAGGGCTGATAACCTTTATTTCATATAATATATTTGGTAAATCATTCATTGCACTTTCCAAAACTACTTTTGTCTAGTCTGGAATAATGTCTTTTTCCCTATTTTTTAACTGATAAAGATAGTGTACTTTAGACAAATTAAGACGGATTATTTTAGTACACTTTGGTTAGCTGTGTGCTTAGATCATATATAATTTCCACAAGTACAATATCCAAAGAAATTTAAGCCACATTACATGGAAATAACATAGGGTTGTGTCAAAATTTTCTCCACTGTGTATGTTGCAAATATAAACAACTTTACCATACACCCACCACTCTCTCAGAAGTTCATAATATCTGTAGAGCGCTCTCTATACACTTAATCTCGTACTCAGCACGTTTAAAATTTTAAAAAACTATGTTTATCGACAACGCATTCTTCAAAAATGCACGATTTAACATATTTGTTTGCTTAATTCATTTACTTCCTAAAATAATTATAAAAATAGTACTAGAGGCTTCCTCGCTTCGCGCTCACCATTAAGAGGTTAGTGGTAGGACTGGTCGACCTGGTGTCAGGATAATGTGACTTGGTAAGACATTATGCTACATGTCTGCGTCATGATGCCCCAATGCTAGGCATCACTATAAACTGCCACACTGCAGACAGCGATATGGCTGAAATATTGATAAAGCTACTTTGAAAATCCAAATCACACACACATTTTGAATTCATTCTAACTTCACTGTTTCAGTAGTAATAGCACACATGCGGGTGGTTGTTACAGTAATGTGTTTTCATGCGTGTAGCAGTTACATCAATGTGTTTTCTTCACCCATGGGGTTCTATTACCGTATGAATAACAAACACACGGGTCTTTGTTACACCGTGTTACTTCACTGTTGGAGTAGGGTTACACTATTAATAAAATACATGCGGGTGGGTTGCTTCTTCCGATTTTATGTCATCATGGTATTTTTTAAGGCAGTGGCAGCATCATTGGAATCGTGCCCAGTCTGTCTTGTCATGACTTACGAACCCAGATACTTAGTAGGTGGTTTCTAAACACATAGATATATAATGCCGATGAAAAGTAATGTTAAACAGAAGTATAGAGGTAAACACTCCCTTAAAAAAGTATGCAGATAAATCCTTACAAATAAATGTAAATGTGTGATCTTTAGCGACAACGAAATTAAAGGTAAAAATGTTACAATTATAATAAAACAGTATTAAATGAAAAATAAATGCAAAAAGGATTAAGGTATAGGATAATTTTTAAAATATAAATCACATTCTTTATATGTGCAGGATTCCCTTGAGTGGTACTTCGTCATCACGCTTCTAACTCGGATGTGCATCAAAGGACTTCTCTCTCATGGTGCGGAAGTCGATTTAATGTTTAGGCAATTACTATATATGCATGTTGGTATTTCCAGAAAGATAATATGGATCCCAGAACTTCTCGTTTTTCATCTTATATGACTACAACTGATTAATATTTTGTAGTTGAATTTATTGAGATATTCGATTTACCATTCCAAACATGAGGGTGGGGTCTTATTTCGAAATCAACAACTAGGGTGGTTATTTTGACCAAAAGACTTTGAAATATACTTTCATTTTTTATAAAAATAATTTTCTTATAAATAAAATATTAAAAATTGCTGTTAACAAATTAAGTAATTATTTATTTTAGACATGCATTATAACTAACTTTCAACCCAAAGCCGTTCATGATGGCGTGTTGTGTCGACTATTTCAACTGTAGGCGTGAACATTTTTATACAAGTCAATCACAAATACGTTTAAATGGCAGTTAAACGGTTGATTTAGCTTGCTAGTCGATCAGTATTCCTCAAAGATAATTATATATCCTGCCGAGGAAAACACGTATTAAAAAGCGTTGATATTTTAGGAAGAGTCCAGCCAATAGATGCAATCCAGCATAAACTGGATGTATATCGCACTATGATGTCACAATAAATGTGATGCGTATTAAAAAAGAAGGAAATTATCGGTTTTGGCAATGCTCAGACATGAATTTTCTTTTTATGACCCAGTTTAGCACCCGACCTCCATTGTAAAAGTTCTTAGCGATTGACAAGTTTTGTCTCAAAATTTGTAATGACAACAGACACAGATCATCCAACACTAAAGAATAAACAAAGCTCGTAAAGCTGTCACATTTAGATTTAACATCAGTAAGGGCGACTACATGACCACGGTGACGTACACTGTATCTGAGACATAGCAAGTATGAATCCTTTTCCAAGGAGTCTGGCAAACAATTTTTTCTTCTTGTGTATTTGGGCCTCATATTTATAGTCAGTGGCATAACATGGACCTCGCATTTATAGTCAGTGGCATAACATGGACCTCACATTTATAGTCAGTGGCATAACATGGACCTCACATTTATAGTCAGTGGCATAACATGGACATACATTTATAGTCAGTGGCATAACATGGACATACATTTATAGTCAGTGGCAAAACATGGACATACATTTATAGTCAGTGGCATAACATGGACCTCACATTTGTAATCAGTAGCATAATTTGGACCTCACATTTATAATCAGTTGCGTAACATGAAAGTCCACTTAGACCGCTATCTTGTAAGCTAACCTGTACTCCTGAAAAAAACTACAATGGTGCAAACAGCACTGAATCAAATTGAAAGAAAACATCACAAGTATGATTCATTATTAATACATACATAGAAAAAGCAAGTTCATTTAAATTAATGCAACTTTTGTCATTTAATCACAGTATCACTGTACAAATTGAACCTATCAAGCTGTCAACGCGGTCTCTAAGAAACGCATTGCTTCTTCTCCGATTTTTCCTTGAGATTTATTAACCAATGACGAATGTTGCTTTCATTCATAAAAACAAATCGGTCATAAACTCTTAAGCAGAAAATAAAATGTTAATTGGGTTCAGTATTGTGACTTTGGCCTGGGAAATCAAATGAAAATATTGTGTATCAGCCGATTCCAAAATGGTCACGTGCACTAAATATTCCAGCCCTTTAATTCAAATGCTACTATTTCCAGAATATGTAGCATAACCTGAGGTCCGTTTTTGATTGGCCGTGTCTCAGTTGGTGCGTTTCTGATTGGCCGTGTCTAAGGTGGTACGTTTTTGATAGGCCGTGTCTAAGTTGGTACGTTTTTGATTGGCCGTGTCTAAGTTGGTGCATATGCTGTTTTCAAGTTGGTATGTTGTGACAAAGAATGTTTATATCGTGTCCAAGTCATTGCACATGTGTGTAAAGCTAGAGGTTTGTTATTGCGTATGTGCAGCTAGTGCGTAACATGTGTAAAATAAACTTGTTGCATCAGAACTAATAACAACTAATGCAACGGATATCGTCCAAAATGTACAAAATGAAGGAAATATGCAAAGAATTTCATTATTGCATCGATGCCACTAGCATCAGGAGATATCTAACGAACTTCGTTAATGTATTTATGCCGCTAGCATCGACGAAATTTTGTTAGAAGATATTAAAGTGGGACAGAAATTAGAATATGGAGGTGTTTGACAAATCAATACAGCAGCCATTGAAGACGTGTACAAAGAAATCTCCAGAATATGGAGTATTTCACTTAATATCACAATCGTGCATGGTCTATTGATTCCATCTGTTGGTCAGTATAATTATCCACTGATTTTCTATTCACCATCGATGACAACATATTAATTTATGCATAGAATTTCTAAACTATTCGAAACTGACGATAGGGGCAAACGTGGCGGAATGAAGTGGAAGTTAATGCCACCATTCATACCAATGTAAGCACATAATTGGATTACACACTTTTGCGAAAAATATAAATGCGTGCACATCTACAACAAGAAAGATACAATTATGACACTCATCACTCTGCTAATGAGTGAAAGAAGTATGAGCCATTATCTGCATAATGAGTATTTAAATGGCAGCTTCTACAGTTGAGAAAAACGTCTGTGGAAAGAAGGAAGCAACTTTGACAGTGTAACATGCATATTTCCTTTCTAAAACCTATATATTGTAACCCCATGAAAGCTGATGGTCTTCCAACCCAAGTCTCTCTGAAATGACCAGATGTCAAATATATGCATCAACTACTAACACGATAACGATCAGTTTCATGCTTGAGTGCTTGATGCAATGCAAGACGGGAAATGCGCTTGAACATGATGCGTATTATAAGAGATTTGGCCGATAGCGTGTCATGACCGTGAATGATTGATGAATATTGCAAGTCGTATCAAGTCGTTATATTGGAGATTGCTTTCTTACTCGGGCATAAATATACTTGAGTAGATTTATTCAACTCATTCGAATCATGGCACAACACCACTGTTAAAGAAAAAAGTCTTCATACACACAACGTTTGGTTTAGTATTTCCAGCTAATATGTTGAAAGTTGCAACATTTATGTACGACTTGTCTGTTCAAAATCCTAGACTTAAACAAATTTATTATAGGTAATGAATGTGTCACCATTAATTAAACAGTCTTTATGCCAATACGGGTGTATTTGTTTCAAATTGTTCCCTTTCTGAAACATTTAAACTGAAGAGACTTCCCTAGGATTGTCACTAAATTTGAAAGATGCTTTCAGAATCTTTTTATTTTCTTTATTCAATAATTTAATTTCTATTCTCTGACACCTCCTAGTAATGTTTATTTTGGATGCAAGTAAACTTTCCAGCATTGTTATGAGTCCATTCTCTTAAAATAAATAACATAACAGAGCAAAGACAACAAGTTTTGTAAAATTTAACAAATAATTCGTTTTCCTACAATACAAAGTGAAAAATGAGAAAAAGAACTTACAGTATTGCGAATTCAATCCAAAAGTAATAATTCAAGAATTATAAACACAAGTCCTATTCACGAACAGTTCTAAGTGAATCTCAGTTCAATTCCTGATGAAATTAAAGATGGAAGGCGGTGACGTCTGTAATAACCTACAAAGTGCAGATGTGTCAACAGTCTCTTGTTGGAACACATAAAATATTATTTCAGTTTTTATTTCAGTATAAATTCCGGTGAATGTCTTTGTCCAATAATTTTGTCAGAGCACTTTTGTATTTCCATGAAAAATAATCACTTGAATTCAATAATTTGAAGTAAATAAAATTCAACCCAAACTGGACACAACATAATACAACTGTTTTAAGTCCAACTGACAATTCTTTCAAGAAACATCAGTTATTCTTCTAACTAAAACTCCAAACAGATGGGTGTCAAAGAGTTCATTCTTCAAGAAAAAAATAGAAGTTTGTTACCACTTGGCACATGATAAATATCAGGTAGTCCATGTATGACTTTGACTCATCTTAATGATTCTTACTCTGAGACAGATAAAACAATTGTTAAAAAGTTGTTTACTTTAATAATAATTCGGTCAATCATGTCATACACATGGAATCAAATTAAGCCTTGTTTAGTTGTTTACATGAAATGAATATTTTTTTAAAAAGTCAATCAGATCCAACAGAAATGAACTCAATTTTGGACAAGGTCAAGTCCAGTAAATAATGCAACATTACAATAGAATGTAATGAAATAAAAAAATTAAAACTAACAGACAAATAATTAAATTAAATATACATAACACCATCACAACGACGTGTGAATTAAAAGCACAATGGGAATAAATCAAAATCTGTGACGAGTGAGCAGTTTTTCACATACACCAAAATATTTCGACCAGTAACACATACAGATGATGTATATTTTTAAACAGAAATGTTGCTCTGTCAAGCTGACAACCCATAGATACATTTTCTGAAAAGCATTTCATGTTATGGTTATAAGAAATGAAAAAGCGTCCAATCGAGTCAAAAATTAAGCATCTGAAAGATACTGAAAAGGTTTTTCTTAAAACTTTTTTTTCCGGTTGTAATATTTTAATAGATTTAATATTGACCCGAGTATCGAAAACAAAGTGAGCATAATGATTGGTTTCTGTCTGGTGATCTACAGTTTCCAAAATATGTATATCACTGTTAATGCGTTATTATGTTAAAATATTATAATACACGCAATAAAATAATATATTTAAGTAGATATTGGTTACATCCAACAAAAACTCGACCTTGCCGTCAAGACAAAAACGTCTGTTCAATTTCCACGAAGTCTGGAAAAATTCACGTGACAGTCTTTATATTTTGTTTATGTTCATCCATAAATTTCCAATAAAAACGTTATGTTCAGATAAATGAACAGTGTCGTTTCAAGGGGAAAAAAACCCCCACATAACTGTTCGGTTATGAACATTTTGCCGTTTCGTGGACAAGTTAGGTTGCGAAATAGCTAAGTGACGTTTTATGACCAGGCACAGGTCGCGATGTCATTTCAGAACAAGTTCGGATTACAAAACGACACGGGCGTTTTGCGTCTACCTGGTCCTAAAATAATACTGCTGTTTCGACTCATTACATGATATGGTAGTTGTGATGTAATTTTCTCACGTGACATAATCAATAATGTGATCTGTGTATTTGTGTGTTAATCTTTACAGTAACTAGAAATTTAAAAGGCTTGACATCATACATGCAAGTCTGCAATATATCGACGTAGCAATAGATAATGGCGTAGCGTTAAAACTGACCTATGCATCCTTTTTACTTAAATCGATGTTCCTTAAAGTTCATTAAAAGATCCAATGAATCTTGCATTTTTGCTCAGTTCATCATTAATTATTGAGAGAAGTCGTACAAGATTGAATGTACCTGAATTCGAAATTACACTCTCAATTGAATGACATTTTACTGCTAATTGTGAAATTAGTCCACGGCATGTATTCATCCATTTAAATAAATTTTAAAAAATTATCAGTTTCTAATCGTTCTTTAAGCAGCATTGCCCATAAGAAGCAGACCGACTTCATGATGTAAAATAACCAAGGTCGACCCTTCCTCTTTATCCAATAATGTCCTGGCTCCCCTGGAACATACCTGCACATGGTATGAACTATATACATGTGATGGGAGGTCCACGTGCAGCTAAAAACAAGTTAACAATATCCCTGGTCTGGAGCTGAGCGATTTCCCGCGCCAACTCCTGCTCTGAAAGCATCGATAGGGAGTTCCACAAGTGGATTCTTGGTGGGAAGAAGAAGTCTATGTATGAGTTGACGCTGGTGAAGGAGACGAGAACTCTGCATGAATGTCCACTAGTATAAGCTTATCTCTGATGGAGGTATGGCGCTGATGGGATGTCGACTAGTTGGTGAACAATCCGGTGCATCATAACACTGCTGGTTCGTCGGTACTCGCCAATAGTAAACCGTGTCGCCCTTCTTTGTACTGCTTCAAGTTTGGTAATTAGTGATTTGGTAGATGGTTCTCAAACGGTCGACGCATGCTCCAACTGTGGACGTACTAAGGATTTATAGCATGTAGAATTTACCTGTTCGGGGCATGTGGACAGGTATAGTGTTGTTAGCCTTCTTGGTGACAAAGCCAATGATAAGGTGCTAACGATGGTGACTCCCAAATGTTTGGTCTTGAAAGTCATCGTCAGTTTTTGACCATGGATGGAACATATTATAGCTGGGAAGGTCCAACTAGTGTTGGAGATTCGGATGACCTCACATTTGTTAGGATTGAACTCCATTTTACAGTCAGTTTCCCATTGTTTTAGGTGGTCTAGATCTACATGTAAGAGTTCTGCATCCTGGTACGAGTCGATTACTCTGTACTGCAGGCTGTCGTCGGCAAAAAGGCTAACTTGGGAATCGACTCCCAGCTGCAAATCGTTGATGTAGATCCACAATAGCAAAGAACCCATGACAATTCTTTGGTGAAGTGACGGGGGCTTACGCAGATAACTGGCATTCTAGCACAACCTGTTTCTTCCATCTCAAAAGCTGTTTATCCACTCAAGTGTCTTGCCTCGGACACCATAGTGATGAAGCTTGGCTGCAAGTTGCTTATGAGATGATTTATCAAAGGCTTTGCTGAAGTCAAGCAGGATCGCATTTATCTGTTGTTTGTTGTATAGACCGGCTACTAGATCCTGGCTCTCGCGCGATCTCTTCTTTCTGAAGCCATGCTGTCTTTCATATAGAGCGTTGTTCCTTTCAAAGAACTTCATCAGGTGGCTATAGATGACTTTGCACAAACTGATGTCAGGGAAACTGGATCTACTTTGAAGCTTTGTTTTGGTTGCCTTTCGTGAATATCGATGTGATGAATGATGAGTGATAGGAGATATTGACGGTGCCATCTCTTTCAAAAATCTTGACGAAATCTGGTCAGGATCAGTAATTTTATGTGGATGATGGTCTTGGAGGAGTTTGAGTACTCCTAGGGAGAAGGGTCAAAGCCGTCATAAATCAAAGGGATATATTTATGTACTGCACAATGGAAATTTTAATTCTGGGGACGGCAACTACCCCTTTGCTCTCTCTGCCGACGGCCATGCCTGAAGTTAAATTGCATGTATATATGTAAATAGTTCAAACAGCTATTAGTTACAAATGTGTTAACTTGTCGATTGTTAGACTCGCTGTTGAATGCTAAAATAGGCAGATCACAATCTACCTTAGAAGTGATTGAGGAGACATCTATATTTATTGCAATTTGTCTTTGGACACTGATGTGATTTTATCCAAAATTTAGGTAATAGTTTATTCGAATAATATTTATGTGCATTACATCAGACTGTATTGCTGGTCCATGTTAATTACAAAATTATGGCAAAACAAGCAGTTCGGGCTATAAATATTCTATTTTTATATAAATATACTATTGTTATATAAATATTCTATTTTTATATAAATATTCTATTTTTATATAAATATTCTATTTTTATATAAATATTCTATTGTTATATAAATATTCTATTGTTATATAAATATTCTATTTTTATATAAATATTCTATTTTTATATAAATATTCTATTGTTATATAAATATTCTATTGTTATATAAATATTCTATTGTTATATAAATATTCTATTGTTATATAAATATTCTATTGTTATATTTGATATTAAATAATTAATTTCGAGTATAAGGTTCTCTTTGGGTTGTATCAATAATTTATACCGAATCTATCTGAGGTAACATTGATGCATACATTTTACATAATTCAGATCATGCTGATCAAATTAAATAATATAAAAGGAAAAAAGGACAAATATGGGAACCATTAAGGGATTCATTTCAATCAGATTCCTGCATTTTCTCCCTTCCAAATACCGTACATATATATATATATATATATATATATATATATATATATATATATATATATATATATATATATATATATATATATATATATGATGGTAAATATTAGTTGACATCAAAGTATTGAAGTATTGTCTCCTTTGGAAATCACGGATACTAATAGCTATTGATCGTACACAATCGTCACCTCTTTTGGTGTCGTGCGTAACAAGCAGTAATGCTCCGTATGACGCAACCTTGCGACATCTTCACAGACGTCCGTAGCCAAGCAAATGTTTTATATTGAGACGCACGCATGTTTTAGTGCACTATCAACAGATTGCAGTAAATATAAATAAACCAGCTTGTTTATTTTTCATGTTAGATTCAATATAATGTCTTGGAAAGAGGAATATATTTCAATATGTACCTGTCTTCACTATTACGAAGTTTATATAATCCCCTCGAAGCTATGAACAGCTTTAGAACCGAAAACATTTATTTATTTATTTTTCGAAATAAATACATCTTTTAAACTTATTACTTCTTAATTATCGAGCCAATGGACAAATCGATATTATACGCATCTGAAGAAATATACTGTTATATGTCTGCAAGACCAGGCAAGACAGTTAATATTAAGTTAATGCCGTCTTTTAATTCGATCTGTTGCTTAAAGTGAATTTATCAATTGATCCCTCATCCGCCATCAATCAACATCAAAAGACATAAATTCACGGTCATTACCAAACTAACTGATAGAAGCAAACACGGCGGAAAGCATTGGAATAAGTCCACTATTAAATTTATTCCTCGCCGCCGTATACATCCTATCAAAGTACGCACTTTTAACATGTGTCATTTCATATAAAATAAATAGATAATTAGCACTGAGTATGTGTATCCGAAACGTTAATGACAAGAAAACCCGTATTTTCTATATTCGTATGTTAAAATGTACATATCTGTTCGATGTTAAAAGAAACAGAAATGTGTAGTTGATGGGCAATGGGACTAATTCAGGTCCCAAATGGGTAGTTGAGAAATTCTTATATTATTTTAATGTTTGATTTTAATTATGAACAGGTGTAGTAGACAACAGAAATGAGATTAGCTGGAAAAGTTTAATTGCTTGTACATTCAACGTTTTGACATATGAACAGCGATGACCATTAAAGTCTCGGGTGAAGAATTGTCCAATTAGAGATAAGCACGCTTACAACTGAGCATAACAATTTCTTTAAAATAAAAGATCTGTTATTAAAACCTTAATCACTTCATTAGATAACAAGACGTTTTGGTAAAACAAATCGTAAAAATTTAACAGTTTGAATTTATACACGTTTATATAATGAAGGTATGTAATAAGCTTGGGATATACAAGTTGATAAAGAACTGATTTATACTTGTGATTGCAGCATCACGGTGGGATACGTGATTATTATAACACTTTTGATGGACTTACGATATAATTACACTTACCAAAGAGGTTAGTTAGAAAGCATGATAACAAAAATGTAGGCTATAGGATTAAAAATTAAATGAACATACGGGTATCAGTGTAAAATAAAATTTAAAACAACTTCTTCCTATGATGTCTTTTATGATACTATACTCATTGGTATTATACAAGAGGTCCTGAATTGGGGTTACATAATTGTAAACTAAAAGAAAACGAAATTAGGCCATACATTAGAAACATGAAAAGAATGAAATAATTTATATTAAGGAGAATTATTGATCATTATTTCTCACATTTTAAATTGTCATTTGTTATATTTTTGAAATTAGGATAATATGGACACCAATTGTTTTAGTTTTCTACATTACGAAACTTGTATTGAAATTAAATTATGGACTGAAATTAAATTGTGGATTGAAACTAAATTGTCAAAGAAGACAAAATCAATTGATCGTTTATCGACATTACCTGTCAAAATATTGTTTATTAAATTATGTTAAGATTTTAATATTATCAAATTATGTAGACGTTTCCCTTAGCACGTGTTATGTTATCTCTCCTATTATTGGCCTGAAACATCAACTGGTTTTAAAAGTTACCGGAAGTTAGTTTATTGTTGTTCTTATCGGTCGATCTTTCTACAAGGTGGTTATAATTGTGGACTATTTCATATTTATATATGTGATGTTGAATTAGGCCTCAGTCTATAAGTTCTGTCTAAACGTTGAGACATATCCCAATACATTATCAACAAAATCCTTGCACAAGAACATAAACCAGATTGATGGGGAACAGTCTGCATAATCATTTATACCCATATGTGCTTTCAATGAATACACTAACTGAAAATAAATGTATATGAAACTGTTTTTCATACCACTACAATTGGTTTAAATATACCTCCAATTAATTAAAAAGTATTCGCGCCTATTGTCTAGGCTACAAAAGTCGCTATGATGGATATGGCTGTGACGTCATAAACTCGCCTCGAGACAATCGCCTATACCTTATTTTACCAATTCGCTCTTGCCATAAATTTTTGTTTTGCAATTATTAAACAATGACACAAAACGGCGATGAAAAGATATATGACAAATAAATTCCGCTTTGCCATGGCGGAAATAAGTTGTTCTTGCTTCGCCTCGTAAGATATCTAGTAAGAAAAACGATTTTTGTGCCAAAAATGTATCTCATCCATATATAAGAAAGCAAGATGTTGACTGGGAACTAAAATGGCATAGTTATTTTCTTTGCAAAGTGGAATATAAAAGTCTTTTTGAAATGAAAATCTGTTTTATTAAATTATTTTAATGCTCCTCCCCCAACCTCCGTTCACGAAGAAACCATCGAGAGAAAACGACATTCAAACTTAATATGAACGGTACTCCTAATTCATCGTGTGTGCATGTTAGCCCTGTTGAAACAAATCAGAAAACTTCAATTTAAAATGGACCAGGCAAACATTCTGGAGTGAAGTATTACAGGTACACGTGAAAGGTGCGTATATTAGTGGGGCTGAATGGGCATCTCAAACTGACACATAAATGTTCGTCGATAAATTAGTATTACGGAACATTGTTTGATGAACTTGACAAGAAGGCAGAGAAAAGTTATCAGGATATGGACAAGGAGTTAGACTGCGCTTTTAATGATATAAAAGGTAGCGTAGACCCGTTGATATAACAACTTCGAGATCGTAAAGGAGGTCACTAAATCATTGAAAACTAGGATTACTTCTACTACAGTGAATTGACGGTGACAAAAATGTGATTGAGAACAAGTAGGAACTCCAAAACCGAGATGTGAGGATAAAGGAGTCAATAAAAATCTTGAGGGGAATTTTTTTTTTTTTCATGGAAAAGTACCAACGAAAATATGGCCTTATTTTGTACGGGGTTAGACAGAATGATCTTGGTGAAAACATTTTGGGCGTGGTCAAGGAAGTGTTGGAGAAATATTGAATATTAATAGACTACGCGCACAAGAAATTTGGTTTTTGATCGCATATATAACCCCTACCGTGCTCCTGGTCAAACGCCTATTATAATTAAATTCTGATGCAGGGTAGATATAGAACTCGTTTAGTTTTTTTGCTAAAAACTTGCGTGGTTTAAAGAAGAGAATTCTGATTGAACTGCCAGTTCCGATGAAAATAGAAAGAGGTAGGCTGGCTAAGGAAGCTTACGTTATTCACAAAAAGAGGGCCTTCAAACCAGAAGCAGTGGACACAGTCTACGTGTGTGATTAAGCTTTTATGACGTTAATCCGAGGCGGTGTTACGATGTGTAATTTTTAATATAAAATCACCTTGTATCGAAAATAAAAGGCAAATTTTTTAATAAGTATTAAAACTTCGAATCAAGTTCAACTGACTGTCATCTTGTCACCTAACCGGAATAGACTAAAATATCACAGGTACGGACACATGCTGCTTTCACTGGTGAAGATTATTCAAATAAGACAACACGTTGTAAATTATGGGATTCGTCGATTGCCTGAAAACATCTAGAAATTATCCATTACAAAAGTGACAAAAGCAAATCTTCGCAATAAAAACGAATTTTCTTTACAATTTACATTTAATAAAATCATCTTGTCATAAGCAGTTCATTTGTCTTTGAGAAGAATCGATTATTGTCCATTAATTTCGTTCTTGTAACTCTGATAATGTCAGATCCGATCAAATATAGGTCAGTGTATGTGTTTTATATCGCAGAGTTAAGTAAAGGGCAGAGGCATAACAGTCGCGATAAAGACCAAAAATCATGATTTTCTTCTCAATGGATTATGCAGAAAAAAAGATTTAAAATGGGGCGTTTCATTTACTATAATATGATCAGCATTGTAATTTTTGTCCTTTATTTCACGCGCGTGTTTGAATATGATATGGAAAAAATGTTAGAAAAAAGCGAGCTGGACTCGCTTTAAATTCCCAATGTGATGGTTGTTATTGTTGCTGTTATGGAGTTCAACGCTTTTTTCAGCACAAGATAGGCTATACATGACGGTCAGTATAACTGGTGGAGGAAGAACCCCTGAAAACCCAGAGAACCACCGACCGACGAGAAGCTACTGTCGGAAATTCTTCTGGAATTTCTATCGTCCTTCGTCACGCTGTATTCCCACGATTCATCTTTTACATTTAAGAGTAACAATAGGACGGATTTGTCTATATCCCTCGCCACACCAAAATGATATCAAAGTCCCACCAAAATTATATCAAAGTCCCATCAAAATGATATCAAAGTGGACTATTTTCCAATAGCAAAAGCATTCACAATACAAGGAGCCTGCATTGTAAAGATATTCTATGTGTTATGTACATCGTTAACTTGATATGCCTTTGACAATATTTCAACATTATTACCTGCTGTACTCTACCTCGTTGCATTTATATGTTGGAATTACTTGGAAGGGTTTATCTTCCTGATTATTTCCGTGTATTATCTTTACGTTTGTAGAACTTATCTTTAAATCGGCACCATATAACCAGTTATGTGATGACGTACCTTTAAACCATTTCGATGCATACTAGATTAATGAAAAGAATGTAACATATCTTGAAACAGATGGTGCATGTACTCTACTAGTAAGTGTACCAAAGTTTACAGTTTTTCCCAGGAAACGGTAGTGTCGATAACAGATGACTGAATAGAAACACAAACATGGGTTCTCAAATACGCGTATCAAGTTTCATAAAGATGTCTTGAAAGGTTTCGGTTTCTGCTCGGAGTGTGACAAATTGGCGGATAAACAAACGGGTGAAAATGTTAGAACTGCTGAAACAGAATTGAGAGTAGCAAACGCACATTTTAGCCACTAGCTAAAATTTCATAGAGATATCATAAACGGCTTTGTAGCTTTCCCCGGAAAACAAAGTCTGGACTAGATCAACAGAAAACGATCAATACATTGCACATGTTGACAGTGAAGAATTGTGAATAACAAAATAAATATCCCGACAAGTAGTCCAATATGGGTACCAAGTTTTACAGTTGAGATTTATCCTCCGGAAACGAAGAGAGATAATTTATCAAACTTGTTCGCAGTCGGTAGAGATAGTACATTTTACTAAAATCATGACGTAAACACATAGAAGTGTAAATCCGAGGAGTTTACAGGAATGATAAAGTAAAAATAGAGAAGTGTACATCCGAGGAATTGACAGGAATGCTACGGTAAATACAGAAAATCGCACATCGATAATTTGTTTAGGAATGATACGGTAAATGCGGTGATGAGTACATCCCTCCCTTGATTTTTACACGAATAATACGGTAAACAGAGAAGTGTACACATGCGTATTTGTACAAGAATGATAAGGTAAATACATATAAAGTACATCGGCATCATTCTACGCTGTCTGAATTCGAAATAGTTGCATTTAAGGTCACGTCCTAATGACCCCAACCTAAATTACAAGTCATAGATTTTCCGTCTAAAGAAAATCCCTCCTTAAAGATACCGTCTGGATTTGACCTCTAGATGCGCTTCGGATCGATTCGATGTCGGGATTGAAACAATACTTTTGACTGGCTAATCAATACGTCATTCAGACATCACATTCAATGATTAATGTTTCATGTTCATTCACGCGAGATCAACGCCCTGTCAGTATCAGACCCTGAGATTATAAAACTTGCATCTGAGATGGGATTTTTGTTCGGAGATAACGAAAAGTGACGTTATAAAAGTAAAATCATTTGTGACTGGTTGACGCAAAATCTCCAGCTCAAACTCAAGGACAGAAGATTTATACTTTTCATGTCTTATCTTAATCATATGTGACAAAATTTGAACCGCCAGGACAAGGTTAAGACGAAGGGAGGCACTGAACAGAATGATGCTGATTGGACGATTTAATATCTTGTTTAAATGAGTTGATGACAGAACGAACTACTTCTCTGATATTTTTTTACACACCAATGACCTAAATGACGCACTACAGTTCTATGGGAGGAAGCGGTTGGGATGCTTATAACATGTAAATCCCTGGACATAATTTTCAACAAAAGAACTCCTCTGTTGAGTAGATGGTCTGGACAAGACAAGACGTAAATGGATCATACATACAGCTTATGGACTTGAATTGCAAAAGACAGATATATGGAGAAGCAAAATGTACTTTGAGATCGTTTGAAATCTTATTTTATTCAGCTTCAACGTTTGTTGTCTATTAGGTCTCTAACCTTTGATGTCAATTGCACATCTAACCTCAGATATCACTTAGGTATCAAACATGTGATGTCAATCACGTATCTAACCTTATATATCACTTATGTATCTAACATTTGATGTCAATCACGTATCTAACCTTAGATATCACTTAGGTATCAAACATTTTATGTCAATTACGTCTCATCATCAGCAAAACTAGTTGTAAATCATGACTGAGAAAATACATCTAAAACCGGCTCTATTTTGGCCGTTATTCATATCTACATGTTAAACATCACGCAAAATACCTTTACAAACTTGATCTTTCAAAATATACCTGTGTAAATGTTTGTTCTCTTCTATCAGTACTTAACGGGACCTGTCTGTAATATTTTGTTTAAATATGTTCTACCACTGTACGATTCTCTCAAAGATTGAAAATGTGGCAGTTCGTGAGATATTACATTATCACGTATTTAAAATAGCCGTAAGTAAGTGGTTGGGCAACTAGAGTGGTATCAACGTCTAAATGACTGAATGGCCCAGAGACTTAAGGGTATTATTCGTTTAATAAAAAAAAAAATTTTTTCCTGTAGTGTTCAAGAAACATCTTAACGAAACACTATTTCCTTAATTTATCAATGGTCCAGCATACGTCTGTATCGCCTACATTAAGGGTAGTTTATCTATCTGGATAAACCCAAATAAGACACAGCTCTATAATGAAGTATCGTTTATTCACTTACACTCGAGTCGAATTTCGAATATTGTATATTTCGCTGTACGATGTGAAGGTTTGTTTATACCGATTAGCTGAATATTTCCAAAAATTGACTAAAATGTTAAAACTGTATATAAGAGGTTTGAAGTATCATCAATACGTTGTAAAATACATTTAGGAATCCTGTCCCATGATAACAAAAGCTTTATAACTCACTAATTAAACTAGTGAACTCTTAGTATATACATGTGTATATTCAATGCAATTCAATTCAATAGTGTATTTTCGTACTCATGTACATTATCATATATTATTACATTACAAATATTGCGTGGGTATCGCTTGTTAAACCCACAACTACTAAAAAGCGGGAAAGGAGAGCATAGACAAATATAAGCATTCTTTCAAACAAATTAATGAAATAATTACATCTCTCTTATTTTAAATGCTTTATAAAAAATATTGTTAATTTTGTTATTTCTATAATTCAACATCTGAATGAACCTTCACACGCTTTCTTACATCCAGTAGTACTTTTTAATTAAGTTTCCAAGTAAATTATTTTATACTGAACATACGGAAAGATAATGGTCTTCGTCTGCGATATCGTGGCTTTTAGTTAGCATCCAATTATTCTTAAATTATGAGAAGACACTCAAAGTTGTGTCAGTCTGGTCTACGTGATGGATAGACACTTGAAATTTTGTTAGTCTGGTCTACGTGATGGTTACACACGAATTTGAAATATTCTTCGATGCAGAAGCAGCGTTCGAAGTTAATGAAAAGCCAGATAAATTTTAAATTGTCAACATAAAATCATAAAAGACAAGTGTGTGTGTGTGTGTGTGTGTGATTTGGAATTATAACGTAGCTTTAACAATTTTTCAGTCGTATCACTGCTACGTGTGTAGTGCTATAGTTTATCGTGATGTATCTCACTGGGGCAACAATCCCGGAGACATGTATCATGATGTCCCACCCAATCACAGTATCCTGACACAAGGCCGACCAGTCCAATTACTAACCTCTTAATGCTGAGCGCCAAGCGAGGTAGCTGCTAGTACTATTTTTATCAGTCTTTGGTATGACTCAGCCGTGATTCGAACCAGCAACCTCCAGCATCCGAGGCGGATGCTCTAATCATTTGACCACCGGAGCGGTCTAACAGACAAGTCTAGGGTCTAACAGACAAGTCTAGGGGCTAAAGACATATATAAACTATTTCCCCATCCTATTCTGCTGTATAATATGGTTGTACAAATAATACTTGTTTCAGCGGCTCAGATTTATGGATTGCAGTGCTATTATTTTCACTGAATTGTTGCAGTTGCGTTGACCCAAGCTGCAACATGATTTAATTAAGATCATCGAAAACAGCTGTAAAAAGCTAAATTTGACCGATTTTAAATCAGATTAATGAAACCTTTTCCTTGGAAATGTGTATGATTAGTGTTTTGCTTGATTAAGCTCTTGTCATCCCTCACAACATACCATACAACTGGTGAAAGCTAACTGGCTTATAAATTGTCAACACAAGATGTCAGTTGACTTGTTGCTATTCGTTTGAATGAAGATAAAATCTTCCAAGACTAAATGAGATTATATGTTAGACATTTTACCCTTTCATCACCCTTTATGTCCCTGGGAACATGTCCTTTCTTTTCGAAAATAATTTAGTTAGTAACCATGGATTTAACGGTAAGATAAGTTGATGGGCATTTATTTTGCTAATTAACAAATTAGATAGTTCCAGGAATTACATAAAGAAGCAAATGGCGAATCATTCGTGGTTTCTGTTTGCAAAACTATAACATCAACATCACCACACTTCTGGAAAATTCTTTCTGCTTTGTAGTTCAGCTTGTAAGAAGATCTCAATGCAGTTGGTTTTCAATTATTGCGTGTTTTGTTTGTTTTGCTTTTCTCGGCATAGTTATAGTCACATATTTGCTGCCTTTCGTGTAATGCTGTCTTATGGCAGTAAACGAGAAATATGTCTTTCGATATATTAAGGTACCAAAAAACTGGTTCTTGGTTAATAAAAAGTGTTATGTAAATATCTGCTTAACATGTCATTGTACGTGAATTTAAAGAAATGTTAACTTTTATCTGCAAAACAGTACACAAAAAGAAAAGGAAAGGAAATAGAAAAGAGTAGGTCCTAAAAGTGATTGCTTTCTAACAAAAATAAGAGAAAAAATAATACATATCGAACAGATCTGTTATAAAATGGAGTAAACGGAAATCAAACGCAGATATGTTTTCTACAAAAATAATAGGAATCGAAATGCACAAACAAAGAACAGTTTGTAGGAAAACGGAGTGAGTGGAAATCAGACTCACACAGGCTACAATACGCTTACATTATAGAGACAAAACAGCGACTATTAAGCTTACATTATAGAAACAAAACAGCGACTATTACGTTTACATTATAGAAACAAAACAGCGACTATTGAAGAGATAATCCAGAGGCAAATATCAAAGTAGACGGTTCAATGTATTTAGTCTCTGATCGCAAAAGGTTACTATCATTAGGCAAAGTGTTCAAGACAATAAATGTAAGAGTAATTACGGAACTCTCCATAAAAAGCTCTATTGCAAATGGCCCTTAATGAGGCACATACTGTCCGGATTATTCCTATCAGTGCCAGGGTTTGACGAGTACAGCCGTGATGGAAAGCACGCGCTATTCGCCAATGTATGTTGCAGCCACTCTTGAAAATACCAGATAGACACCAGTGCAGCCTCTAGGGAAAGTACATACTATTTGCCAATGTGTGTTGCAGTCATTCTTCTCAGTGCCAGATGGACACGAGTACAGCCTTGATAGAAATCCCACACTACTTGGATAGGTGTTCCTCAGCCATTCTTCTCAATGCCAGATAGCCACGAGTACATCCTCGAGGGACACACTATTTGCCCCCGTGTCTTCCAGGTACTCTTTTCAATGTCAGATGGACACAAGTACATCCTCGATGGACAATATACACGTTACTCATGCGTGTTGCAGACATTCTTATCAATTCCAGATAGGGAAACACACTATTTGCTTCTTTGTCTTCCAAATATTCTTCTTAATGCCATATATCCACAAGTATATCCTCGAAGAAAACACATACTTTGCCCATGTGTCTTCCATGTGTTTTTCTGAATGTCAGATAGACCTGAGATCGGCCCTAGTACAGCTTTGACGGAAAGCATACACTATTTGCCTATAGGTGTTCCAGTTATTGGAACACAATGGAAATGTGTATATCTTTTTTTTGAGTTACTCAAGAGCAAGACCACGAAATTCATATAATGAATCCTCTCATAGTTGACGCTCATTATACACAGCTGAATAAATATAGCTACCTATCTTATCCAATTCATCTGTCCACCAAGCTATACTCGTCATACGTCGTTGAATAAATCGCTACCTACCATATCAAATTCATCTATCCACCAAGCTATGCTCGCCATACCTCGTTGAATGAATCGCTACCTACCATATAAAATCAATCTATCCAACAAGCTTTGCTCACCATACATCGTTGAATAAATCGCTACCTAACATATCAATTTCATATATGTTCAACTTACATCGTATGATAAATTGCTACATACGATATCAAATTCATCTCTCCACCAAGCTATGTTCCCCATACATCGTTGAATAAATCGGTACCAACCATATCAATTTCATCATGAACCAAGCTATGCTCGACAAACATCGTTGCATAAAGAATTGGTACCTATCATATTAATTTCGCTTATCTACCAAATCTGGCTATGCACAAACTTTTCAGTCATTTACGTATATATATATATATATACATACATATATATATATATATATATATATATATATATATATATATATATATATATATATATATATATATATATATATATATATATTTCATTTCAGTGGCTGAAAGTAATTAATAGTTCAATAGATACCATATTGCAGATTATGGTAGTAACGGAGGACCATATAAACCTAATTGTTCAATTAAAGATGTCTCCATTCAATTTAGGAATGGAAATGAATTTTTGTCCATGATTATAAAAATGTACAAAATCATTAGTTAATCCTTTCAGGTATGATATTCACACTTTAACATTTTATTAATAAACAGCGCAAGGAGGTAAATTAAAAATTATGACACGCTAAACGGAGAGGCAATGCGCTTTTCGAATTATTTTATACCTAGAATACATACATACATACATACATACATACATACATACATACATACATACAAGGCGGTGGAGAGTGATCACGGACCATGGGATAAGAAACACCCGGGCCTCTCCTATATCTTGTTCAAACAAAATTTGTCTTTAATAAAATTAAGAAGTGTTGTTCGACCCGGGCCCGTAACATTTGAATTCTGTTCCGTTGTTTGTCCTTTCTTTTCTAATACTGTATTTTTCATGTGAAATTAAGCAAATTCTGAAATATTAAAATGTAATAACGCTGGTTCTCTGCTATATTCATTTCATGACCAGTCCTGCGACCGAAGGAGTTCGAGTTCGAATCCTACCATCCGAAAAGCGTAGGCCAGATACTGTGGTGTGTCATTGGGCAATACACTTTACTAAATGAACTTATGTGTTTGCTGTTCCGTAAAGCACCAAACCGGATCAAGCGATAATCAGTCCTAACGCCGGGCCCACATTAAAGAAGCAGACTTAAAAATTGTTGAAATCCAAGAAATTATAATCTGTACAACGGATCAAGTGACCATGTCTTATATGACTACTGAATAGATTAATAACACTCTAATGTATTCGAACTGGCGTGTTGGACAGGCTTGGGATTAACCGTTCATGAACAATAACGTCTCACGAACTTCGACCTGAACATCATATAACAGAATATAGAAAATGCATAGTCACCAAATACATAGTCACCATTCGGAGCAGGAATATGATACGACAGCTGCGAAGACAGACCCGCACAAAGAAATAAACAAGAGAAAACAAGCACTAACTAAACACGTGTCATCATGGTGTTGTGGTGTAAGGAGTGCTCATTGAGGGGTAGTACTCTGATGGGGGTAGCAGTTGTACTTCCTTCGGTAGCTAGTCCACCTTGGTCTCCACTTGGCGCTCAATTCTCGTCTGTGGCTCCAAGAATCTGTAGCATGCGCAGCGGCCACACCACGGGAAACGGCTTCGACTGGCCGACCAAACCATGTTGAGTTGAGGGTAACCGACGAGTCTCAAACCCTGGGTGAGTCAGGATTGCCACCCACTGCATGTGAAGACTGGACCCGGCTGACTGCGTGGATGAACCACCATCTGGTCAACGGGCAGGAAGGCGGACCAATCAAAGCGATGTGGAGCGCTAAGAGCATGGTGAGGCAATTAGGACGCCTTGGTCATCCACTGCATCCAGTCTCCAATCCAGCGGTCTTGACTATGTCTTGCAACTGGACAAAGTGGAGCTGGACGAGAGAATGAGGCTGACGCACGTAGCGCAACTCTTCCTCACTTTATTCCAACTCACACTCAAGTCATTTATAACATCACCTGTGCCCAAGTCTTGCGGTGATGGGCTAGCTGCGACGTGGCAGGTGTGGATGCACTGGCAGCCGTAGTGGCGGACTTGCCCGCAGGCGGCTCAGGCCATACATTCGTCTTTCATTGACCTGAACCAGAAATGGATGTTGGCAGCCGTCTGAGCGACTAAGCAGACTTTCTTCAAGATAACGCTGCTTTCCTCCATAGTCTGAGGAAGGGGGTAGAAAAGGTGCCCTAAAAAATCCTGCTTCATCTACCCCGACCAGCTTACCGTAGCTGGAGGGAATCCCATTCTTGCGGTCGAAACACACAGAAAACCCGAAAGGGACCACTCACTCTTGGTGCGTGGTACATACGCACTCTATTCGGTGCAGAGGCCGACAGACCACAGAGAAGAATTGCCCTGATTGCAAGAGAACTTGCTCTCTACAAGATAGAGATAGCAGCCCTGAGTGAAACTCGCTTGGCCGACGAGGGCCAACTGACTGAAGTTGGAGCTTGTTACACCTTTTTCTGGAGTGGACGTGGCACCGATGGACGTCGTGAGTCTGGAGTTGGATTCGCTGTCAAGTCGAGTTTGGTGAATACGCTCTCCATCTTACCAAAGGGAATCAATGACCGGCTTATATAGCTGAAGCTACCCTTACATGAAAAAAGCAAGCCATATTCATTAGTGCTTATGCACCAACCATGGCCAACTCGGAGGAAGTCAAAGACAAGTTTTACCTGGATCTGGAAGATTTGATTTCTCCTATACCAAACTCGGAGAAGCTGATCATTCTTGGTGATTTTAATGCCAGAGTTGGCGCGGACCACATCTCGTGGGGGGGGGGATTGGAGACATGGAATTGGCAACTTCAATGAACATCTGCTCTTGAGGATGTGCGCAACATACGATCTCCTGATCACAAACACCGTCTTCCGTCTGCCTAACCGTAATAAGACAACTTGGACGTACCCACGGTCTAAGCATTGGTATCAGATTGACTACATCTTAGTCCGTAGGAATGACAGACGGGATATCCGTGTGACCAAGGCCATGTGTCGTACTGATTGCTGGACAGACCACAGGCTACTGATTTCCAAGACGAATCTTATAATTCAACCTCCCATATGTCCACAGGGAATTAAAGTCCCAAAACGACTCACCGTCTCCAGGCTGAATGTCTGCAACACTGAGCAAGCTCTGTCGGAAGCTCTTACAAGCCAGCTAGAAAACAGACTTTGATACCAACGACGTAGAGAAATGCTGGGCGGCCTTCAAACATCTGGTGTACTCTACAGCATCTGAAACCCTTCGACGAGAACTGTGAAGAGATACAGTCCCTGCTAGAGGAGAAGCATCGTACATACATCATCTACCCCAAGTCCGCTTCAAAGAAAGATGCCAAATTTGGATGTCACGGCGTCTTCATTGAAATGGTGAGGCATTTTCATGATGGCATGCTTGCCAGAGTCCAGGACCAGTGTAACTATTTCGAACCCTTTGCAGTTACGAATGTTGTGAAACAAGGATGCGTTTTTGCCCCCACTCTCTGCAGCCTCATGTTCTCCGCAATGTTGATGGATGCCTTTAAGGACAGTGGTGATGGAGTAGGTCTTCGAATAGAAAGTTGTTCAACCTGAGGAGGCTTCAAGTCAAGTTTAGAACATTCGCGACCTCCTGTTTGCAGATGACTGTGCCCTCAACTCCAGCACGGAGGCAGGCATGCATCAGAGCATGGACCTCTTTTCCACAGCGTGAACCAACTTCGGACTCACCATCTCTACCAGCAAGACCGAGGTTCTGCTTTAGCCAGCTCCTGAAGAAGATTACCTGGAACCATCCACTACTGTCAATGGCCAAAAGCTCAAAAATGTAGACAGGTTCACATACCTCGGCAGCACCCTCTCATAAGCAGTCCACATAGACGATGACGTCAACATCAGGGATTGCCAAAGTCAGCGTAGCATTTGAGCAGAAAAGACTGATGGACGCAGGTGAGAAACGTGATCTGCCCAAATCCAGGAACAGCAGTTCCGCAATTCCCGGTCAGCAACCTGTACATCCATATCCCAACTGCAACATAAAGTTCTGAGCCTGGATCGGACTGATAAGCCATCTCCGGACCCACCCCCAGTGAATCGATGGCATTAAATGGTTCTCATCGACGCCAATGGACGAACATCATCATGGTTTTAAACAGAAAGAGAAGCTAAAGCTTGTCAAACAATATTTAAACTAAAATAGTATGATCATGTAACCAGTCTATATAAGGTACCAATAATGAAAATGATTCCAGTACTGAATAAGGACACTTGTCACAACAAGTACAATCGACTTGTCTCCCTATCGTTTTAGATAGCTGGACAGATGCAGTCCTTTCATGTATTATTGTGGCCGTAAATTTTCGATCACAAAAGTTTTATTTCGTATATAAATTGTCGCTTTGGGTTGGAAGAATCTTATTATTTATTTAATTTCGTTCTTAAATATATGGTTTGTAGCAACCAGGCAATACACATAATTCGGTACCACATGAAAATATACAGGAGTGAAAGTAAATCACCCATAAATATTTCAATTTTGTGACCTAAATATTGCTAAGAGTATAAGATTATACCATAAAGTTTGTAAACAAGTCGGGTTAAGTTTATAACGCTGGTATCAAATGAAATAGTTTTCACCTTTGTTGGCTTACGTTCCTCCGAAAACTAAATAATATTAATATAGACACTGAAAATAAAACTATCTCCACCTCCATAACAGCAAATGCAGAGTACGGAGGCGTGATTTCATCATTATTTTACTATTATTTACCTAGTGATAATAACGTTTCAAAATAGCGTAACAACGTTCGAAAGGATATTTGCCTTTAAAATACGTTCGTCGACTGTACATGTTTAGAGCTGTCAAAACATGTATCAGTAATTGCGCTATATATTCTCCAGTTATGAATTCGTTAACATCTTGATAGTTTAGCTGCATACTACTGGGAAATGTAGATATTTATGTGAACTCACCAGAGGGTAAGTAAATGTTATTAACTTATAATACATGTAATGTTTCGTTTGAATGATTGTACGGAAAAACGCTCTTCTATACGTTTGAGGTATGCATTTCCTGAAGAAAGATATTTAAAAAATAGGAAGCAAATACTTAATGGTATGTAGTGATATAAAGATTTTATGTAATAATTGTGGCATGCGTTTCAAATGCCAAACTTATTTCTTGCTCATTGATGTAGTGGCGCACTAAGGTCCGCCCTGGATCACAGCCTGAAGGGGGACGGGGGTTGTCATTGGGAGAGTTTAAATACCAGTATATATATATATATATATATATATATATATATATATATATATATATATATATATATATATATATATATATATATATATATATATATATATATATATATATATATATATATATATAAAATGCAGTATTACCTGTTCACTAAATTTGTAATGTCCTGCATTTCTCGTATTTCCAAATTTTTTTTTTATGACAGCACTGTACTGTTTACAAATCTACTTGCAAACATAGTATATTTTTCTGTGTGTTTCAATTTTAAAATAATTTGTGGAGGTGCCAAAGGAAGGATGCACCCCGGGCGCAAAATACTTTAGATACGCCCCTGCATTGGTGAATTCCAACGAAAACTTGTAACTAAAATTAGTGTAAAGAAGCTCGATAAGTTACGGACCTACCTCTAATACGTGTTAATGACATGAGTAACATTATACAGACATGTATTTTTTAAATCTTAAATAACACGTAACGGTAAAATTTAAGAGATTGGTTTTACTTGATTATTTTAAGCATTTTATTGTGTATTTTACATTAATTTAAATTCAGTAAGGACCATGGCGAAGCAGTCAAGACGTATTACTTTTTGGAATAGTCAGCTATACAAAATACTGTCTTATTCTTTCTTGATAGTCCCGACAGTCCACTCGATTTATTATTTGAAATAAATGTATTGGAAGAAAAAATTATAGCCCGCAAGAATCTTGCATGCCATTTTCAGGTTTGGATAAATTTAGGGGAAACCAACAGCCATGTCAGCAAAATAATCAAACAACGTTTCTGTCGATTATGCCAATGTGCAAAAAATTCATCTTATTTGCAGAAGAAGAATATAGTATTAGCATACATGTAACAGTATACTCCACTTTCCATTTGACTTACGCTTACGAGCTACGTCTGTCAACGAGGTCCTTACCTTGAAATGAGTATGCAAACATGATATTTTCGCTCAGTACTTTTATGTTTAGACATATGAAAAGTATCATATATAGGTATTCTTTGCAAAAAGGTACTAATTACATGTATCACATTGACATAGGTATGTTTTGCAGAAAGGTACTGGTTACATGTATTACATTGACATTAAAAAGATGTTTCAATATAAGATAGAAAAAGATAAGCATTGCCTCCCAATTGGTCCATGAAGGAAAAAAAAATGTTACGGTTACAGTTACTGTAGAAACACTTTAACTGTTGTATCACTGAAACAATATTCAGTAATACGTTATTCAATTGATGATAATGATGATGATGTTGATGATGATGATGACAGTGAGTATTCTTATAAACTAAACAAAATAAAAATATAATATTGAAACACTATAAAAAGAAGCTCTATGTGATTTGTTCTATACAAAATTAATGTTGAAGCAATTACCCATTTACCCATGCTGGGGGGTGGGGTGGGGAGGGGGCCGAGTGGCCGAGTGGTCTAAAGCGCTCTCCGTTACGGATCACTGCCATCTCACCTCTGTCTGCGTGGGTTCGAGTCTAGGATTCGACCAATGTGGATATGTGAGAAAGCTTGCCAGTACCTTCTCGTGGGTCGGTGGTTCTTCCCGGGGTTTTCCCCGGGTTCTTCCTCCACCATTAATACTGGCCGCCAACCATTGCCTATCATGTGCTGAAAAATGGCGTTAAACCCTACAACAACAACAACATTACCCATGCTCCACACAATACATTTTCAATGTAGCTGTCCAAGATAACGAACGTCATATAAACTCTCTTGGACGTAACTTCGGCCTACAGAAAGAACGTATTATCGTCATCACATTCCAATCCATGGCTTTTTATCTTCTGTACATACGCTTCCTAGAAATAGTCGTTAAGCCCTAGAAGATTTATATCTACACGTTTCTTGTTTATCAATTGTATGCTCTTGTACAAATAGTTTAGACGGAATTGTATCGATTTTGACGCAATTTATGATCCCATTGTAAGTTCTTTTAAATTGTATTCCTGGCCTGCTGAATAAATTAATGAACGATGTAGCTCCCATTTTCATCTATTCCTGTAGGCTCTGTGTTATATTGCTGATCAAGTGTCTGACCGATTTTTCAACCTGGTAAGCTTAGATACTTACTGGAAAGTATAGCATTACAATTCGTCACCACTGAGAATCGAAGCTGGGTCAGTGTGAGACGACACCGGTTACATTGCCTAAAGGCACTAAGGCACACACCCTCTCGAGTAAAGGCACATTCCCACAATATGATTGCGCTTGGTCGTAAATATAAGTATTCATGTGTAACAGACACGCTTGGTTGCTAACCCAGTAATTAATTCGCCTCCAATCTACAATCACTCCGTATTCCTCAGACTCTAGGCACAAGGAAGTTAAAATTGTAAACTATAACTACCCACCAAAGAGATTGGAGAGTGGTATCCTCGGATTTGTCAGGAGAATAAATGATAATTTTATGAAAACAATGTTAAGGTTCTTTTCAATCATGTTACGGTCAGTTTATTGAGTAAAGTTCTTTTCGTCATGCCCAATGTATTAATGGCATGCTTTACAGATAGAAAGAAAGAGAAAAAGACATCATGCAGGTTTCCTTGTAGCGAGTGGTTTCATTCTTGCGGTCAGTTTACATTGCTTATATGTGCGAAGAGGTACAGGGTGCGAACTGGAAAAAGGAAGTCAGAACCAGATGTCTGCAACATAGCAATTCTTTATTGAAATTAAACCTCACTCGTTTTATTTATTTAAAACTAACCAACTTTCACAATTCTGTAATTTTGTATTTTGGAATTAAATGCCGAATAAATTACAAATAGTCAAAAAAATGCTTAAGAATTACATGTTACAAATTAATACCAAAGTTATTTACAATAAAAACATTTTATCAAATGTTTGTTCTAAAAAACTAAAATATTAATTTGTGTAATTTCGCATCTAAATTAATTATTGGTAAGCATGAAGTTGGTAGCAAACCATTTCTACAAAAATTAATCCTAATATAAATTAACACAAATTCTGAATACGTTTAAACAATCCAAGACACACTATATTTAAAAATTAATATTGTATATTAATAACATATTACATCTCTTTAAAAGTAAGTAGAATAATGTCTAAATATGTTCCTTCCCAATGTATTAGACACCTAGGAGAAGTCTCTAAACTAAGACTAATTACATTTTTCTAGATGGATGCTAGTGCTTTCGAAAAACAACGAATAGCCCTCCATTTTGAATTCCGCTTCCAAGAATAACTTGCCTCGTCAAAACTACCTACAGTGGGAAACGTAGATTCCGACTGTACTAATTTCAGTCAGTATGCCTCGTTTGCGTGTGAATGATGGCGTAATTCGTTTTCCCCATTGTTTAGTATACTTAATACCTTTCTTTATTAGAATATACAGGAATGCTGTAATACATGAGAGACATATTAATCTATACCAAAGATTTGTCTTACAATAATACAACTCTAACAATGACAGACTTTACTAAAGGCATACAGTTTTGAATTACACAATATAACAATTTTAACAATCGCTATCTATATTGCAATCTCAAAAGTTGAACTGTATAAAAAAAAATCCTCAAAAAGTCCAATGTGACAATCAAATGAAGAGAAATGCATAGAGAAAAAATATCATTTAGTTTCTAAAATTGTTAGAATTCGACCTTATTGAGAACTGAACCTAGCATTGCGCGATACGTTTGACTTCTGTGCGTTTAGAATAGACATACACATCAAACGAGTGAGGTAGGTGTAATGAATGTGCGCTTTGCCAAGAGAGTACGGGGATGATCCACGAATTAGAATTTTGTAACTACCTGTATTATAATATTCACACACACACATACAAACACACATATATATACATATATATATATATATATACATAAAACAACTTATATACACAAGATAATAATTTAACAAAATCTTCAAACATCCTGAACTTCTGCATGTTAGAAATTTACAAAAAGAGATATAACAATTCAAAGTTGTGCAAAAGTAATGACTGTAATTTTGGTAAGACTGCAACTGGAAGGTTAAATTGTTTCATTTAGGCCAAACTCCCCATGAGTTTTAATTTGTAGTATCCACTTTCGCTCTCTACGTGTGTGTTCTGTCTGTCCACCCCAGGTTAGATTCAATCGGTAACATCTCGAGATATTCCACTTAATTCGAGTTGTACTGGTTGGCGACGTTCGCGTTGATTTTACTGAGAATAAGGTTTATGTGATTATTTATTCGTTTTCTGAAGTCAATAATTTCGCCAACATATTCAATAGCACAGATCTTGCATGTCAGAAGATGGATCGTATTATTGGCTCCACATCATGACTTTTGTTTGATTGTGTAGTTAACTCCTATTGTCGAACTTCTGCAAGATTTAATCTAGGACATATTTGCAAATAAGGCAACGTTTGTCTTTGCAACGGTGTGTGGCTTAATCCTTGGTCTAGTTTGAAGTTACACAGGCATTTACCAGATGGCTTTTTTTTTCTGATGTCCCTTAGCATAGCACTCGACTGCATTAAAACAAAAGTTGTCCTATGTGTTCGCATAAATCCTATTAACTCAGAAGAAGGAGCTCAACAAAAGTATTGGAGACTCAAAGGAAACTTAAAAGGAAGAAGACACAACTGTATAAATATAAACCCATCAGGTATAGGAAGCCCGCGTTACGTCACAGTTTTAAAGCAGTTGAAAATCTGAAGGGACATCAGGTGTAGGATGACCGTGACTTGTTTTCGTTTTAAGGCATTTAAATGCTAAATGGACATCATAATTAAAAGGCCCGCACCACGTATCTGTTTTAAAGCAGTTGAAATGCTGAAGGATACCAGACACAGGAAGCCCTCACCACGTCTCCGT
This sequence comes from Sinohyriopsis cumingii, assembly GCA_028554795.2. Taxonomy (NCBI): domain Eukaryota; kingdom Metazoa; phylum Mollusca; class Bivalvia; order Unionida; family Unionidae; genus Sinohyriopsis; species Sinohyriopsis cumingii. The sequence goes on along the minus strand of CM068840.1, from coordinate 74,817,104 downwards.
TTCAAAACAGTTGAAATACCGCAGGGACATAGGAAGTCCTATGATAAAGGAACCTCACGCAGATAAGGCCCGCGTCACGTCTCCGTTTTAATGCAGTCGAGTACTATGCTAAACGGGCATCAGATACAGGTGGCCCGCACCATGTCTCCGTTTTAATGCAGTCGAGTGCTATGCTAAATGGACATCAGACACAGGAGGCCCGTACCACGTCTCCGTTTTAATTCAGTCGAGTGCTATGCTAAATGGACAAATGACACAGGAGGCCTGCACCACGTCTCCGTTTTAATTCAGTTGAGTGATATGCTAAATGGACAAATGACACAAGAGTCCTGCACCACGTCTCTGTTTTGTAGCAGTTGAAATGCTCAATAGACATTCGGCATAGAAAGCCCGTGACATGTCTCCGTTATAAATTAGTCTAGTGCTAAAAGGCTGTCAAGCATAGACTTCACTTACTTATTAGGTAGTTAATTAGGAAGACTACCTATAGTATAACAATACGACATACATATCTATATACAGTGACCGTTATGAACAAGCAGTGCAATTTATTATTAACTCCTTCCTTGAAAGACGGGCACAAGAGCTTCGATGGAATGCATAAGACACTGACCCACGTACAGAATATTTAACTGTCACATACTGATTTACCTGTGCAGAATACGTAGTCATGCCGATGAAGTTTATGTAGAATATGTAACATTATTAACAATATAATCGCAGTGCAATGCGGAGAAATATACAAATGTATGTTAACTTGAAAGGAAGATTCATAATGGAATAAATTTAATACGATTTGAAAGTAATCCTCTCAGCTGTGTAAACACGTTTATCTTTTGGAGAGTGATTTTGTTTGAATTTATGAAAAAGAAAATGGTGATGCAGTCGATACTTTGATTTTCTTAAAGTCCTCTGCTTTTATATCTAAAGCATGTTCTCTCACTTCCTCACTGAGGCAATTTAGTCGGATTGCGAGCTGAATATAATTTAAAATATATCTGCCATAAATTGAAACAAATATGCTCTAAATTCAAGCAAATAAATGTAGGATTAAGAATTTTTACCTTGAAAAGTGAAACCAGAAAATTGCAATTATGAAAAGTTAAGTAGACAGAATGAAGATCTGAAACTGCAATGTTTTTAACAATATTGTCAAGTAGGGTACAAGTAGTTGTGAGAAACTCGACTACTAAACGAGGTTACATGATCGCTACCTATTAATTTCGATATTTTGCTTCTGAAACTCAGAAATTAACTTTTTTCCCTGATTTTCCCATAAAATTCATGAATTTTCTTAAATGTTTGCCTGATTGTTACGAGTGGACGTTTTGGCATCTAAGGTACAATGACGAAGTTGGTTGACGAAACATTTTCCCTTGATAAATGACAAAATTGTAAACTAGAGATTTCAGGACCGCTTAGTTTCTTTTAAAAAAAAGTGGTCAAAACGGCAGTCATTAAAAAAGGAAACATGGGTTTTGAGATATATTTCCTTTTTCTATGGCAATCATTGTACAGATTAACCTTTTATAAACGATTGCTAGACTTGCCTCTCTAAAGAAATAAAGGAAATCATTAATACGCATGCCTCTCATATAACAAATTTCCATAAACGATTGCTACATGCCCTTCTGAAAGAAGAAAGGAAGTCATTATAAACGCATGCCTCTCATATAACAAATTTCCATAAACGATTGCTAGACATGCCGTTCTGAAAGAAGAAATGAAGTCATTATAAACGCATGCCTCTCATATAACTAATTTCCAGGCATGCCCTTCTGAAAGAAGAAAGGTAACTGATATTATATTCAATGACGCTGAGTAATATTAGTTAAAAAAATTAAAAATTTAATTTTTTATATCGACTGTAGGCATAGAGGATGCAGCAAGATTATCTCCCTTTGCTATTCCGACTGTAGTGCGGATATATAGTACTACTAGATTACCTCCCTTTGATAGTCTTACTGTAGTGTTGTTGTACACGAAACCAAACAATATATCTTTGTATATGTTACAAAAATTCGAGGTGCGAAGAGTAAGATGATTTATTCTTTTGTGAAAATTTGTTCAATTTGGAATTACAGCGGACATTCATATTAAAACATATTCCTGGATAATTTCAAACAGTAATTGCGAGATATCAATACTATTGCAGTTTTGAAGAAACATGATGATGGTTATGAAAACTATTGTGACAGTAAAATCGGAATGTAGGTTACAACAAACTAATTATTTTTAAAGCCAATAAAACCAGCCTACGTGTGGTGGAATGTTAAATACTATATATAAAAGAATGAAGGTCTCATATTTGCTGAAAATAATTAATTTGTTTCATTAGGAAGCCTATCGATAACTTTTAGGCAATGATAGGTTTGAGTCAAAAATCTGTTTCACTATATTACTGTCGCCGCACAGGTAGTGCTGAATGCAAACGGGGAGATCCAACCGGGCAGAACTTTTTAATAAAAAAATGTATGCTTGTATAGATCCTGCAGAGAATATTAGCGTGTTTTACCAGTCTTACCGCGGAAAATTATCATTACTGATTTAGCTGATTTAGTAAACATCAGGCTAAAGTACGATGGAAAGTTAATATATACAAATGTCACGCGACAAGACCAGCTGACGATATTTGTTCCCGACTTGTGCTCCGTATATTGAAGGAATCCAAATTTACAGTACCGTATAATGCCATGGAAAACTATTGCCTACGGGCACATTTGCATGGATGGTCCGTACAAAGTAAACACATTTGCATGAATTGTTAATATTTTAGACTATTATTCAAATTTAAATTTTGTAATAGAAAAAAAAAATAGCCTTTTCGGTCTTATGTACTATTCTTGTTCTGAAATTGGTATTCTCAGCTGGCGGACTATACGGGTTCAAAGGTAAGAAACCGGAAATTGAAACCGGAAACAAGGGCTTTTCTGCTAACGCTGTATCAGATGACATGCGATATTACAAACACCGCTCTTGCTGTCAATGAAATTTTCAGTTACAGAACTACAGTTTTAAAACCTGTGGCGTATTTTAAAGCATATGATCAGTTTGTCTAATCATCTTTCTTCATATTCACCTGTCAGTAATAAAGATGAAATCTTTTTAATGGGACTTTATGTTGTTGTTTTTTTTTTTTTTAAAAAAAACAAAAAACAACAAATTATATGTGCTGAAACGTTCAAACAACTTTGATGACAATTTCACATGTCATTCTGTCAAAGCAATAACATATCATAGAAATCGTGAAATTTTAATGGCATCGTGTCTAAAATCTAGTCTTTGATCAATCATTATTACCGATATCACGAAGTAGAAAGTAATTCAAGACTGCATCGATTTTGTTATTTTCGTCACGTGTTAATAACATAAATTAAAATGAACAAATATATATCCCAAAAGCATAGCTGCTTAGTTTTAATTTGGACCAGTATGACATATCTACCTTATGTCTGATAATGAAATATCCAATCCGTGTTTGATAATAACAAAAATCCAAACTGTGTGTTGGAGAAATACCCAGTCTGTGTGTTGGATAATGAAATGTTAAATCTATGTGTCTGATAATGACTTATCCAGTTTTTGTGCTTAATAATGAAATATCTAATATGTCTCATAATGAACTATCCAAACTGTGCCTGATTATGATATATCCAACCAGTGTGTCTGATAATGAAATATCCAGTTTGTGTGTCTGATAATATATTGGCCAGTTTGTGCGTCTGATAATAAAATATCTAATATGTCTCATAATGAAATATCCAGTTTGTGTCTGATAATGAAATATCCAGTATGTGTGTCTGATAATGAAATATCCATTTATGTGTCTGATAATGAAATATCCACTTTGTGTGTCTGATAATGAAATATCCAGTTTGTGTGTCTGATAATGACTTATCCAGTTTGTGTGTCTGTTAATGAATTGTCCAGTTTGTGTGTCTGATAATGAAATATCCAGTTTATGTGTCTGATAATGAAATATCCGGTTTGTATCTGATAATGAAATATCCAGTGTGTGTGTCTGATAATGAAATGTACAATCTGTATGCCTGATAAAAAATAGCTTTAAAAATATGCCCAGGAAATATCACAAGACTAAACACTTTATTCAAAGTCGTTATTTGTTGTGTCAGTCATATCAACTCGAAGATTAAATCAACACTCACACTGTTTCTGTGAGCTGATTAGGATATGTGTACCGGAGGTAAAACAACGAAGGCTATTAGCGTATCCGTTATCCCGCCACCGAATTCAGTATGTGTACCGGAGGTAAAACAACGAAGACTATTAGCGTATCCGTTATCCCGCCACCGAATTCAGATGTGTACCGGAGGTAGAACAACGAAGACTATTAGCGTATCCGTTAACCCGCCACCGAATTCAGATGACCCAATTTACACTGTAGAAAATGTAAGGTTGATCAATTTTGACTCACTATCATACATGTTTATTTAAAAGGGCTTAGACGTATGGAAGGAAGGCTGCAGTGCAAATATGAGAAGTAACATGCCACAAGCTGCATTGCCAGAAACTTTAAATTAAGAAAGGTGACTGTTTAACTACACAGCTGCATTAAAAACAAAAAACAAAAAAATGCGGTCATCGTGAACCATGCCACACATTTTTTAATTTTCGCGCTGTTTTTGTTAAATTATGTTGCCGTTCTTATGAATCGAGCTCTTTTTCTTTAAAAGCTTGAGTGGAGGGTTACAAAGAGAGTTTAATCTGCAAAGCCGGTTTAACGTGATGTCGTAGCTTCCATTGTCATATTATACATTGTGATACCAACAGTCTGTATGCTTGAGTCTTTTCAATTATTGTGGGACTATTCTTTATTCTTCGTTTTTTGCATTTAATTGTTGCCACACGCAAATATTTTACAAAGTCAACATTAGAATAGCTTCATAATGCATAATGAACTAGTCAATTAAACTACCTTCATTGTTGTTCGTTTTTTGATTACATGGAATTTACTTGTCAATACATTTGTATGTATTTATCATAACAACAAGACTGTATTTGCCAGCTATATACAAAAACATATGTATGAATCGACAGAGCACTTCATCCTGCAAAATATATGGTCTAATTATATATATATATATATATATATATATATATATATATATATATAGTTTTATGGCTGTTTCTGAAATCCTGTCATATTTAACAGGTGAGCATTGAACACAATTTTAGGATTTTAGAAACACGTCTCATTGGGTTTAAATTCATCACATGTATATCAGATTGTTAGTATAACATTTGCACACTGGATTCACATTATTTTACAATGACAGAAATTGTTATCAGAAGGAAATAAAAATATATTATACGAAGGGATAAATGATTTGTTATGTGGCATGTATTATTTTCAGTTGACATAAGTACTCTGGTTCAAGGACACTGAAGAATAGTAGCATCCCAGCATATAATCCTCTATGCTTGAGAAAGTTGAAATAATGGGTAGGTGATAAGACTAATGGGTAGGTGGTAAGAGTAATGGGTAGGTAGTAAGAGTAATGGGTAGGTGGTACGAGTAACGGAGTAACGGGTATGTGGTAAGAGTAATGGGTAGGTGGTAAGAGAAATGGGTTAGTAGTAAGAGTAATGAGTAGGCATTCATAGTAATGGGTAGGGGGAAAGAGTAATGGGTAGGTGGTAAGAGTAATGGGTAGGTGGTAAGAGTAATAGGTAGGTGGTAAGGGTAACGGGTAGGTGGTAAGAGTAATGGTTAGGTGGTAAGAGTAACGGGTAGGTGGTAAAAATAATAGGTAGTTGGTAAGAGAAATCAGTAGGTGGTAAGAGTAATGGAACACTACTGCATAATATAAAAAGTTTTTGCAAAATTCCAGGAAAACCCAAGGAGTGTTGTCCTTGTAAAACCACAACTTTCTGCCCCATAAAGTACATATAAAACATTTGGACGGGCATAGATAATCAAAGTCAAACTTGCAGATATCAAAAACTGCTGCGTCGGTTTTGAGATTTGTAAACAGTGCACAAGAGTAATGTTTACATATTCGAACAACTGCGACTGTTACCGTAGAAGCTCCTGATTTCATGTAAACAATAAGATTTTCGAAGACGCGCATCCAAGAAGAAGAATTGTTTTTGTTGAAATTCTGCTTATACGTATGACATTTTTTTCATCAAGAAGACGCCGAGGAACGAAAAAGAAGTCACGACAAAATATCAGTTGAACTAGACGCTTCCAACCTGTTTGGAAAGTGGCATAATGTAAGTTTATATGAGAGAACGAGGCGAGTCTTAAAATACTTGGTACGGACGCTTGATAACGATTGCTCTAGAATCTAGATGGTACCATAATTTCCAGTCTATGTTTGCAGTAAATTTAAATCACATTGATATTTTGCATCAATAATGGAGGAATGCATATGCATTAAATATAATAGAGTATTGGATATGCATTAAATATAATGGATGAATGGATATGCATTAAATAGAATGGATGAATTGATATGCATTAAATATAATGGATGAATGGATATGCATTAAATATAATGGATGAATTGATATGCATTAAATACAATGGAGGAATGGATATGCATTAAATATAATGGAGGAATGGATATGCATTAAATGTAAAAGAGGATTGGATATGCATTAAATAGAATGGATGAATTGATATGCATTAAATATAATGGATGAATGGATATGCATTAAATATAATGGATGAATTGATATGCATTAAATACAATGGAGGAATGGATATGCATTAAATATAATGGAGGAATGGATATGCATTAAATGTAAAAGAGGATTGGATATGCATTAAATATAATGGAGGAATGGATGTGCATTAAATATAATGGAGGAATGGATATGCATTAAATATAATGGATGAATTGATATGCATTAAATGTAATGGATGAATGGATATGCATTAAATAAAATGGATGAATTGATATGCATTAAATATAATGGAGGAATGGATATGCATTAAATATAATGAATCAGATTATCCTTACTGGAAATTAAATTTGAGAGTGTAAATATATACATTCATACGTTTGGCCTTTAATTGAGTGCATGACTGCAGTGCATGCCATCTACATAACCAAACACTGTTTCTTTCGCCATTAAAATTGCTTAATTTAAAGAACTATCGTTGTTAAACAACACATCAGTGGCTTTATTCAACATTTCTTTACTATACATCGTGTGTATCTTGGTCCCCATGACAGCCAGACGATAAACGTAATGTTCACGTCCTCAAAACCATTTCATTCAATATTGTCAAACTGTCAAGAAATGTTCAAATGTGACATGTTTAGTTTATGTTTCTCGTGCAACCAATCATCTTTGACATCAGCCAGGTAGAAACTTGTTTTAATATTATTTTAAAATCTATAATGGTGATTAATGTCCAACTTTATATTAAAAGAAATATCTTTCACATTTTCTACGATTGTTGTATCTGTGGAGAACAAAATACTGTCTGCTAAGGGACAAACCAATTATTTTGGCTGGCAGGAGGAGGACATTGGATATATTTTTAAAAATCGAACTTTTTTCTCTCTGTTACCTCCAGGTATGTCTTTTGTTTTTCAACTAATAAAACTGGATATAACGTTTCCACAATTATTTGATATTTATAAAGCTGTCTGAAGGCTGGGAATGTTCATTTTTGATGTTAAAATATTCACCCCACCCCACACCTGGACACTAAATTGGCAGTCCTGGAGTTTAATGCAAAAATATTTTTAAAAATCTCTAAGCCAAGCTTAACCAGCAGATAACTATTTTTTTTTTTAAAATGTCATTTCAAGGAGAACATATTGAACTTTATTCTCTTTATTTTTTGGAATGAAGTCAAGTGATACGACCCGTTCAGAATATTTATTATATAAATAATAGCATGCCATTACGTTGGTGGTATAATGTAGATGTGTTTAGTGCATTTCTGTCCAACTGCTGTTGATTTGTTCAGTATTAGACTGTGAAGGGTGTTTGATGTTCGTATCAGTCTTGTAGTTTACATTCCAGTCCACTTGATCTATGTTTTGTTGTTCATCAAGGCTCTGTTCTCTGCCCAGTTCACTTCATGATGTACACTCAAATAGCATAGATCGACATTCCGTTTCTCACCAATTATACGATGATGACACTACAATATACAAATATAAATACCCAGCATGAAGCTGAGGCCCCCGTTCGAGGCGCAGAGAGGTGCATTTCCGGTGTGAAGTCCTGGATGAAATGTAACAAGCTGCAGATGAATTATGATAAAACTGAAGCCATCCTGTTCACCACACAAAGACTTTCAGATTCATATTTTTTTACATCAAACACTAAGTATCAGCAATACCAGCATAAAATTTACACAGTCAGTTCGATATCTAGGTGTCAGTCTCGACTGTACGCTATCATTGCTCCAACGTATAATGAACATATGCAGTGCTGCATATCTGGAGCTGAGATGCATCAGCTCCTTTGTAACCTTCTTTCGGTTGCTGCTACTAAAACACTTGTGTATTGCTTAGTACTTTCACGACTGGATTATTGTAATTCACTTCTGTCTGGTTCGTCTCGGTATCTACATAAGAAACGTCGAAAAGTTCAAAACATGGCTGCTCGAATCATCCTTAGAGTATGAAAAACTGAGCACACCTACCCCGCCTCTTTAACTTTCAGTAGGTACCCGTTCAAACCGGAATCAATCACAAAACGTGTTCACTATGCTACAATTCGTTGACTGGCTCCAGTCCAATGTACCTATCCCCCCTCATCCATCTCTATATCCCACCTAGAAACTTTCGCTCCTCTTCCGACACTCGCATTCCCATTGTTCCTACTGTTGAAGCGAATACTTGCATACAGTGTTCTTTTGCGTAGCAGGGCCAAACTACGTGGGAAAAATTGCCCAGAGATCGTAGAAACAATGACACTGAGATCTCGTTCAAGGGTGCTCTTAAAACTCACCTATTTCAACAACTAGAGCGGACGTAACAATGTTTACTTCCTTAATTATTGTTAGCATGTTTTTATTTTGTAATTTCATGGTGTCTGTTTTTGTGATCTTGTCGTTGTATATGTTTTTGTTTGTTTTCTAATAATGTAAGGCGCTTAGAGATCATAAAGATTAGGCCCTATATAAAGTTCACGTTACTATTATTATTATTATTATTATTTACTTTGTCCATCTATGTTTGTGGAGCAATCTGTCGTACATATTCACGATAAATTTCTCTAATACTTCACTTATTAACATTAAACCTGCACTGTGTGTGAATTGGGCTCAGTATTTTGATGTACCATATAAATAAACAGATAGCTCATCTTTTGTTAGTTTATGAAACACGAGAGAGAGAGAGAGAGAGAGAGAGAGAGAGATCTAAGTACACATTCGAGCCTTAACACTTAAGAGTTTAACGTAGTTTCTTTTTCTGAATTTATCGTGGTATAAACTGTCAGTTGCCGACTCACACAGCAAATAACGCCCGAAGTTGTGTAAGCTATGTGAGTCGGCATCTGACAGTTTATACCACGATAAACTCGGGAAAAAAACACAAAGTTAAACTCTTATAATTGAAATTTCAATAATTCATTATGATATTTTGTTTGCATCATAAAAAAAGAAACAGAAATCTTAATTGAGCGTAGTAATACATATTTGGGGTTTTCTGTTACGTTGCTATTTTTAGCACTTGGGATTATCGTGCTTGATCGTAATAAGTTCATCATAATACCAGCCTTTCAACCAATGGAAGCCAAATTTATTCAACCTTTTTTGTTGAAATTGTTAGAATGTTCTTTTTCTTTAATGCTTATTTCGTGTCTGCCTTAACTGGCGGTCTTTATCTTATGCTGTACACGTGGCTCTATTTATTGAAGTGGGTATTCTTAGAAAAGTAGTTCTCCTTAAGTTCGTACAGAAATAAACTCAGTTCATTTTGATCTCGTGGTAACATTCTGACCAATGGAAATGTAACTTTCCTTTACCCGCTACTGGCATTGCAATTATTTTGAGATGACCACCGGGATCTCATTACACAACAAGCTACTTGCTTCATACACTGCTATAAAACTGTTATGCCTAATTTGTGAGCACACTACTATGTATTAAAACTACTTCATCCTATATGGGACGCTATTACATAGTCTTTAACAAACATATATAAATGTGAAATCATCAAATTTCACTCTCACGTCCTATAGTACTGTTCATACATAAATGTGAAAGCATCACATTTTTCACTCTCACGTCCTAGTGTACTATTCATACATAAATGTGATAGCATCAAATTTCACTCTCACGTCCTAGAGTACTATTCATACATAAATGTGAAAGCATAACATTTTTCACTCTCACGTCCTAGAGTACTATCCATACATTAATGTGATAGCATCAAATTTCATTCCCACGTCATAAAGCACTATTCATATATAAATGTGAAAGCATCAAATTTATTTCACTCTCACGTCCTAGAGTAATATTCATACATAAATGTGATAACATCAAATTTCATTCCCACGTCATAGAGCACTATTCATATATAAATGTGATAGCATCAAATTTCACTCTCACGTCCTAGAGTACTATTCATACATAAATTTTAAATCATCAAATTTCACTCTCACGTCCTAGAGTACTATTCATACATAAATGTGAAAGCATCAAATTTCACTCTCACGTCCTAGAGTACTATTCATACATAAATGTGAAAGCATAACATTTTTCACTCTCACGTCCTAGTGTACTATTCATACATAAATGTGATAGCATCAAATTTCACTCTCACGTCCTAGAGTACTATTCATACATAAATGTGAAAGCATAACATTTTTCACTCTCACGTCCTAGAGTACTATCCATACATTAATGTGATAGCATCAAATTTCATTCCCACGTCATAGAGCACTATTCATATATAAATGTGAAAGCATCAAATTTATTTCACTCTCACGTCCTAGAGTAATATTCATACATAAATGTGATAACATCAAATTTCATTCCCACGTCATAGAGCACTATTCATATATAAATGTGATAGCATCAAATTTCACTCTCACGTCCTAGAGTACTATTCATACATAAATTTTAAATCATCAAATTTCACTCTCACGTCCTAGAGTACTATTCATACATAAATGTGAAAGCATCAAATTTCACTCTCACGTCCTAGAGTACTGTTCATACATAAATGTGAAAGCATAACATTTTTCACTCTCACGTCCTAGTGTACTATTCATACATAAATGTGAAAGCATAACATTTTTCACTCTCACGTCCTAGAGTACTATCCATACATTAATGTGATAGCATCAAATTTCATTCCCACGTCATAGAGCACGATTCATATATAAATGTGAAAGCATCAAATTTATTTCACTCTCACGTCCTAGAGTAATATTCATACATAAATGTGATAACATCAAATTTCGCTCTCACGTCATAGAGCACTATTCATATATAAATGTGATAGCATCAAATTTCACTCTCACGTCCTAGAGTACTATTCATACATAAATTTTAAATCATCAAATTTCACTCTCACGTCCTAGAGTACTATTCATACATAAATTTTAAATCATCAAATTTCACTCTCACGTCCTAGAGTACTATTCATACATAAATGTGAAAGCATCAAATTTCACTCTCACGTCCTAGAGTACTGTTCATACATTGATGTGATAACATCAAATTTTACTCTCACGTCCTAGAGTACTATTCATACATAAATGTGATAGCATCAAATTTCACTCTCACGTCCTAGAGTACTATTCATACATTAATGTGAAAGCATCAAATTTTTCTCTCTCACGTCCTAGAGTATTATTCATATACAAATGTGATAGCATCAGATTTCACTCTCACATCCTAGAGTAATATTCATACATAAATGTGAAAGCATCAAATTTCACTCTTACGTCCTAGAGTACTGTTCATACATTGATGTGATAGCATCAAATTTCACTCTCACGTCCTAGAGTACTATTCATTCATAAATGTGAAAGCATCAAATTTCACTCTCACGTCCTAGAGTATTATTCATATATAAATGTGAAAGCATCAGATTTCACCCTCACGTCCTAGAGTACTATTCTGATTTGCCACATGATCATATTAGTGCAGTCAAGTTCTATTTTAATACGAGGAAACACCTATGTAGTCTAAATTTTGGCCATCTTTAAAAGCGATTTTCAGCCTTATTAGATTAAACATGAGCTTAATTTAAAACTTTTTTGACATTTTAATTTAAACAGAGAGAATGAAAGCAAAGTTAATTTTTTGAAAAGTTATGCAGGAGAGCTCATTTAATACAATATTGTTTGCGGACAACATTTAAAATTGATTGATTCTGAACTAAATGAATATTATGCATATTGTCCATACAAAGTAATGATAACTGATATTATTATTATTATTATTATTATTATTATTATTATTATTATTATTATTATTATAGAGATAATTATGTGGTAAGGTTCTCATAAAGCATCATGGCGATCTAGAAGTTGCGTTCTAATCTGTAATGCGTGATGATTTATGGTGGCTCATCCGCGGACATGTTTTTCGACCCTGAATTTCGTTTAACCTCACATCCAGCATCACTCATTTGAAAACTGTGCCTGTAAGACTGCTTAATGAGCGATATTTTGAACGTTTTATCTGACACTCAGTATAATCAGAAATGTAAATTTCAGAAAACGAAACCCAAAGGAATTGGACAATTTCAATTTTTTTACTTAATGGAGGATTCCTGTAAAAAAATGTTATGATACAACAACGTTGGAACCATGAAAAAAAAACAATGTTTCTTTTTCTGGCTTTCCGTTATCTGCATTGACTTTCCACTGCTGATTGCCACCACTGCTGCAAAAAGTTAAATTAACCCTGCAGTTACTATGTTGGAAAAGAAAACGAATGAGCGACAAGACGCAGGGAGAATTATGAACCAGTAAATTGCCTTGTCAACTGGAATTATTTATCCTTAAAAGCGCCGTATAAAAAGAACCATCACTGGTTGTGATGAAACGTATACAGTATCACCATGCCAGGGCTTTATCGAGCTTTAAAGGTTAAATGTTTTTTTAGGGTAGCTTTTTACTTGCTAATTTGAACGCATGCTCTCCGAACAGCTGCTGCCATTGATTAAAATTGAATGTGCCTAGTCTTAATGCGTACCCACCCACCCCCCCTTTTAAAAAAAAAAATTTGTGCAGGTCTTATGATCTCTAGTGCATGTTGTAAGAGGCGGTAAAGTGGAAGTAAACTGTTTGCCGCTAGTTGTGATAAATGTCGCTGGGGAAGAGTATTTAAATAGTTGAATGGTGGTTAGGTGATTTGTTGCAACTCCGATGCAGCAAACTACGTTGAGGTTACCTTCACCAAGACAGGTGACCAGAAGGTTCCGGTCTGATTAAGTGGCTAGTGACGACAGGCTTCGTTCAGTATATGATGATTGATGACAGAGAACACAACTGACTGACCATCTAGTAAAACTTTAAGCATCTATTAGATAAGGTTTCATAAAGAAAGAACATATAGTTTCAATCTTGTTTGACTTGTGAAAGCTTATAACGTCGCATGGAAATACAGCATAATGTATGACCGATTCAAATGATGTCAAAGGGGCCACCTACCAAACGTTATATTCAGTGTTGGGAAAGAAAAAAAAATGTTAACTTTCAGGTAAGTACCACCCTTTCTGAAGTTACCATCAGTATATGGGTGTAATGCAAGGCATCACAGTGTCAGTCACTCTGTTGAACATCACAATTAACAACATAGTGAAAAATGCCTTAATATAGAAAGTAACTGCTCATTATATGTCAACCACTTATTTTCATTTGTTGTATATGAAAGTGTATATGTAATATTTTGAGCGTCAACTAAAGACAGCAAATTTTAGAAACCGAAAATAATTATCACATACTTCTTCAAGTCACATAGAATTCATGATGAATAAAAACTGTTATCTATACGGTATTCGTACCTCTTTTTCAAGAAAAAAAAAACAACTTGCAGCGCTTGTTGCTTTACCGTCAACTAACTTTCTTTACACGTATTAGACACCTCAAAGAGAAATGTAATACAGCCCTAGATTTAATGCAAGTCGTAACAAATTCAGATTGGGATTTAATGCAAGTCGTGGCAAACTCAGATTGGGATTTAATGCAAGTCGTGGCAAGCTCAGATTGGGATTTAATGCAAGTCGTGGCAAACTCGGATTGGTGAACATCGATTATGCTAATCAATAGTACGATCTTAAGTTGAATATGACTCAGTTATGTACAGATCAGATTGTAAATCTTATCATCAGATAACTCATCCAATACACAGAGACTTAAACTTTGTCTGGAGGCATTCAGAACTTCCTTTTCAAAAAGACATTATGGTACACGAATTCGTTCTTACAATCAGCCAAAACAGCTTTGGGAATGCTGCAAAATTCAATGTTCATATAACCACCAAGTACAACCCCATGCCCCACAATAAATGATATATGATTGTCGCCAATTCAAAATGTAGTCAACAAATTCGTTATGTTTTTGGAATATAGTCAATAAAATCAGAGTCTCATTTCCGGACCTTACGTTCCTGTATACAGACAGCTCTGAAGTTGGACTTGTTGTTGTAACAGCCCATGAGACCATCTCTTTACGCATACAGTCTGGAACAAGCATTTGGCTGCCTTGTTACAATGATATTAGGGAAATGAGAGGGCAGATTAAAATGCAGTTACCCTATTGGAGCATTCTATATACTGGCTTAAAATATTAAGTATTACTAACTAGGTTACCTAGTTGTGTTGGTACTAACGGTACTGAAAAAGTATTACTAACTGCAGGTTACCAAGCTGTGTTGGTACTAACGGTACTGAAAAAGTGTTACTAACTGCAGGTTACCTAGTTGTATTGGTACTAACGGTACTGAAAAAGTATTACTAACTGCAGGTTACCAAGCTGTGTTGGTACTAACGGTACTGAAAAAGTATTACTAACAGCAGGTTACCTAGCTGTGTTGGTACTAACGGTACTGAAAAAGTATATGGAGCAGTAATATATATCATGCAGTCAACCGATTCTGAATGGAAGGTTCCATATACTAACTTTAAATATTCTAAAAATCTGAATGTTCTATATATTTACCGAAACGTGTGGAATATACATTCCACCATCAGACTCCGAACATAAGTTCATTATTAGAGAGTTGCATCCCTTATATAGAACACTTCCAGAAATGGGATGACGTTATGCCGACCGGATAGAGAATACACTTACCTAATTCATTTATACCTTCTGAAAGGCGAACGTGACCAGAGTGCATAATTTGCCAGTGCCCAATTGGCAATGGAACAGATTTTTGTTGACTATTCATTTTCACCCTGTGTGATGGGTGTACTTTTATGTGAACCCAAGTAATTTTATGATGATGTACCACCCGAGAAACTCTATTTATAATACAGGTTAGAGAATTTTTTATTCGTCTCTACAGAGATTTGAACCGAATTCCACATGTAAAAGGCACCCATCGCCTTGCCTGCATATTCCATCACGAGCAAGCACACATCACCAAAGAGATGATCCTACCAAGTTGCTGGTATATTTACTCTTGCCAAGCAGATCTATCTACAGACATTCCTACGAAGGATATCACGGTATATAGAATTAGTAATAGAGAATTAAAAATATACACCAAACAGAATAGGTGCCGTTTACTCGAGGACCTGGGTTCGAATCTCAGTAAAGACGAATTAAAAATTCTCTAACCGGTATGATATTATTATTTGTATTAGATATTAATTCTGCCTAGTATTATCAAACATTTTCTCTTGTAGAATCCAGGGATAGCACCTTCCCTTCTATTGGGTGTTGATTTTTAATTTTCTCTGTCTCTCTCTCTGTTTTTCACACACACACACACACACACACACACACACACACACACACATAGCACATGATTTAGCCATTAAATGCTATAAAAATAATTCTACTCAATACATTGTTATATATGTATTGTGTATGTCTCGTAATGTATTCCTTCTCCTTTGTACTACCATTTTCCTACTTTGACTAGTTAATGTGGGCGTACAAATGAAAAATGTTCTATTATTTTATTATACTACTGAGATACTATCGCTTAATTTCTGTCGTATTATGCCAGACCACGTTCTCCAATATTCTACCAAATTGATTCTACCGAACCGAACAAGCATTTGCAGTGTTTATAGTCCCTTATAAAAGCTGTTGAACTCGTTAGCGCAGATAGAAGAGTAACTTTCGCTGTTCTCCATGAAATTCAATTATCTTTTATACTAAACGATTTTAAGATTTCTACGTAGATGGGATTGATATCGGTTAAAGCCACTGAATTTCCATGTTTGAGGTTACTGAATGTCCATTATTTGCAACTTTCAACGCCAATGCTTTCTCTCTTTACTTGTTTTGAATGGAACTCTAATTGGATTGTTATCTAAAACTATGAGAAGTGTTGAACTTACGGATGCTTTGCAGTAATAAATCTCGAAGGATTCTTTGCTTTCTTGAAACCTTTATCACGTTCTGCTATCAAATGTCATTGCGTAGACACATTTCTTCCTAGAAATTATATTGTGTCGTGCGATCACCCAAATAGAAGAAAGAAAAAAAAAGAGTTACAGCAACCATCGAAAAAATGATGTACCAATACAGTTTTGCATTATCTATTTATTTATTATCGATACCACGCAAAAGAACAACAAAAACAAAACACAACAACACTGGTTATTGATGATATATGTTCATACGAAATCTTACTGAATAAATGGCGATATTGTATTGCGTGTAATGCTGACATGTAAAGTACAGACGTAAAGATTAGACTTCCGCTTTGATATTTCCAAAGCAATACCTCTATTCGTAGAAACGTATGTCCTAAATGAAGACAAATATCCCACTGTCACTGAACGAATTTTCAAAAAGAACGACAACCCTAAAATATATATTTTATATATATAACCTTTTTTTCCTATACTAGACACAAATGTCTGATTCATTCACTTTATAACTCAAAATCTATTTATGTTGATTCGCATTTTACATGGTTGTTATTGGGTGTTCAACTTGTTACTATTTTTGTTTATATTTTCACGTTGCTTAAAGTAGGTCATTTATGACATGCTGAACCGCAAGTGAGATAATGCCTCATTCCTGTTTCTTCAACACTGTAGAATATTCCCAGGACTACAGATACCTAAAAGACGTTTTGAAAGCCACTCTTTTAGAGGACTGTTACCAAAGCATTCAGATCGAGTTAACTTCGTCTCAGTATCTTTACAACACATTATACGTTATTGTCGTGTCATGAGGTCTTTCATGGATTGAATTTACTGTGTTAGTTAAATAGCTGAGTCTCAAAACTGGCTATTAAGGACGGAAATGGTAGATAGCAGTTGCGGATCCAGAATTATCTTTGACGAGTAAGCAAGGAATTTGTGGGACAGAACACCCGGTGGTGCCAATGAGGCAGAAGCTTCTGCATTTCAAGTGTTTCCATGACATAATTTAAACCATCCAGCTGTAGAAACTAACCCTAATAAACATTCCGTTTGCCGTTTTGCTCAGTGGTGGAGCGTCGCTGGCACACAAGCCTCTTCACCCCGCCCGATCCGCTGATGGATTTCGTTGTGCACAGAGAGGAAGGTTGCTAAAGGCTTTCTACGGCTGAATAAAATTCATAGGTCATCAAACGTGTATTAAATTCACTTCTCAATCAACGAATTAGGTAGTTACCAAAAAAGACCAGGCGGCAGTCGTTTACCGTATATCTGCATGATGAATACCATCGACGGCAGAGACTTCTTGTTTTAAAACTATGCGAATGTAAGGTGTAGCTGCAAAACATCTGCTACATTGCTGTCAGGTTTGAACCTAGAAGTAAGTGACACTTTAATTTTCGTGTCTTTGCGAACTTTCTCTTATTTTTTTAAACATTATAAGAATGAAGTACCCTTCAATATTTCGGAAGATTGTAGCACGAAAGAATGTATCCATAAGAAAATAAATGTGTCTTATACATGACCTGAAACTACCAGACACTCGATATAGCAAAAGTACTTAAGCACCTGAAGGCAATACCCATCAGGGTCCAAAACATATTACTATAATATATAGGGCACGTTTTGCAATTATACAATATATAAATTCCCATCGAAGGAAAAGTATGTACAACTCAATCAACGTCTGAAGCTCTAAAAATGACTTAGTAGGATACCGGAATTCTGGATTTTGTTGTGGAGGTGAACAAGCTGAATATGTGTACACATGTTAACAGTCTCGTATAACAATTATTATTATTATTATTATTATTATTATTATTACTATACAGAATATCCTTACTTATTAGTCTATACTTATACTGATCCAAACAAAAACAATTATTTTTTCAAACTATGAAATATGAATCAGACGTTTAGATTTTGAAAGAGAAATGCGTTTAGTGTTTGCATATGTACATGTGAACATCAGATAAATGCAGGATCTTTTATTGGTCAGTTTTTACCAGAGTCGCACGTGGCATATTAAATAGATCTTATGATCGTGATGTTGATGGCTAAAGTGCCAATAAGTGTTTCAAATACTCGATTAAATCTCGCAGTCATGCATCCCATAATTCCTTGTCTGAAGATCGCATTATAAACTTAATTATCTTTAGGTTTCAAAGATAAAGCTATTCTTGTCATGCTTGTGGCACGAGCTGACATTTTAAATTTGACCGAGTCTGTGAGTTCTATTGAATTGTCCTGAACAAAGTCCCTTGATGCCATTAAAACCATCAGGAATGTCTGGGAAAAGATAAAGATGTCGTGGGAATCAATGGTGAATTTAAATCTGACCAGTCGATGCAATAACATATTTGTTAATTTGTGATTCTTACCTGAGTAAACTGTTAAAGTGAAAGGAACAACAGTCTTCAAAATCTTGAATGTTATGCCAGCTCATGCTTAACACAATTCGTTGTCTTTGATGTGGATGTTGAATGATATGACAGCTCATACGTGACACAATTTGTTTTCTTTGCTGTGAATCGTGAAAATCATGTCGAATTGTAATAAGAACAAATGTTCAGTGGAAATGATAACACTAACAAAAATAATTCAATTGACAAAATAAACATTAGAAAGAAATAAAGAAAATAATGACAAATGACAGTTTCGAAAGAAAACTTTGAAAAAGTTTTTGCATACCTTGTTTTAACTATTGCTCGTTATTAAAATCTCTCGCGCACTCGCACACACACACATACACACGCGCGCGCATACACACACGTTTGCTCAAAAGTGATTTAATATAGATGCAAAGTTAAGGAATGGAAAAATAAGGAAATTAAAAGATCTCTCATGACTGATAAAGTAATAAAACAAATAGTAATTTATGTGTCAATAGATATGTGTTTACCTGTAGCAATCGAGGAATAGTTGGCACTACAGTTTGCACATTTAGAGAGAATCTGTTATGTGTCATTAGATATGGACTCACTTGTAGCAATCGGGAGACAACGGGAATTAGTTTATAGGCAAGTTGCACTGATTACTGTGTTCTAACTTACACAACATAGAATTAGTTTATAGGCAAGTTGCACTGATTACTGTGTTCTAACTTACACAACATAGAATTAGTTTATAGGCAAGTTGCACTGATTACTGTGTTCTAACTTACACAACATAGAATTAGTTTATAGGCAAGTTGCACTGATTACTGTGTTCTAACTTACACAACATAGAATTAGTTTATAGGCAAGTTGCACTGATTACTGTGTTCTAACTTACACAACATAGAACTGTTGAAGTTTTCTAGACTGTATGAGTCTAAATTTATCTTTTAGATGCAATTCCATGGTTCCTGACATTCAAGATTTGGCAAATCCATTGGCAATATTGAACTGCTCGCTCGTAATGTGGTCGTGACTTGATTTTTAAAAATAAATCTGAATAATAGTATGTACTTGTATAGACGGGTTTCACGACATGATTGTCATAATATACACTCGTATAGACGAATTTCACGACAATGATTGTCATAAAATATACTTTTACAGACGGGTTTCAACACATAATTGTCATAATATACACTTGTATATATGGGTTTCAAGACATGATTGTCATAATGCCTGATTTTTTGTAACATTATAAGTTCTGTTAGGTTTATCTAAGGGGGTTGGTGTGACCTCCAGACTACGGACAGTTTGGGAATGCTTCTTATTCTCTCAAGGTCTATACAAAAATAGGCTGCATAAGGCTTTACTGTCATCCTCATCATTATTAGGGCAGACTGGAAAGCTAACAAAACAACGCTCAGAACAGATTTCATCGTCTTTCATTGGCTCCAAAAGCTTCAGTCGCTCTCACTCCTAAACCTCGTTTACATCGCTCAATCCATGCTTTTATCAGTCTTGTTTCTTTATTACTGTCTTGTGAGGAAACGTTGCGAATAAAACGAGAGTTACTTTAGTAACACGGCGAATCTACGTTGTCAAGCAACAGATTTAATGTAGTTTACCGTCTCTGATAATCTCAATAATTTTGCACATTTTGAATATATATATATATATATATATATATATATACACTTTAGTACTTACATAATATACCAATATTTACAGGTTAGAAATAATTAAATTTCCTTGTTTTCGTTTATGTTTATTAAATTTGTTTATTTTACCATCTGTGCAGCAATCCTGTAGGTAGGTGTCTCTGGCTGTCTGCAGGTATAAAAATATGCGCATGAGAGAAAATCAGTCATACGGGTCGAATCAAGACACGCGTGTTTTAATGTGATTGCTAAAAATAAATTGCTATTATAGCTTTAGGTATTATACCAGGATGATAATAGGACAATCAGCTCCTCGAATAAGCAGACTGAATCTAAATGACAGTGTACCTGAATAAACAAATTGTTTTTTTTTTTTACTGATGGAGACTCATTGCTCATGTAAATTACAGGAATAATTCATGATGTGCTGTTTCAATAACATCCAATTTGCATATTTTACTAACTAGATCTCGTTTACCTGGGCATGTTGTTGTTGTTGTTGTTGTAGAGTTTAACGCCATTTTTCAGCACACGATAGGCTATACATGGCGGCCAGTATTAATGGTGGAGGAAGAACCCGGGAAAACCCCAGAAAGAACCACCGACCCACGAGAAGCTACTGGCAAGCTTTCTCACATACCCACATTAGCCGAATCCGAGACTCGAACCCACGCAGACAGAGGTGAGATGGCAGTGATCCGTAACGGAGAGCGCTTTAGACCACTCGGCCACTCGGGGCCCCTACCTGGGCATGATATGATACGATCAAGATTCCAGGAGTGATAAGTATTTATACAGAGGACTGTAATGACTAATTTAAGTATGATAATTAAATAACATTGACATTGACTGAGATATCAGTAACTACGTCAATTCATATGAAGCCAAACCTTGTTCTAAAATAAAATGTCTGTTAGAACAAGCGTCAAATCATTGAATTTTTCATTTTGTAAATCACTCTTTCCTGAGACATTTCTTTTGAAAAGTATTACAAACAATGAAACAGATTTAAATGGGGAAAACATGTAGTAAGGTAAGTCAACCTTTGTAAGGGAATCAGACCATAGAGTTTGAGACGTCTCTTAAAAGAAGACTAATATAAAAATAGAAATTGGGTACAAATTTAGGGTAGGTTAATAAAAGAACAAGCTTATATGGTAAGCTGATGTAAATGACACGTTTTCTTATTACTAAAGCTTTTCTGCTGGCTGAAATGACACGGTGTCTTAATAATAAAGTTTTCCTTCTGTTTTAAAGGGGGCATGGCGTATGAATAAGAATGTCTTATTTCTGGTATTAAGGACAATATGCCTGAATAACAACACCTTACTGCTGACATAAAGGGCATGGTGTCTGAAAATTAGAGCTGATATAAAGGACACGGTGTTTAAATAACAACGCTTTACTGATGGTATAAATGACAGTCTATATAACAATTATTAGAAAAGACACCGGTTTCGATTTTGACAGAAACACTAAGAATAATATACAGTATATTTATTTTTAAAGCCCTTTAAATGAGTGTCAAACAGAAGAAACATTCATCAGAAACTTTCGTAACAAGGCTTGTACTTTAATACTTACTGGACCCTTGCCTGCCAATTCCTGACTGCTTTCATAAATGGAAATCATGGCATACTTTTTTAAAATCTGAGGAAAGTTCAAATAAACAAGAACCAAACTTATGATTCAAATAATCACATAAACATAAAATCTACTTGTCTAATTGAAACGTAGTAGAACCTTTATGATGGTGACAAAGTTCGCACAGTAAAAGAGATGTAAGAAGTGGTCTACAAATGATCTTTTAGTCACCATGCCCATGCTAAATTTCCGTCCTCCGTCAATTTTGAAATTTCAGTTTTGTTATGAAGAAGAACGTTCCACTGAATCAAGAGGAAATATACAACTTTAAATAAGTCTTTCCCGGGTTACTGTAAAAGGAAGCCTTTTGCGAGGGATTGTAACAGCCTTTCCCGCGAGCCTTAAAAGTAAATCTTACATGTCAGTTTGTAAAAGCATGTCATTTGCGGGAACCTAAAAACGTGTCTTTCACAGGAGCCTGTACAGGACTCTAATGCAATGACAGTCCTATTCGAGGAAAAAGACGACTTGATAACTCCCGGCTGTAATTGCGTTCAGACAAAGTTCTTTCTCTGGTCGGAACATGAACCTTTGGAATTAACTTTTACAGAAAAGAAAATGTCGGTAACAGCGATAAAACAACCAATAAATCATCGCCTTAATATACAGTATATACCACGAACAGAATATTTGCTCGGTGATGTAAACTTTCAAACGGAAGTGACAAATATGTCTGCGTCGATTTAGCTTTGACTCTGCCTAATGTTATTTCGGTATAATAAGGCCTTATACATATAGCTACGTTTACAGACACACGCATATCTAAATACAGAAGAAGTAGATGATGTTATTATCGTCATATAACACTTATCGTTATCGTTTCGTCTTTATCTCAGATATATTTTTGAACGATTTCAAAGATGATAAACCTTATAATATAGTTCAATTACATTAAAGGAAATGTTCACCTATTTTTATTGAATTTTGACAGCTTGATTGAAGACACTATACATTTCGGAATATAATAGAAGGACATGTGATTTATGTTAGTTGAACACCTAAAACATACTGCAGGAAAGTTCTAGTGTTGAGAAGCTATGAGAAATGAAATCCACATTTGTTCCACTACGGACGAAAGTTAATTCTGCGCCACCTTAGGACCAAAATAAACAAAGCAGTCACATATAACATTGAAAACAAATAATATTAGAGTTACCTGAAATCAAAGCCTATGAACTAATTGTAACAGACTTTCGATGGACAGGAAACCACAGTTGTACAAAACAATACCATTATTTAAATGTCCCAAACTAATCGTGATGATATTACACTTAGTACACCTATTGCGTGCACTATACACACACAAAGCTACAAACGTGTTTAGCTTCGAATCGGCGATATGAACGAGTTGCAAATGGCTTAGGTACACGAAAACTATTCATACGCTATATCAAAAGAATTCTTTTTACTCACTCGGAACATTACACAAATGTGGTCTTGTATTTATTACAGACCCTTTTTGTTTGCATTTTCCAACTATTGTTTTTACTATATTGTGCAAAGGGGATTCAAAGCAGATTGGAATGTTTAAAATTTCATTTCGAAGCAACTAAGAATGTCTTAGAAATTTTCAAAATGGCGCCCATTAGGGTTTGAGGCTGAACGTCCGTTTCGAGCGCTAAATCAATCATGCAAGCTTGAAAAGGTATGTAATACAGATAAATGCTGAATTGTTTTCATGGCTGCACTTGCTGCATATTGATCCCATTGATTTCGTTATCCACAGATCTAATAATACGCAAGCATCGGCATATATTAGCCTTAAGTCGAGTCAAAAGCAGATTACTTATCCTATTTATTCAAGAGCATTATTTTGTTTTCTCATTACAAGATTTTCGCTCTGACGTCAGTTGCAATGTAAAAAAAAAACCACAATAACATTTCATGATTTTCACCGACATATGTAAAGCTTACGTTTTCCCCATCCAGCTTTCCTGACAAAATTCTAAAACATATATTTAAACAGCTTCTTTCAGTTGCTCTTTCCTAATGCTATATTTGACACTTTAGTATGACATATAAGTATATTTGACACTTTAATATGATATATAAGTATATTTGACACTTTAGTATGACATATAATTATATTTGACACTTTAATATGACATATAAGTATATTTGACACTTTAGTATGACATATAAGTATATGTGACACTTTAGTATGACATATAAGTATATAAAAGACCAGAAAACAAATATGTATCCAGCAAATGATATATCAAATACTAAGATATGAAACAATTTCGAAAAGTCAATAGCTTTACCTAATTAAACAGGACTAGCTTTTATGACTGCACGCGTGCTCTGATGTGTCCACTATTCGTGGCTTACTCTTAAATTTCGTTAACTGAGAATTGTTTGGAAAAATAAAACTATTATGTGCACTAGACTGCCCAGGACGCAAGACGTTAATTGAAGCTAGCGCAGACATTCCAAATAAACAAAACAGGGTAATTTGTGGCATAAATGTTTTTAAAGATCGGAATCTGTAGTGCTACTGTAATCATCAGTCTAGCACCTGGCTGACAAAGGAAAATTTGAAGTTAAAGTTGAAAGAACTGATTAAAGTCTCCTAAAAGGTAAAAATTAAACGTTCTACACTCCATCCAAAGATCTAAACTCGAAGTACATTATCCAAATGCTCCTTAACTGCAAGACTGACATCTGTGTCCTTTCTTACATTTGAAGTACTTAGTTACATATATGGATCGGAGCTCCAGATTTTTATACTTCAGCTTAAGAAATGCAACGAAAAAAGGTAAGAAACCAACAAATGTGCCATATTGATGTTAAACAGATGTTTATATTTGCTAATATTAAACAATAAAGCTTCCGAAAGCCAAATTCAAACATGGATACGGATTTTATCTGTTCTGATGCTTTTCAAAGCTCAAATGTTTATGTCCATTATATGCAATACTATCTTGTGGCTTCACGTCACATAGACTGAATGTCTGCGAATATGTTGCTCTTTATCTCGATTGAAAATAGATAAGGATACATAATCCATTTACAGAATACACAAGGGCTAGATGAGGAGATTAGAGACAGTGTGTGTAGTCCAGAGATGTAAAAAATAACGGCTGTAACTGTTTTGTTGTCATTTTCAAGGGTCTACAAGAGAAAATGTCTTGCCTAAGAACTATTTACAAGATTATTGATCCTTATTAATTTAGCTTACCTAACTTCTCAACTACGGAAACCTTGTCTAGATATCTTACTATGCATATTTTTTGGTGTTTTGTTTTTTAAATCGAAAAATGTTGCAAAAGTTGCTTGGGACGAATACCACCAACTTCTCTCAAAAGTAAAAATTTGAGAGGACCTAATTTAGCTTCGCTAATTAGATGACAAAAATTGACATTTTGATTCGCATAAAAAGTACGTCTGCAAAACGAGCGCGATACCTATGGTTTTAAATACGTTAACAACGAATTGATACGCACGTCACCGTTATGAATGTTGATATGTCTATATGACGAAATGATTCTCATCCACCGAGGCTACGATATAATTCACGTTAACTGTTTTTTTTTTTTTGTAGCATAGAATTTGGTTTTAATCTTTAGAATATATCCGGAGCGCCCGCGCGCGCGTGTGTGCGTGTGTGTGTGTGTGTGTGTACGTGCGTGCGTGCGTGTTAAGAGAGAGAGAGAGAGAGAACAATCATTCATGACATGCATATTTAAGGATTTATTAAAACCCATGGTTAAGAAGAGCTGTTATCTATACTTTCTTAATATCATTCAATGATCTTTTTAGTCGCGCGATCAACGCTGATTAATACGATGAAATGAATATATAACAACACCTGTATTTGAATAAGTAAAGCTTCGCTACGTGATCTTATTGTTATGACGATTATCTGGCGGGCAACAACAAAACACAACAGTGACTGATATAACTGAATAGCAAGTGGGAATGCAGTTGTATTCTTTTTTTTATTGTTTATCTCTTCTTTTAGCCAAAACATGTGAACGAATTCAAAACAAGAAAGGAGTTAACGAAACTTAACTTCCGTACATTTGAAGATACATAGATGACATTACCAACATATAAATAGTTCCGATTTTGATTCGTCACATACAGGTTATCATCTGTATCAAACCATGCAAGATTAAATGAGATTTACAGGTACTGTGTACACTGCATACATTTAATCGAATCGAATGGCGTGGTTGATCATGAAAATGGTTCCTTAAGTAATCGTCACGCACGCACATTATCTGTACTGTATTCACAACCAGTCCGTCTATTACCAAGGAAAGATGGGACTCTTTCACAGCGTTTCACCAGGAAGCAGTTCAATTTTTGTACTCAAAGCGCAACGTAAAATTTGATGATACGCCGCGCTATCATTTCTCATTATTCACCACAATGAGTGGCCCTACAATTGATGTGAAATGGTGTATGTTTTCCTGAGACTTTTTCTTAAATTCATAATAAATCCTTGATTTCTTTCTCCTTCTGATAAGGGGGCCCCGAGTGGCCAAGTGGTCTAAAGCGCTCACCGTTCCGGATCACTGCCATCTCACCTCTGCCTGCGTGGGTTCGAGTCCAAGGCTCGGCTAGCGTGGGTACGTGGGAAAGCCTGCCAGTAGCTTCTCGTGGGTCGGTGGTTCTTCCCTGGGTTTTCCAGGGTTCTTCCTCCACCAGTCATACTGGCCGCCATGTATAGCCTATCTTGTGCTGAAAAATGGCGTTAAACCCGAGAACAACAACAACAACAACAACCTTCTGATAAGGCAAGACATTTTGTTTTGACTTATATGGGCATGTCTTTTAAGTACTTACGGCTGAACTGAGTTATTGATCTACTTGTCATCATGAAAACGCATAATTTTTATCCTGCCCATTTATCCAGAAGCGGTGCGTGCATCTGACTGACAAGGTCGTGAGAACTTAGCTTGATTGCGGATTCTTACGGCCTAAAAGTATTATTCAAACGTTGGACTAATATATTTTCTTATGCTACACTTAATCCCAGACACCAATTTCAGTAGTAATCAAGTATATTAGGCTAGCCTCTGATTCTATACCAGATGACCAATAATGAATAGTCTCTCACTCATTAGCAAATAAAGAAAATCAATATACATACCATTTCCATATGTTAAATGACACAATGAGTCTTTTCGAGGCAATTTTTGTAACTTTTTTAAAGAGCTAACAACTTAAATCAGCTTTAAGTTCAGTAGCTCACATTTCTAAGTTCGCAAATATATTTAGGAACACTTCTGATTTTACACATAATTAGGCACATTTCAAAGTCCACAAAGACAATAAGGGACATTTCTGAGTTCACATATAATTAGGCACAATTCTGAGCTCACACATATAATTAGACACATTTCTGATTTCACACATATCATTAGGCACATATCTGAGTTCACAAAGATAATAGGCACATTTATGAGTTCAAATATAATTAGGCATATTTGTGAGTTTGCAGATAGAAAACTCCAGATAAATATGCACAACTAATGTAAAAAGGGTGAAGTAATCGTAAGAAATTGAATCATCAATGCCAGTTATAAGTTGTGATTAAGATTTGTTCCAACAATGTATATCGATATATGACGCAGAACCACATAAAAAGTTGTTTGCAAAGATTGGTTCCTGAATTATTACTCACGTTGGCTGACATTATCACCATGGAACGGTTCCTCGATTATCACCCACGTTGACTGACGTTACCAGAGATAAATGGTTCCTCGATTATTATTCAGATTTACTGACGTTATTTGCATGGAATGGTTCCTGGATTGTTACTCGCTTTGGCTGATGTTATCATCAAGTAATGACTCGTGGATTATTTAGATTGACTAACCTTATCAGCATGGAATAGTTCCTCATTTATTATTCACACTGACCGACAATATCTGCATGGAATCCTTCCTGGATTAATACTCATATTGACTTGCGTTATCAGTAAGGAATGGTTCCTGGATTATTACCCATGTTGACTGACGTTATCAACAAGGAATGATTCATGAGTTATTATTACTCGTACTGACCGATCATTAACGAGTAGTATCTTTTTAATGTCATTACAAGATGATAGTACGTATACATTTTAAGACACGGTCTTTTCATGAAAATCATTATATTGTAGCAACTTTCTTCGTTAGCAGTTTGTCCAGATATTTCCATTTCAAAGTGTTATTGTAAAGATAAATCACGACAGAGAAAGAAAAAAGAAAGAAAAAAAACCCCCTAAGATGGTCCCAGTTATAAAGTACAGTCTTTTCGGCATCTTTGTTTAGGCATTTTGTGGGTCATTCATATTAATCACGTCACACTAATAAGTGCGAAAAATATCACAATAGTTTGCTTTCTAAATTTCTGCTTTATTTCTTTTGGATCATTTGCACAACTTATTCTGCACGTTTGTTCTAAGTGCTATTACCACTAATACTTCGCCTTATCAAAGCTAATACTTCGTCTTATCAACACTTATAATACGTCATATCAACGCTAATACTTCGTCTTATAAACACAATAAATACATCATATCAACACTAAAACGTCATCTTAGCAACACTTATAATACGTCATATCAACGCTAATACTTCGTCTTAGCAGCACTTATAACACATCATATCGACGATAATACTTCGTCTTATAAACTTAATAATACATCATATCAACACTAAAACTTCGTTTTATCAACACTTATAATACTTCATATGTAACGCTAATGCTTCGTCTTTGCACACTTATAGTACGTTATATCAACGTTAATACTTCGTCTTATCAACACTTATAATACGCCATATCAACGCTAATAATTCGTCTTAGCAACACGTATAGTAAGTCATATCAACTCTAGTACGCTAATACTTCGTCTTATCAACACTTATAATACGTTATATCAACGCTAATACTTCGTCTTATCAACACTTATAACACGTCATATGAAAGCTAATGCTTCGTCTTAACAACACTTATAATACGTCATATCGTCTAATCAACACTAATACTACGTCATATCAACGCTAATACTACGTGCTGTCAACACAATACGTGTCATCAACCGGTATACTGCGTTTCAACAACGCAAATACTACTTCTTATCAACGCTAATACCATCTATTGTCACCGCTAATACTACTATATCTTATCAAACCTTATACTACCTGCTTTCAACACTTAAATAATGTGCAATCCAAGCTTATAATACCTGCTATCAACACCTAAACTACGTACCGTCAATATTTTATGTCTTATAAACGCCACTACTGCATCTTGTCAACGCTAATACCCTCTACTGTCACCACTTATGCTATGTACTATCAATGCTCGTTCTACGTACTTTCAACACTTAAAGTACGTGGCATCAACAATTACACTGGACAACAAATTTTTACAAAAGTCATGTTACTGAAATAAAATTAGTCAATTCTTATCAATTTTTATGTGCTGAACACGAATATGACAGTCAAATTGCAAAATTGGCTCTAGTTTTTTTGTAATCTGCAAGAAATTAATGTTTACATAACGAAATGCATTCCAATAGTAAAAGGTCAACTGTAATAGCCTACCTATAAAAAATCAAGTCATTGACTACATCTTAGATTTCTTCGCCTGTCTCTTGTACAGCTGTTCGGGAGCATCTCTGAGGAGTGTCCAGCAGTAGTCAGCCAGCATTGTAGTGGACCATTTTCCCTGGTATCTTTGTTCCATTGTTGCGATATCTTGATGAAAACGTTCGCCGTGTTCATCACTAACAATACCACAGTTGCTAGGAAAGAAATCCAAATGGGAATGAAGGAAGTGAATCTTTAGAGACATATTGCAGCCAAGTTTCTTATACTTCATCAACATGTCTTCTACTAGTTCCTTATAGTTTTCTGCCCTAACATTTCCGAGGAAGTTTGTAGAAACTAGGCGAAAAGCATTCCATGCTTGTTTCGCGTCACCTTCCAGCAAGTTGTTGAACCGGTCATCTTTGAAAAGCTCTCGAATCTGAGGACCCACAAAAACTCCCTCTTTAATCTTTGCTTCGCTGAGTCGAGGGAATTTTTCATGCAGGTATCGGAATGCTGGCAAAGTCCGGTCAATGGCTTTCACGAAGTTCTTCATCAAACCTAGTTTGATGTGAAGGGGTGGTAGCAAGATTTTCTGAGCCTCAACCAGAGCTGGGTGTTGGATATTCTTCTCTCCAATGGCTACATTCTGCCTGTGAGTCCATTCCTTCCTCATGTAGTGCATTTCCCTTGCTCGGCTATCCCACTCGCATAAGAAACACATGTATTTTGTATATCCTTGCTGCAGTCCCATTAAAAGGGCAACTACCTTCAAATCACCACAGAGGTGCCAGCTGTACTTGTTATACTCAATGGAATTCAGTAGCTGCCTTAAGTTATCGTATGTCTCTTTCATGTGGACAGCATACGCTACTGGAATAGATGGAAGAATGTTTCCATTGTGCAAAAGCACAGCCTTGAGACTCAGTTTCGAAGAGTCCACAAATAGTCTCCATTCTTGTGGGTCATGATTGATTTTTGAAGCATTCATGAGGCCCTCAATATCGGAACAGAATATCAGATTACTTTCCTTTCTGAAGAAAGGCTCCAATTGCTGGTGGCGCTTTCGATATGCAGTAATTGTGACATCTTCTTCTAGAAGATTCCATTGTTGGAGTCTTGATCCTAGCAATTCTGCCTTGTTCTTTGATAAGTCCAAATCACGAATCAGGTCATTTAGTTCTTCCTGTGTTATTCTGTGTGGGGTTGATGATGCACCACAGTGAAAATCTGGATCACTGCATGCTGATGGACCAGGAGAAGAACAGGTCGACTCACCTTTGTCTTCGTCAGATGAATCAAGAGAATATTCTGCTGGAGGTTCTGGAATAGGAAGTCCCTCACCATGTGGAACTGGTCTCAATGCAGACGGAATGTTTGGGTAGACTATTCTCGACTTCTTTCGCTTCGTTATTCCGCCGGAAAGAGGAGGAACCAAGCAGAAGTAACAGTCATTTAGGTGGTTGCTTGGCTCTCTCCACACCATTGGGACTGCAAACGGCATTGATGACCTTTTGCAATTCAACCACTGTGAAAGCTGTGTTGTACATGTAGCACAGCATATATGCGGAGCCCAAGGCTTGTCTTGGTCACCAACCTTGCATCCGAAGTAAAGATGATATGCCTTCTTCACTTGAGAATTGATACTTTTCTTCTGGTTGGCAAATGTCACTTCCCCACAAATATAGCAAAAATTGTCCGCGGTATTAACACACTTTCGAGGCATTACTGTTCTTTATTGTACGTAAATGGATAAAATAATAAGTTTTATGTAACAGTAGCTTGAAGTGTCTCGCACAACGTCTAAAATATTTTAAATGCTGAACCTATCTGATTGGGCTTTATATAGTACACTGCTTACGTCAGCTTCAGCAGCCGCCTGGCATTAGTATAATAGGCCTACACATGTATAGTACACTGCTGATGTCAACTTACTTCAGCAGCCGCATGGCATTAGTATTGCATTGCATCAGAAAATGATGCAATCAACTGTGGATGATGTGAGCATGATGGTATTATGCAATGTTACATCATTATTCCGGATGTTGCTGCAGTCCTACTGGAGAAATTTACACAGTGAAACATAGAAAATGAGGTATATGAATATCTTCAAAACGAGAGCCAATACAAATTTTTCACGGTTATATTCGTGTTCGGCACACCAAAATACTACAGATTAGGGCCTTTTCAAGTCAGTAATGATTTCACTGTTGACCAGTGTTATACCGCATCTTATCAACGCTAGTACCACCTACAGTGATACTACCTTCCATAAACAGTTATACTATGTGCTATCAACATTTATATTACATATGATCAACATTCATGATTCGTACGATCAGCGCTTATACTACGTGCTATCAATACTTATATGCGCGTGCTAGTAGATTTGAGTGTGTATTTAAGTGACCTTTATTTAAGATAACCACTTAAAACCATGAGGACCAAACTTATTATCCTCCTTAAATAAATATTACGCCAACATTGGACAAAAACAAATTTGTCAGATCTTTGTGTTTAAGCCAAAACGTAGCTCATGCAAGCGCATCTCGACGATCACTATCTGTCGGATGCACTTGGTGTAACAACCAACGCAGTTTTACTTCTATTCTAAAACGCCGTTATTTACAACGTACAGAACGAGTACTAATCGATTATTTATTGATAGAACTATAGCCATCGATACCAATTCCGGATCCGACTAGCCAGCTCCCGTACTGGCACACGCAGTTCTGATACATGCGCTCTTGGTAGCCTGTCTCCGGTTGTTAAAACTTCCATTAATTCATAAACTCTAAAAAGACAAACTGCATCTGTTAACGTACGTTTGGCTTTAAATATACAGCTAAACGACAAAGTGTTCATTGGCTCAGTCTACTGCAAGGGTCTCAAAATAAAACCAGCCTTAAGTCCGCATAAGGGCATTTTCGATTGCCCAAGGGCCGCACCACCTTTGTTATCTCTCATGACATCTTGTGACGCCAATCATTTTGCGGGCCACAGGATACTTCTTGACCGGCCGCATGCGTACCGCGGGCCGCGTGTTTGAGACCCCTGGTCTACTACCACGTATAAGCCTATTCTAAGAATTTAATGAGAAAATCTATTCATTTTCTTGTGTTCAGTGAGCTGATATGCTGGACCGTTCCCATGGAATCTTGGGATCATATTACGAATAAATTTAAATTTACAACAAAGAAACGTGAACAATTTGCTCCGTAAAAAGACCGTCTCCGTCAACGCCACCAAACTCTTTCCCATACTGGAGATGAGTCTATAGTTATAATAACCTCATAATTTTTCTGAACATAGTGTGAGCAAAATGATTAGCAACCTTGTCTTCTGAAGAAAAGCAATATAGGTGCTAAACTTTACAGAAATCAATTAAATGCTGTAAGAGTAAGTGCAGTAAAAATTTCTTTCATTCATTACATGCAGCTATAAGCCAACCAGGGATATAACTCATGGAAATACCACGATTGTTGAATATGTACGTCTTTAGACTATGTCCATAATATATACATGGTCTCACAGCGAATAATCAAAAACTGAAGAAAAAAGTCGCGTTCACGCGATTCTGTCTTACAATGCATTCAGCTACAATGCCATAAAGGGGATTAATTCTAAGAAAAAAATGCGAAAGCAACAAAGGGATTTGTCTATTTGCATCTGGTAAAATAATGACCATAATATGTTCACTATCTCATGTCGATCCATCAAAAACTAAGATGAATTGTGTCCGCAATATTCCGTTACACATAACCTTAAACTCTGAGCAAAACAATTTCATTAGATCTTAAAACTAGTGTAGGCGGCTCAACGAGATTTGATAATAAACGC
The DNA here is from genome assembly GCA_028554795.2 of Sinohyriopsis cumingii. NCBI lineage: Eukaryota > Metazoa > Mollusca > Bivalvia > Unionida > Unionidae > Sinohyriopsis > Sinohyriopsis cumingii. Next base: position 74,783,553 of record CM068840.1, on the reverse strand, counting down.
ATTTTAGGTGATATCACCGTTTTGGCGACGATCATCGGGTTCACAACCCTTCCAGAAGAAGGTGTAGTGTTCCTCTCTGAGGGAACCGCTCGAAGCACGTCTGGTTTTATGGAGGGCAGCTATACTGATATTTAGCCTGGTGAGTTATCTATTCATGATGGCCGTCTTCCTGGTATCGTCCACCTCCCTCAGGTCGTCGGATATGCCTGTGCACATGATGCGCACGTTCCAGCTTGCGAATCGAAGGGCTGAAGTCTTCTTTATTGGTTTCTTGTTTCTTGTGTCTGGTGTGGAATTACCGTCTGCTTGTCATGCTGAGCAACACACTGAGCTCCAGACACCCACTGGAGCAGGTAGACTATGGCGGGTCAACATATTACTGACCGCGGGCTGCCCGGCTTGACGAGGTCGGTAGTCGGCTATTGGGACACAATAATCCCACCCACCGTCGAAGCGGACCCGTGGCGCCCCTTCCCTATGCCAATCGGGTGGTATTTATAACCCATAAACTGGCAGCGTCTGTGTTGTTTTCTCATTCAGTAGCGTGGCTTAAGTGACCTCTCCAAAGCACAAGCCTGGGTGTGGAGTATGGAGATGATGGGCTGCCCCGACGTCAGGATCCCCCTCTCGTCCTTCCTGGTGGGGTCCAAAAGAATGCTCAGCACGACCTTTGGCACCAGTTCGGTTGCAGGAGCTGCCGGAAGGAAGTCGTAGTTGACATCCAGCCGCCTTAGGGGCTCCACTCCGGATTTTCTGTCTGGGTTTAATCCCGTAGCCTTTCCTTCTCCCGAAGATATCACTACACCTGGAAGTGAGACGCTGTGATGGACGTTTCAGTTTCCTTTGGCGAGCGGGACGTCGGACCCAAGCCTCGCACACCCATCGAGTTTAGTCGCTACGAGATCATACTTGCTTCAAGTCCAATAGTTTAGTCGCTACAAGATACTGATAGCATCTAGTCACCGAGTTTGGTTGCTACAAGATAAAGAAAGCAATGAATCACATAGCTTATTTTCTACAAAATAATGGATAACTTTGTATACGGTTTTCGAAACAATCACAGCCGTGACCATTTTGTTATAGAACTGAAGCGGTTATGCTGACATCCAGCAATCTTAAATTGGATGAACATTTCTGAAACAATAAAGAAACAGTAAGGGAATCCTGAATGTAAAATTCAATGTGCATGGAAATATTTCTATAGAATTTGTACGCATACTTAACAGAGCTGATTATTTTTTACAAACTGTTCAAAAATGTCTCAACTTTGATAATGAAACGGATTTTTTTGGGCGCAATTAGGACTATATTAAAGAAACTTAGTTATTAGTTAGTGTAATTTTACCCTTACATTTATTTCGTTTATGAGAAAACCTTTCATTTTACCTTTGAGAAAACAGAGTACTGTTCATCAAGGAAGAAGAAACTTGAACACACGATTTAAATTTGGACAGACTCAGATCTCGCATAAAGTGGTACGCAATGTATTATTTATATTTTGTTATTACTTGTATAATATTTGCTCAGGACATGGCAATATTGGACGAATAAATTAACATTAAATGCGTCCAAGCATGTGCTATATGAATAATTCCACCGCCGCCTACCCCCATACATACACAACATCGGAGAATTTCCGGATCTTCTTAGAGTACATTTCAACACGTATATTTACACCGGTGGTGATAAACTCAAACTAAAATCTCACCATTTCAAACACATTTTTCAGAATTTATATTTCTCCATCTTATCTTTCAGAGCGAGGATAATTCCCGAGCAAATTATTTTATTAAATTTTGACTTAATATGAAAATGATACTAAAATATCATTCTCTTTGTGTTATAGGCGATCAAAATTGTGTGCGTGCGTGCGGGTTTGTGTGTGTGTTTGTGTGAGTGAATGTTGGATTGTTAACGTAGCTTTAACGTAACAGTTTTATTCATATTGCTAAGATGCCTGCAGTGTGGCAGTTTATAGTGATACCTTGCGCTGGAGCATCTTGCTGCATACATGTAGCATCACGTCCCATCCAGTCACATTATTCTGATGCCAGGCCGACCAAGCATACCTAACACTAACCTCTTAATGATGAGCGCCAGGCGAGGCAGCTGCTAGTACCACCTTTGTACGTCTTAATTATGACTTGGTCGGGGTTCGAAATCGCGACCTCTAGCATTCAAGGAGGACGCTCTAACCACTTAGGCCATCGGGGCGGTCATCTGAAGTAGTTACTAAACTAAAGTTCAGTTCGAAAGTTAATTTTTCATAATTCAATTAAGTTCAGTTCGAACAAAAGTTTATTTTTCATAACTCATCGTTTGTTGATTGTAAGAACAGAATGAAGATGATTATCTACATTGCATCGTTGGCAAAGTGTGTTAAATCCGATCACAACATTTGCCATGCTTTGTCTGTAAAGAGTAACGTTGATGAACTCAAATAATTGTACCAGTGTGAACCTTTTGCTATGATGATATTTTCTTTCTTACATTTCTTTTACACGGACTTTCATTCCGTTACTTGTGCATGTTAAAAATTACTCTCTGACTGTTGGACTCTCTCTCTCTCTCTCTCTCTCTCTCTCTCTACACCGCTCCGGTGGCCTAGTGGTTAGAGCGTCCGCCTCGGATGCGGGAGGTCGTGGGTTCGATCCCCGGCCGAGTCATACCAAAGACTTACAAAAATGGTACTAACATTTGCCTGGCTTGGCGCTCAGCATTAAGAGGTTAGTGTTAGGACTGGTTGGCGTGGTGTCAGGATAATGTGACTGGGTGGGACATCATGCTACATGTCTGTGGCATGATGCCCCAGTGCTAGACATCACTATAAAGTGCCACATTGCAGACATCGTAGCGATATGACTGAAAAATTGTTAAAGCTACATTAAAAATCCAAACCCTAATTCTCTCTCTCTCTCTCTCTCTCTCTCTCTCTCTCTCTCTCTCTCTCTCTGCTACATATGTGGAAAAATAAGAGCAAGAAACCATTTGACGTTAATGAAACTTTCTTTCATGGGGACATACTTTGAGATTCCCCAACGTCCACATTCTTTGCTAACGCTGAAAAAGTATTAAACAAGTTCAGGCTGAGACTGTATTGAAGACAATGAGGCATTTATTTGTTTTTGAGAATTGCCTTTCCGAGCTGGCAGATATAGCCAATAAAAACCGAAAGTATCCATAAAATCCAGGCTCCTAATGGTCTTAATTACTTACAGTTCAGACTAAAATGTCTCTGGCCGATGCTTAAATGGCAATTGGAATGGAACAATTGACTGCAAAAAATTAGCGTTGTCCTCACATAATGCTTCTCTATCATAAAACAAATATACATCAGTTAAACGGATATATAAATGGACATTACTATATACTCTCTGGCAACGGATCTACGCTGAAGTTTTTAAATGCATAACAAGTTTGCAATACGACTCAGATATAAAAGAAAATTATTTTTCCCCAGTCAGAGAGAGAGAGAGGTATAAATAGTTCCATTCACATGTACGCTGACTGATTAGTAAAATTAATATGCAGGTTAATTTACAAAGTTTCGAAGGTAAATGTAGCCCAAATATGGTAGCAACGATTTTGAATCAGTCAAATGAATTCTTCGTATATCAGAAACTAAAGAAGAAAATGCATCATCAACATTTTTCAGATCTTTTCGGAAAAAAGTAGCAAGATTATCAGAAACATTGCGTGCATGAAATCTGACTCATTTAAAGGGGAAATTACGAACTATGTAAAAGATTTGGCTGTGTTAAAACTCATCAGTTGAAAACCGTGCAGCAGCAACGATCGTTAATTCCAGGAAAAACGCAATCGTTTGAATACTAAAATAGAGATATTGGATGATAAAGTCAGTGTTGATTATCAATAAATAGTATCTACATACTTAAACGTCGTCCAAAAATAACGTCACGGATGTAAGTTAGAACAACCACCATTAAGCTAAATTCCTTGAAATGAAGCAAATGTAAGTTAAATCAAGTACATTAGAAAAAATATCTAACCTTTACTTCTGGAACATCATAACATGGAAGTTTTCATGCAACCTAGATAAACATGCGCAAGTTAGGGAAGTTCAACTCACGACACGCGTTGGTAGCTAAAATATTGTCAGCATGCCGTATATTGCTCTTGATTTTCATTAATTTGTTTTCATATGTTTTCATTTGAAAGTTACCCAGCGGAAATTATTTAGCTGTTATAGTTTGATACGAATAATGTGTGGAGATTATCTTACCAACCAACCAACATAATGTAGACAGGTGCGAAGGTAGCTAATTAGAAATTGAAAATAATGGATCAAGATTTGTAACAGATTTTGTTCGATCTAATCAGAAAGCGTAGTTTTAAAAGAGAGAATTATTTCAAGGTTTGTAAAAATAATGCTGTAAGTTTGATAATATGGGGGCCCCGAGTGGCTGAGTGGTCTAGAACGCTCTCCGTTACGGATCACTGCCATCTCAATTCTGTCTGCGTGGATTCGAGTCTCGGATTCGGCCAATGTGGGTATGTAAGAAAACTTGCCAGTAGTTTCTCGTGGGTCGGTGGTTCTTTCCGGGGTTTTTCCGGATTTTTCCTCCACCATTAATACTGGCCGCCATGTATAGCATATCGTGTGCTGAAAAATTGCGTTAAACCCCATAACAACAACAACTGATAATATGTTTTAGCACTTGTATGAAAAAATACTATGGTAATGACTTACATGTTATAAAATTCAAGGTGGGAGTCTGACTTCGTGTCAATTAATCACAACTAACGTCCGTTTTCGAAAAAAGCTAGATAAAGCGTTCAAAATCCATCTCGAGATTGAACTGTCGCCGATTCTCAGTCCAAAATTGCACAACATGCAAGCATGGCAACAATTCACTGTTTTCATATACTACCCCTCTCACCCTAAAAATGGTAAAGAAAATGCTCGCAACAGTCTGCCACGAAACCATCTGGATTAATTCATATTCAATATGGCTTGATTTCTCTACTTGACCTTTGACTTATTGACTCTCAAGATTCATGCCACGCCTATGCTGTTGTCATCAAAATATTGTACTTTCACCCTTAGATGCTTCGATTTTTTTATCAGATTTATTCCTAAATTGGGATTTTAAATATTCCCTTGTCGTTTAGATACGTGTTACCATACATTGTACTTAATATCTAATTCAGCGAAGACTTTTGGCTTTTGGATTTTATCTCCCCAGAGGAATGTACATAATTTATTTATCTTTGGCGTTTAATTTTTAACAACTACTTGCTTCTATCTGTTTTGGCCACAAACCACAAAACCAACAATCTAAGCTGGCATAGTGTACTTTGAGTATCCTTATTCAAAGCAGTCCGTCAGCATTACGGTTCGAACTCGCCACCCGTCAGATGCGAATCGGACTCACAACCCATTTAACTATCCCGCATACAGTTATTTATTTGTCATAATAACAGCAGTAAAAGAGACGAGTTTTCGTGTGGGTGTTTACGTTACCTAGGTAATATTCATTGGGAATTATCACTTTCCTTTCCGCCATGTTTGCTGCTAGAGATAATCAGGAACATAAGACTAGTTTATGACTTATAGCCGAGAAGAACTCAATAGATAAATTCTCACATTGCAGAGAATCTACATTTGTTGAAGTTATGTGGTGCACAAAGTTTTGGGAAACAAATGTTTAATTTGTTCAATGTGCCAACAACGTTTGTCTACTTTAGTTTTGGACCTGCTATAGAAACCACCGTTGCTTGTGAGATATATTTATCAAAATTCACAAAGATCATGTCGATGGTGCCTCTCTCCTTTCTGAAGCCACACTGGCTTTCTGGCAGTAGGCCATGATCAAGGTGCTCTGTGAGTCTGTTCAGCAGTAGCCTGGCGAAGACCTTGCCAGCGACGCAGAGTAAAGAGATTCCTCTATTGTTGTCGCATAATTGGCGATTGCCTTTGCGTTTGTAGAAGTGGATGATGGATGGATCTTTGAATTCCTGGGGTATACGTTTCATCTTCCACATGCCACAGAACATCTCTGTTAGTCTTCCCACTAACTTAGGCCCACCAGACTTGTAGATCTCAGCTGTGATGGAGTCTGTTCCTGGAGCTTTCCCACTAGACAGGAGCTCAATGGCCTTATGAGTTTCCAGCACTGTTGGAGGGTCAGCCAATCTATTGTTGGTCTCCACCTGGTGTAGACCATTGATCGCTTCATCGTTGGTGAAAGAGGGTCTGTCGAGGATACAGACAAAGTTTTCCGCCCAGCGATCCAGTATCTTCTCCTCGGTCATGAGAGCGCTGCCATCGGAACTCAAGAGTGAGCTGTGCCTGATGTTACTGGGCTAGTAACATGATGTAACGCCTGAGAATCAGTCACTCCATCAGTATCAAGTATTTCAGGGCGAAAACTTAGTTCGTGTGACATCGCTATAAAACACTATCAGAGGACAATTTTCTTAAAGTGTTGTTTGGTACATAATGGTGCAATCAGATTTTAACTCTGACCAGCATGGTGCCGACCGCGTCTCTCCGGTACGGCCGTACCAGCAATAAATGTCTATCAATTTGATGTATTAGACAATACTTGTATACTATCAACATTACATGGTACGGTGTATTGCCTGAGCTGGAGGAGACGGTACTGTACGCAACAACACAACACCATAAGGGGACTGTTCTTTTAAAGTATACTCTGGTGTGATATAGTGCATGGGCCAAACGTGTGAGTACTTTATACGACTAGTGTTGTCTATTAGTAGTGTAGTGGGGCACGTGGGCCTCACGTAGACATCTATGTTAAAAAATGTTTCTTGTAATTTCACATTACTGAATCGTGTTGTCTGGGCGTTTCTTCTCATAAAGTTGATGATGTCGTCTTCCATAGGTGGTAATCCATACGAATCAAAATATTCCACCACAACCATCTTTAGGGAAGTAGACAGATACCCAGTAGATTCCTGAGAGATGACTGTCGTCCATGTTGATGACATGAGCTTGATGGTCTTGAGGTTTGCGATGAGGCAGTTTATTTTTAGCACACACCAATGGATTCCCAGAAGCAGGGGACGAACTGTTGTTCAAAAGGTAATAAAGTCAAGATACCCGTTATCATTATCAAGAGAAAGGACATTTGTCTTCAACATGCCGGAACAAACAACAGGAGCAAGAGGACGAGAGGGGTTCAGAACAGAAAGAAGAACCCATACACGTCCAGAAAGAGAAAAAGGAGAAGAAAAAAAGAAGTGCAGAAAGTGAAGAAGAGGAGGCAAACACATGTAAAAGTAAAGAAATTTTTAAAAAAAGAGAACAACGACATATAAGAAGTCTATGAACTTTTGAGTGTTGCGTTGTGAATTGGATTGTAAAATTTGTAACAGAATAGACCAGACAGAAAATGTAAGTGTCTCTTGGTCTTGATATTTTAGAATATGGACCTACGCTCACGCACAAACACACACACACACACACACACACACACACACACAGAGTTCATGGACAAAGAAAGGGATTTTGAGTTTTATTTGATTTTAGCCAAATGAATGCTATCTCTTTTCGGGAGAGGTTTGTGGTCTTGTAAAGGACCGTTGGATGCTTGATTCTTCAATTTAAAAACGACTTAGGAACGGGAAGTAATCAGTAAGAAGTCATACATTTGTTTCAGATTCCTTAACTCTGCCAACATATCTAAGAGCACCGTCGCCGTTTAACATTCACTTTCCTCCTTCTCTCCTCGATCTTGTTTCTTCTCTGCTGCTGTTTCTTTTTCCTGTCATTTCCTTCTTCTTGCCTCTTCTTCTGGCTGTTGCTATTGATGGAGAATAGCTTGTTCTGCTTCTTTTTGTTGCTGTAAAATTTCTCCAATTCTTCTTTCTGTCTCTGTTTAAAATCATCGAAGTGTGCTAACGAAGATACTGGTATCGGAACAAATTCTTCCACAGAAGAGAGAAAATACACTAAATCCCAATTAAAATCTGTCTCTTCTAAAAGTAGGACTGTGTTGACTTTGGTATCATCTGCTATGTCATCGCTTCTCGTCTTCACGGCCGGCCCGTGCACCCCAATTCATCGTCTGTTTAGTTTCAGTCATGTTTTAAAACTTTGTCGCATCGATTCACTGCGCAAAGACGCAAGATGTGGACTAACGTTGAATCATCTACCCTCGTATCGTCGAAGCTCTGTGTCATCATCATGGACAATCATCCAGATCACCGATACGAGCGTTTGGAAAGAAGAGCCTATAAGGAGGGACAAGGCTGTCTGAATAGAGTCCTCATCTACGATCCAGTAGTCAGAGTAGAAGTTTGAGAAAGAGAAGAAGACCTATGCCATGTTAACAGAATGATATTAACAAACAAACAAGCCCATTTCAGGGCCACTCCACTGCCTCGAAAAGATTTGCTTTCTTACCTAAAATTGTTTTTAGTTGTTTGTGTGATAAATTGATGTTCATCAATCTATGTTTATTTGTTATATATCTATATGTCTCTACTGTATTTGTCACTACCTGGAGTAGCGCGTATTCGGGTCAGCCACTTGCAACATTGTTGCCAGTGTTCTGCCGAACTGAAGTCATCCACTCGCAAGCCATTGTTGCCAGTGTCCACTACCGTAATGTCAATTCCTATTGCGTCTAGACAGGCCCACGTTCAATTCCAGTTTGGGGCTGTAGTGCCGGGACCCTTTTTCAACATAGAAGTATACGTGAGGCTATAAATATTGAGGCTATATTGCCGGGACCCTTTTTCAACATAGAAGTCTACTTGAGGCTATAAATCGTGAGGCTATAGTGCCGGGACCCTTTTTCAACATAGAAGTCTACGTGATACCCAATAGCCCCAATACACTACTTTTCGTGCAGTGCCGTCGATACTCGCACATTAGTCTAATCAAACTCAAAGAAAAAGATCCTGATCTGCTTAGCATAATGCGCCTGCAGATTGTGGCCTATGTTGTTTGTTCTACTGATTACTAATGGCAAACTACACAGACACAGGTCTGCTGGCGCATAATCTGGGCTTGTTCAGTGTACAGTTGAACATGTCTTATAAGCGAGCACAATCGGTATATTGCATGTTCCCAAGGAGAGAGTACTATACATAACCATTCGACACTATAAGATGACAGGTCCCATAGGAGAAATTAATAATGCATTCAGTATATCAATGTGACGTCATAAAGCATCTGCGTGTCAAACAGTGTCTGCTGGAACATGCACAATTCCCGTAGTGAAGTATAGTATCCAATCGTCATGGGGATACACATATTGAACATTAGGTCACACAAGTCAGCCAGCTGGAAATTTAGAATTTATTATGCGATGCATTAAAAGGTTTGAGTTCCATAAGTTATTCATCTGATCAAGGTATATAGATTTGTCTCATCGTTTTAATTCATACTGTTGACGTGTTTGGTGTTTATGCAAGCGGAATAAATCGGGTATTATCTTTAAATCAAATAGTGATGCACAGAGAAGGACCAGAACTTTCAAGTGTTCATAAATAGAATGAGAACATTGGGAAAACGTTGATCTGAACATAATCAATTTTCGTCAATATTTTCACTGTCGAATTTGTGATATCGGCGTTTGTCTATTAACAAAGAATATTTTTTTCAGATTCTTCTTATACTTTTCTTGTGGATTTACAGAAGAAATACACCTTAAGGGATAACTGTTGGATATGTAGTTTTTGACCTGTTATAGAAACCACAGCTGTTTGTAAGATATATTTCTTAAAATTCACAATTCTCCACATTGCCAAGTGTCACAATTATAATTACCAGTTAGAAGAATACAATAAAGCCTAACGCGTAAGTCACAGTCTAATTTTATTCAATCCAATTGATTCTACACATATAAATAAATCAATACTCAAATTTGGTCACTGAAGTCCATGTCTTGACCGTGTTTTCTTTATGGAGAGATGTAGTTAATGAGGAAGAATCATGAAAAAGACGTGGAGAATGAATACACTGAGACTACAAGCAATCAGCTTTCAATTCCAGACGAGGAATTAGTTCTTTATTTATACCACTTGTTTCATACACTACTGGTCATTTTTGTAAGTACTGGTTAAGTGCTATTGCATCTTAGACTATGTCAAAATAAAATGAGTTTACGACATTTCAGCAGAACATGGAAATAGTAATGTCTGCAAACAGTACAAAAAACGTCTTTTAACGGTGTGCGTACCACTGAATAAAAATTACACCGATTGCCGTACGATTGAAGAAAGTTCTGTTATAAATTCCCAGAGCAAGATAATTTCTATCGGTCCTAGTAGAACTGGTTTGCTACAATAGATTGCCCTGTTGCTAACTGGATTATAAAATCAGACTATAGCAATGAATTAAATGGAACTGCTCGCGTTTGCACTAAGGCTTTCATGGCGTCGAAAATGCTCATTCTAAGCAATGGTGTCTCCCAACAGGTTAAACTGAGTTCTTTGCGTTCACGCTGATTACCCGCTGATATAAACTAGCGTTTGATGCTCTGTTGTACAGTTTGTTTTCTCAGTCCTTTTGGACTTTTGGTTGACCACATTTCTAAGCGCCCATCTGACTCCCTTACACGTGCACGACATCTAAGGGTAGTTAATCAGAAGGGCGAAAACCAAGTGAATTAACTGAGCAGAAAAGTTGCAAGTACATTTCAGCGCTAGCTTGAAGATTTCAGCATACTCAATGATTTTACTCTACCAATGGAAACTTTTCTTATGTTTCAAGATTTGTTTCTGATAAAGGAAAAAATCCTATGGGAAAAGTTGATAATTACATTTTTAAATGTAGTTGAAATGTCTATGTAAATCCTTGACTTCGCTTTGTCTGCCTCTGAATAACTTATTCTTTGATAGTCTTGAAGGATAAATATGGCATGTTATGTACACAAAAAATTTTATTTCAAGTCTGATTGAAATGTTTATTTACAGAAAACACAATGTTATTCGGGATATTAATGTATATGTTATGAATGAATTATCTCCTTACAAACAAACAAAATCCACGTAACTAATTCTCACTGCAGGATACCATCGTGGAATAAGTCTTGCTATAGCCTCTTGGAAAACCACGTATGTTGTTGTTGTCAAATTGGCCAATCTAATTTAGTTGTATATTTCTTTATTCAAAACAGGCTGCTGTACACGACAAATAAAAAATAAACAGCTAGTATCATCCCAAATGTCTCTGCCAATGAGTGAGCGCAAGAAAATGCTGAAATGAACAATAAAAGAGATAGTACTGCGTTAAACGCATAGCGATATCATAATGGAGTTATTCACACAGTTAATATATGGTTGGGAGGAGGTCTTTTGCATTTTTTTTAAAAAGCCAGACTTGAAAAGAAAAACTAGTTATTAATAACCTCAGCTGGGCGCTCGGGTGCCAGATTGGTCTAAATATCTAGCCTTTACCGATCACTGCCATCTGACTTCTGTCCGCATGAGTTCCACTCTCGGGATCGGCTAGTGTGGGTATGGGAATAAACTTGCCAAATAGTTACCCGTGGGTCGGTGGTTCTTATAGGGGTTTTCACGGGTTCTTCCTCCACCAGTTATATTGGACGCCAAGTATCGTGCGCTGAATAATGTCGTTAAACACAAAACAACAGCAAATAACCTCAGTCGATGAGTGTCCTAAATATAAAATTTAGATCATGCGTGACGTCACATAATGGAATTTAGTAAATCATGTAGGTGTGCAGGCAGTGGTGGATTCTTTAATCATTCCGCGATGGTTTTCAGATCATTGTCGGAAAGGCCCGAATGTGTTCATTTTGAGAATGGGATTTTCCGAACACTGGTAGAAAGGCCTGAGTATGTTCCTTTTAAGAGAGAGGATTTCCGATCACTGGAGGAAATGTTCGAGTGTGTTCCTAATGAAGCTGAGTTTTTCAGATCACTAGAGAAACTATCGAGTGTGTTCCTACTGACAGTGATGTTCATTAAGGCTGATTATGGTACAGAGTTCATTAAGACTGGTTATGAAACAGACTTCATTGTTTACTTCAATCCTTAAAAGTAATACTATTTGGATAAAGAAAACCAGTTTTATGTCAAACATAGAAGAAAGCCAGAATATGGAAACCATGCATAATAATGAAAGAAGGTTGCAAAATATTCGAGAAATGAAGTTTGTATTTTCTTTTACAAGAAGAATATTTGCTGTGTGGATAAGTTATTATTTTCTATATTTGACGTCAATATCTATCACTCTTTATATTGATCAAAAACCTTTTTATGTTGGGGAGAATAACATCTAAGCTTTATTATGAATATAATTTAAAAAGAAAAACATTTTGTGACAAGTTTAGATTCCTTAGTGTGTTTTTCAAAGGTCGTATACCTAGACTATATCAATGTATAATAGTAGTTGTCTGTAGGCTTCCACGTATAATTTTGTTCTCTATGTAGCTGTGTTTTGCATATCGTGATAACGGCATGGATAAGTAATCAGATACCGGCATGGGTAAGTAATTATATACCGGCATGGGTAAGTAATCAGATACAGGCATGGGTAAGTGGATACCGGCATGGGTAAGTAATTATATACCGGCATGGATAAGTAATCAGATACAGGCATGGGTAAGTGGATACAGGCATGGGTAAGTAATTATATACCGGCATGGATAAGCAATCAGATACCGGCATGGGTAAGTAATCAGATACAGGCATGGGTAAGTAATCAGATACAGGCATGGGTAAATAATCAGATACAGGCATGGGTAAGTAATTATATACCGGCATTGATAAGTAATCAGATACCGGCATGGATAAGTAATCAGATACAGGCATGGGTAAGTAATCAGATACAGACATGGGTAAGTAATCAGATACAGGCATGGATAAGTGGATACCGGCATGGGTAAGTAATTATATACCGGCATGGATAAGTAATCAGATACAGGCATGGGTAAGTGGATACAGGCATGGGTAAGTAATCAGATACAGGCATGGGTAAGTGGATACCGGCATGGGTAAGTAATTATATACCGGCATGGATAAGTAATCAGATACAGGCATGAGTAAGTGGATACAGGCATGGGTAAGTAATTATATACCGGCATGGATAAGCAATCAGATACCGGCATGGGTAAGTAATCAGATACAGGCATGGGTAAGTAATCAGATACAGGCATGGGTAAGTAATCAGATACAGACATGGGTAAGTAATCAGATACAGGCATGGGTAAGTGGATACCGGAATGGGTAAGTAATCAGATACAGGCATGGGTAAGTGGTGGATACTGGCATGGGTAAATAATCAGATACCGGCTTGCGTAAGTGGATACCGGCATGGGTAAGTAATTATATGGCATGGATAAGTAACCAGATATAGGCATGGGTACGAAATCAAATACAGGCGTGGGTAAGTAATCAGAGACCACACTTTTTCATCACTAAGTTCATCGGTTCGAGATGGAAAGTTTCAAGTTGTGCAGAACCGCTGTAAATAAATAAATAAATAAATAAATAAATAAATTTAATTCCTCAATCAAACGACCTCAATTTGAACTAGGTTATGAATTTCAACCAGTAGAAAATATAAAAAGTTTAGATAATGCGCTGATTACATCAGAAGTGTTTAGGTCAATTATGAAATGAAAATACATCTGGCATGTAAAGCAAAAATATATATCCTACACCCTGGACAGTCAACAATTAAAATGTTGATTAATTGCTATTAAATAATTTAATTAGAAAACAAACCATAGAATCAAACAGAATTAACTAGATTACAAATTTCCCCTGTAAAATGCGTTCGAGCTTCATGTATCTGCGTATTGTATCAAAGACGATTTAACTGATCCAGTGTAGCTTAATGATTGACAACAATACTAGAATCTTGCACCATCGGTATTAATAATTATTTTCGGCTTAATGATCCATCAACAAAATGGAAGTAGAGAAATTCCCGGGGGCCATGCAACCAGCATCTATTAAATCTTGGAACCAGTCTCAATCAATAAGGTTAACCAATCTCAATCACTAAGGTTCCTGGTTAATCATCGTGACGTTTTATTATAACACTGCACAATTAAATAAAATTGCAGTGAACATTAAATTCGTAACATGACCAGAACTTGCTTAACCGTCACTTCAGATTTTTATCTCTCTAACCTTGTTTAGTCCAGGCAAGCTCTAAATAAGCGATTGTCACAGGAAAACGGGATCGGGGAAAAAATTGAACAGCAGAGAAGATGCATGTTTTTAATATTGCAAGAAGAACGAAATCAAGTCTGGGAATGCCCATGATGTTGACTGTACAGAAAATGATATCTTTCTCATCATGAAGGTGTTTTTGTTCCTTTCCTGCATTTATCATCTAACCACCATAATTCTCTCTCTCTCTCTCTCTCTCTCTCTCTCTCTCCAGCGACATTCGTGTCCTACGTACGTATGACCTTAAATGTACAACGCTGAGCTCTTAAAGATGTATACCAGAGCGAAACAATGTTTAAAACCTGACATACGCAATTTACCCAGTGCCCCACGCTATTTTCAGGAGTGGTTCCTTGGGGGTAGAGATGAGGGTGGGAGAGAAATGCCAGAACGGTTCCTAAAGGACGTCTTCTTTATAGTTGGAAAGTTAAATTGTCCTGGAAATGTTTACAATGCAGAAACTACCAGGGGCATGATCTCTTGACAAATTCACCGCGTCAGTTTTCCGTCACACCGTCCCATATACAATTTGTTCATGCCCCTTCCCGATGATATTTTTGGTTCCGCCAACTGGTTTTCATTTATGTCCAAAATAAATTTAAAGAATTTGCTTTCCATATTCAGCTGATTGTTGTCGGATGAGGATGCATGAGGATAAATGAGGACACACAGAGAAATTCTCATCCGGTGACAAATGGAAAATAGACTTGCCATTTCAAAATATTAAAAACTAAGCACGGTCTTTATTAAAGATTTTCTTTTCTATGTATCCAAAACTGCCAGTGAAACCGCCCTGCCCGTACAATTAAATGTTGCAAATTAGACATAATGTCGTGCTGGTTATCAAACATCAGACTGGCACAACAGATACGGGTAAATTATGAAACATGTATTAGGTCTATCGGCATATCAACACAATACTAGATATTTAGTGTCAAGTAAAGGTTACGCAGTAAAGTCGTAACATTAAAAGTTGCTAAATATTTATAAAGATAGCCCCACCCTTAATAAAAGCAAATATATACGCCGCAAAGGTAACGATTCAGATGATGCAATCATCCAGAAAAAGGTAAAATAATAAAAGATAAGGGTGAAAACGGCCAAAATCCCTGAAAGGCTCCATGCTTCTTATAGAAACAGCATTCTCTACTGTGGCACGTAAAAAGCTTCTTATAGGAGCTGACATAAAAATAAAAATATGCACCTGGTCTCAAGAGTGTGTGTCGATTATCACCAGGACGTTACGAAACATTTTATTTCGGAACCCGATGAACCACATGGTGTTTATATACTTTACTCGTCTTTGATTGAAGTCAATATAGACTGCAAAGACATGACGGCAATCCAAAGAAAACGAACACCGGATACTAGAGTTCATTTAACACAACAGTTTAAAATCAAGAAAATTAAAAAAGGGTACTACTAAATTTACAGATTAAAACGTAATTTATTTTTTAAATGTATGACAGTGCTGAAAGTCCAATCGTGTATAATTGTATAATTCATACCATCAGAGTCTTTTCCTCAAATAATTTTTCGTTCGTAACATCCAGTTATATTTTAGCAACATTAAATTATATATTTTATACTTTATTCAAAAGCTTCTTGAAAATAATAAAACTAGAATTTTATGCCAAAGAACGATATGTGAGTTCAATGTGTTGGATAAAACAATCATGGAAGCATCTCGAGAAAAGGAGGCTTAAATTCTCATAGTTGTAGAATAAGAGAATGTCTCTAAAAAAAACAATGTGCCTCAAAGTGTCCCATTATTTGCGCAGGTCGTATTGTCTTTGTAGTGTTATAACACAAGCAAGGCATTGACCTTTAATTCCCAGTGTTATACAAGTAGGGACTATCTTGAAGAAACAAGGTGCGTTCGTGCAATGTGTCCTACAATTGTATACGTTGTTGCTTTTGTAGCGTTATGAGAATAAAAGAATGACTTCTCCAGGCTTGCCACAAAGTGCGTTTTATTAGAACACAGAATAGCGAAAGAAAGCCAAAAAATATATTTCTATATTTAATTTGGCATCAGAGACTGTAGCCACTCACGTCAATCTAACGATGTGTATGAAAGGAATAAACAGGAAAGATATGTCTATATGAGAAATAATAGGATGGATAGAACCTTTAAAATGTACAACGTTAAAGTGCATATTCTTATACCACTTCCTTCATTTTGCAAGTCCGTGGATAAGAATCAAAGAATGAATACTCCGATTTGTGAATGAATATGTACGTAATTCTCGCTGTTATGACAATTGGAATCATGTGATCTTTCCTGTTTTCTTAAATTCCGAATTGGCATCAATATTCTTTATTCACGCTTAGATTTCATTACCCTGAGCAAAATATTGCAAATATTGTATATCAAGACTGGTATTCACTTGAGCAGGTGAGGAGATGGAAGATTGCTGATTATTGCTTCAGTGAACGTAAGTATTATTATCCTTGGAATTGTTACATATAACCTATTTTCACTTTAATGAGTACAAAAATACAAACATTTGTAAGACAAATAAAATTTGGTATTGTTTAGTATAAAAATTAATTAACATATTCAGTGAGAAGTTAAGCTTTTTAATGATCTGATAGAATACGTGTACCTTCTAGATCACGCTTGAATCCTCAATGCATACCAAACGAGACAGTCTCCCGGTTTCAGAGAAAATTTGATACAAATGCCTTGATGAGCTGTCCAGTACATGTGTCTGGTCATTTGATTCTATCTCAGAAGACCACATATAGATGAAGATTTTGTTGTCGATTTACTGGTTTCATTCAAAATCTAATTTTTCCTTGCCACGTAAACTTATTAGTTCATAATTTACGCACGATAACTACTTTGCTTGAGTCGATTACCTTAAGAAAGGAATTCGTAAGCAACTCAATTGATTTAGAGCATCCCTTCTGTAAAGTGCCATTCCTACATGAATGTATAAGTGAACTATCTCAAAGCCATATGAAATCCTTTTTTACAAGAGTAGCATATATATTTGATTATGAAACCATATGAGATGAAACACAGAGTTGGGTTAGAAACTTAATTGATTGAAAGCAATCATTCCGTACACAAGCTCTCCACCGGAAACGCAGATGTGGATTCTTTAGAAGAGAGGTCACTAAGAACTAACTGACATTCATTTTCCTGCAGTCATTTTCTTTGTGTCACAATTATTCAAATGTTTGCCTTGCTGTTTTGTTTCTTAGTTTTTGAATTTTTTTTTTTTTGTTCTTGTTATTTTATTATTATTTTTTTTTTGGGGGGGGGGTTACTTTTACTATGACAAATTCACAGTGACTTTATCAACTCAATAGAATAATTGATGATATAATTACATACTCCCTATGGAGGCAAATAAAATACCTTGTAATGTACACATTATGTTCAAGAAACTAATTACACTTTTAATAAAATGAACTTGCAAAGAAATTAAACATTTGTTAAATCGGACATATTACGAATCTAAATAAAGTTACGCGGATCAGATTTTAGGATGCTATAAGATTACATTTAATATTACATAAACATAGCCTAGACCATCATTTCAGTTTTCTGACTTGTGATATTAAATCACGTGAGATTACGCAATGAGCGATATTTGGAATTATTGCCTAATCAGTATAGTCCGAGGCTAGATTTCCTCACTGTCGTCTATCACATTTTATAAATTGGAAATCAAACCTTGTGACCATGTGTATTAGATAATGAAAACTGACAAGGATACAATTTTGGACGTCAAGTGAGAGAATAAAAAGAATTACTAATTATGCATAGGTTATAAATATACTTCATGACGTTTAGAACTCTTGCCTCTTGAGGATGGGAAGAGGACAACTGATGGCATGCTACATAATATGCTTTAGAATGCTTGATACCTTTAGGTAATTTTAAACTTCATTTACTCTTACATGTAACGTTTCATACCTTGATGTAATTATCATCTAAGATTGATGTTAAATGTAAAGTCTCATAATATCACCACTTTTTGATCTTAACATAAGTAATATAAAAGAGTGAGAAGCATCAAACGTTGTATAATTCAACAAATAATTTATTTCTATAGAATACAAAGTGAAACTATAACAAGGAGCTTACGGTATTGCGAAATTTATATCCCAAATAATCATAGAATTTCTAACAAAAGACATAACGAATAAAGTTCCGAATCATCTTTAATGGTATTCCAAATAATAGGAAACGCGGAAGGTTCAAGATTTTGATGTGTCTGTAGTTGTCGGTAGTCTAGTCTGTAATGTACTAATTTACCAACGGCCTGAATTGTATTTATGCGCCAATAGTCTTTTGTTGAATCACAATAATATAATCTAATGTTATCTTGTCTGAATTCAATATAATTCCCAGTTAATGTCTCTTGTGTCTATCCAAGAATAATATATAGTAGTTTGTAATAAAAGAGATTAATTAATAATTTTACCTAAGTCAAAATCTGAATACAATAACATCAATGATTTCTGCCCAGATTTTATCGCGGAAATAAATCATTTTTCCAGTAAACAAGATTATACAGAACAATCTAAGACCAAAAGGAATAACCAGGATGAGGGCCAAAAGTTCATTTCTATACAACTTGTAGTTATAATTAGAAGGTCTGTTACTACAATTATATTAAAGAGCAAGGTAAACACAATGTCATTGACTCAGACCAAGATAAATATGTTTACTTCTATTCATAATGAGCCTAATTTTAAACTCTCGCACACAGAGAAACATTAGCGATATATTAGTTGTTTACAAAATAAAAAATGATCGATGATTCTGGTCAGGTGGACAATGTACTATGATACAATTGTACGAAAGCCCACAACATAGAATGAAAATAAAAATAGCAAGCAATGCGAATTAAATATACATGATAATACCATAATGTACGTGAACCAGATATATAGACATATAGGTAGCAATTGGATTGGTCGATGTATGAGTAGGTTGGTGGATGCACGGGTGAGTTGGTAGGTTGCGGGGTGAGTATGAGGCTGAATTAGTCAATGGGTGAATGGATGGGCAGGCGAATGGATGTGTAAGTGAGTGCGTGAACGGACAGGCAATTTTATATGTTATCGAATAATAAAGACAATTGTTTCAATTGGAGTAATTTCCAGTCAACATTATGAATTTTGCAATAATACACTGATTATACATTCCTCATATAGCTTTGCTATTGTTACAACCATGTTAAAATTTGGGACATCAAATCTCATTTGCAGAGCATCAGTTTTAATTATTTACCATGTAAAAAATATCTTAATGTCAGTGCAAACGTTTTTGTCTCACGACAAAATTAGACCTACTCTACTAATATTCGTTTCACGCAAAAACACACACACACACACACAAATTCCCACACCTCTATCCTTTTAACATTCAATTATATTCAATAGCAATCGCTCTTTGCGTAATAGCTTACGAACAAAATTGAGAGCCATCAAGGTGCGTTCACAAATGACGGTTTTGATGTCGACAGCGCGTAATTTAGAACTGCGTATATCTTCAAAATGAAGAATTTTTTTATTGCGTGTGCTGCTTTTAAACTAAAATGACTTATATTGAATAGAGTCAGAAACAGTTTTCTTACTGAGTCAAAGAAAGCTAAAGATATCTTTAACAAGAATCAGTTTAAACATCAACTATCTTTTGCAATGCATCTGCTACCATAAAGGCGACTGTAGTATGAGCTTGCGCGTACATATATTAAAACAACTGTGATGCAGACATTGCTAATCAAATGTATAGTTTCCAATTACTAGGCATAAATAAGTTTAGGAATTTCGGACCTGGCATATAGGGCTATGTCAGTCTGATTACATGTGTTGTTGTTGCTTTTTGTTGTTGTTATCAAAACTAACCTTGCTTTCATTGAATTTTAATTATATCTCCGCAAACGTGACAAAGTAATAACTTTCTCGAGAAGAAATCTTGATAAACAAAGAGCTCGTTTTATTCTGCATCATTTTACCACCACCCCATCTGACAGCAATGAACCAATATCATCATATCTCTGTGTTTGAGTGAACAGGAATGAACTTCATGACAGATATACTTTTGTAATGTCTCGTTTCTTAATTTAATTTTGTAGCGAAATAGTTCAGAAAGGAAATTGGAAGCCTTTTCAATTACAGCACTTGGCAACTTCAACAGACAGGAAAACTGATATTTTAAATTTTTAAAATACAGTTAGAGGCATACCATTACAGTGGATAATTTGTTTGAGAAACACGTTCTCTTTTTATGATACTCCTGCTACTCAATGTCTATAGTCAAAAGGTGAATGACACAAAAAAGCAAAACCAACAAATTTGTTAAATTTAACAAATAGTTTAATTATCAAAATTACGCATCAAAATGTGTGAGGAGTATAACAAGGTGAGTCGCAAATAAATGCTGAAAAGTTATATTGCAATCCTAAAGAATAAAAGGTTCCGTATACATTTTCAGAAATGGACATGTACTGGTGCTCCGGGAATCGTGACGTTGTTATATGGCGTTGTCCAGAGCTTCGTTTAATAATTTTCAATAATTACAAAATAATGTTCTAGTCCAGAAAATGAGCACTTTTATATCAAATGAACAATCCAAACAAAGGTTTTTTCCTCATAAAAGAATCTAAGCACAATAGAAAGCACGTCTGCGAAATTGATATTACAATATAAACACAAAAAATAAGGAATGATTCTAAAATATGAATAAATTTGATTGCTCAGTTCAGTCTTTATTCCAGAGCCTATGGAGACCTTTGCCGCAATATACACTACGTGATAGATCTTACTGCTCAGTCCAATATTTAAAAAATATCTATTCTTTTGACCTAACTCATCCAACAAGAAAATGTAATTTATGTTTTAAATGTATGCAACTGCTGAAAGTCCAATCGTGTATAATTTTATAATTGATTCCATCAGAGCCTTTTCCTCAAACAATTGTACGTTCGTTCCATCCAGTTCTATTTTAGAGGCATTAAAATATATATTTTATTCAAAAACGACTTAAAAATGACAAAACTAAAATTGTTATGCCAAAGAAAGAATGCGAGTTAAAAGTGTTGGATACAATAATAATGGAAGCAACTCGAGAAAAGGAAGCTTTAATTCTCTTAGTTGTAGAGTGTCCCATTATTTGCGCAGGTCATGTTATCTTTGTAGCGTTATAACACAAGAAAGACATTGACCTTTAATTCCCAGTGTTGTACAAGTAGGGCATATCTTGAAGAAACAACGTGCGTTCGTGCAATTTGTCCTAAAATTGTATACGTTGTTACTTTTTTTGTTAATAACACAAGAATGACTTCAACAGGCAGGAGCTTAAAGTACATTTGATTAGAACATAGGATAGCGAAAAGAAAAACAAATTCATTTCTTTATTTAATTTGGCATTAGAGACTAACTAATTACGTCAAGCTAAAGATGTGTATGAAAGGTTTAAAGGGGTAGGATATGTTTGTCGGAGAAAAAAAATAGGATGAATATAACCTTTAAAATGTACAAGGTCAAAGTGTATATTCTTATAACACTTCCTTCATTTTGCAAGTTTGAGGTTAACGTTCAAAGAGTGAATACTCCGAAGTGTGAACGAATATGTACTTATTTGTCACTGTTATGACAATTGGAATCATGTGTTCCTTCCTTTAAATGTTCGTTTGTATCGGCTTTTTATCCTGAATTGGCATCAATTTTCTTTATTCACACTTAGATTATATTAGCATAAGCAAAATATCGAACTATTATTGCATATATTGTATATCAAGACTGGCATTCACTTGAGCAGGTGAGGAGATGGAAGATTGCTGATTATTGCTTCAGTGAACGTAAGTATTATTATCCTTGGATTTGTTATTTCTAACATATTTTCTCTTCAATGAGCACCAAAATACAAACATTTCTAAGACAAATAAAATTTGATATTGTTGAGTAAAAAATTAATTAACATATTCAGTGAGAAGTTAAGCTTTTTAATGATCTAATAGAATACGTGTACCTTCTGGATCACGCTTGAATCCTCAATGCATACCAAACGAAACAGTCTCCCGGTTTCAGAGAAAATTTGATACAAATGCCTTGATGATCTGTCCAGTACATGTGTCTGGTCATTTGATTCTATCTCAGAAGACCACATATAGATGAAGATTTTGTTGTCGATTTACTGGTTTCATTCAAAATCTAATTTTTCCTTGCCACGTAAACGTATTAGTTCGAAATATACGCACGATAACTATTTTGTTCGAGTCGATTACCTTAAGAAAGGAATTCGTAAGCAACTCAATTGATTTAGAGCATCCCTTCTGTAAATTGCCATTCCTATATTAATGTACAAGTGGACTTTGCAGCAATGAACTATCTCAAAGCCACCTGAAATCCTTTTTTTACAACAGTAGTAGATATATTTAATTATGAGACCATATGAGAGGAAACACAGAGTAGGGTTAGAAACTTCATTGATTGAAAGCGATCATTCGGTACACAAGCTCTCCACTAGAAACGCAGGTGCTGATTCTGTATAACAGAGGTCACCAAGAACTATCTGATATTCATTTTCCTGTAGTCGTTTTCTTTTGTGTCACTATTATAAAAAAGCTTGCTTTGATGATTTGGATTTGTTTTCTTTCTTTGTTTTGTTCATGCATTTTGTTCTTTTTTCTTGAAACTGGTTTATTTATGGTGTGGAGTCGGGGTGGAGGTTCCCCTTTTACTGTGGCAAATTCACAGTGACTTTATTAACTCAATAGAATTATTGATGAGTTAATTACGTGCTCCCTATGGAGGCCAATAAAATACCTTGTAATATAAACATTGTGTTCACGAAACTAATTACACTTTTAATAAAATGAACTTGCAACGAAATTAAGCTTATGTTAAATCGGGCTTATTTCAAATCTAAACAATGTTACGCCTATCAAATTAGGATACTGCAAGATTACATTTAATATTGCATAAACATAGCCTAGACCATCATTTCAGTTTTCTGACTTGTGATATTAAATCACGTGAGATTACACAACGAGCGATATTTTGCAATTATTGCCTAATCAGTATAGTCCGAGGCTACATTTCCTAACTGTCGTCTATCACATTTTATAAATTGGAAATCAAACCTTGTGACCATGTGTATTAGATAATGAAAACTGACAAGGATACAATTTTGGATGTTACGTGGCAAGAAAAAAAAAAGAATTACTAATTATGCATAGGTTATAATTTAACCTCATGACCTTTTGTTTTTAGAACTCTTGCCTCTTGAGGATGGGGAAAGGATAGCTGATGGCATGCTACATAATATGCTTTAGAATGCTTAATACCTTTAAGTAATTGTAAACTTCATTTACTCTTACATGTAACGTTTCATACCTTGATGTAATTATCATCTAAGATTGATGTTAAATGTAAAGTCTCATAATATCACCACTCTTTGATCTTAAAAAAGTGATAGAAAACAGTGAGAAGCAACAAACGTTGTACAATTCAACAAATAATTTATTTTCCTATAATACAAAGTGAAACTATAACAAGGAGCTTACGGTATTGCGAATTAAATCCCAAATAATCATAGAATTTCTAACAAAAGACCCAATGAATAAAGTTTCGAATAATCTTTAATGGTATTCCAAATAATATGAAACTCTGAGGATTCAAGGTTTTGATGTGTATGTAGTCGTCGGTAGTCTGTAATGTACTAATTTACCAACAGCCTGAATTGTATTTATGCGCCAACAGTCTTTTGTTGAATCACAATAATATAATCCAATGTTATCTTGTCTGAATTCAATATAATTCCCAGTTAATGTCTCTTGTGTCTATCCAAGAATAATATATAGTAGTTTGCAATAACAGAGAATAATAAATAATTTTACCCAAGTCAAAATCTGAGTACAATAATATCAATGATTTCTGTCCAGATGTTATCGCAGAAATAAATCATTTTTCCAGTAAACAAGATTATACAGAACAATCTAAGACCAAAAGGAATAACCAGGATGAGGGCCAAAAGTTCATTTCTATACAACTTGTAGTTATAATTAGAAGGTATGTTACTAAAATTATATTAAAGAGCAAGGTAAACACAATGCCATTGACTCGGATCAAGATAAATATGTTTACTTCTATTGATAATGAGCCTAATTTTAAACTCTCGCACACAGAGAAAATATTAGCGATATATTAGTTGTTTACAGAACAAAAAAATGATCATTGATTCTGGTCAGGTGGACAATGAATTATGATACAATTGTACGAAAGCCCAAACATAGAATGAAAATAAAAATAGCAAGCAATGCAAATTAAATATACATGATAATACCATAACGTACGTGAACCAGATATATAGACATATAGGTAGCAATTGGATTAGTCGATGTATGAGTAGGTTGGTGGATGCATGGGTGAGTTGGTAGGTTGAGAGCTGAGTCTATGCTGAATTAGTCAATGGTGAATGAATGGGTGGGCGGATGGATGTGTGAGTGCATGAACGGACAGGCAATTGTATATGTTTACGAATAATAGAGACAATTGTTTCAATAGGAGTAATTTCTAGTCAACATTATGAATTTTGCAATAATACACTGATTATACATTCCTCATATATCTCTGCAATTGTTACAAACATGTTGAAATTTGGGACATCAAATCTCATTTGGAGAGCAACAGTTATAATCAATGACCATTTAAACATATATAAATGTTAGTGCAAAAGATGTTGTCGCACGACAAAAAATTAGACCTACTGTACTATTCGTTTCAAATATTACGCAAAAAAAACTTACACACGACACACATAAACCCACACCTCTATCCTTTTAACATTCAATTGTATTCAATTGCAATCGCTCTTTGCGTCTGTCAAAAATAGCTTACGACCAAAGTGAGAGCCATCAAGGTGCGTTCAAAAATGACGGTTTTGATGTCGACAGCACGTAGTTTAGAACTGCGTATATCTTCAAAATGAAGAATTATTTTATATTACGTGTGCTGTTTTTAAAATGACTTATGCTGACTAGAGTCAGAAACAGTTTTCTCCTGAGTCAAAGATAGCCAAAAATATCTTTATCAAGAATCAATTTAAACATCAGTCATCTTTTGGGACGCATCTGCTACCATAAAGGTGACTGTAGTATAAGCTTGCGCGTACATGTATTAAAACAACTGTGATGCAGACATTGCTAATCAAATGTATAGTTTCCAATTACTAGACATAAATACGTTTAGGAATTTCGGACCTGGTAGATAGGGCTATGTCAGTCTGTTTACTAAGGCTGCCATTCATTGTCTTTGAACCGAATTGCATGTGTTGTTGTTGTTGATTTTTGTTATTGTTATCAAAACTAACCTTACCTTCGTTATATTTTAATTATATCTCCGCAAATGTGACAAAGTAATAAATCTTGAAAGGAAATCTTTATAAACATAGAACACGTTTTATTCTGCATTATTGTATATGCCTCACTCCATCTGAGAGCAATGAAATAATATCATCCTGTTTCTGTGTTTGAGGAATGATGTTCAAGACAGATTTACTTCTTTAACGTCTCGTTTTTTAATTTAATTTTGAGGCAAAGCTGTTCAGAAAGGAAATTGGAAGTCGTTTCAATTTGAGCATTCGGCAACTTCGCCAGACACGAAAACAGATATTTGAAATTTGTAAAATACTGTTATAGACATACTATTTCAGTGGAGAATTTGCTTGTTCAAACACGTTCTCTTTTTGTATAACTAAATTACTCCTGTTACGATTCTGTGGTCAAAAAGTGAATGACACAAAGAAGCAAAACCAACCGGTTTGTTAAACGTAACAAATAATTTAATTATCATACATGAAAATGTGAAAGGAGTATAAAGAAGTGAGTCAAAGCTAAATGTTGAAAAGTTATTTTGCAGTCCTAAAGAATGAAAAGTTCCGTATAAATTTCAGAACTGGACATGAACTGGTCGGCCGGGAATCGTGACGTTGTCAACTGGCGTAGTCCAGAGATTCTTTGAATAATTCTCAATAGTTACAAAATAATGTTATAGTCCAGAAAAATGAGCATTTTCTATATCCAATGAACCATCCAAACAACAGTTTTCTCCTCGTAAATAATATATCAGTACAATATAAAGCACGTCTGCAAATTTGATGTCACAATAGGAACATAAAAATAAGAATGACACCAACATAGGAATGAGTTTGATTGCTCAGTTCCCTCCTTATTCGATAGTCTATTACTACTATTTGTCGCATACACACTACGTGATAGATCATACTGCTCAGTCGAATATTTCAAAATATCTATTCATGTGACCTAAATCATCCAACAAAAACTTACTTAATTCTTCTAACATACCACTTGATAGATCTGTCCAGTGGAAAAAGGCCGAATCTTGTAAATATATTTACTAATAATTTTATAATTAGTAGCTGTTAACATATAGGTAAATATCTATGTATAGACCCTATGCAATTGTATGTTTTTAATATGTTAAAATAGTCCCTATGTATTTACGAACTCCAGCCATAAATCATCACTAGAATTTACAGCAATGAATAAAATTACACAAATTAGTCAAAATCATGTACCAGAAATTACAAAACAAAGGTAGATATACATAACATTCCAGTGATGATAGTATTTATCATCATTGGAATGTTATGTATATCTACCTTTGTATTGTAATTTCTGGTACATGATTTTGACTAATTTGTGAAATTTTATTCATTGCTGTAAATTCTAGTGATGATTTATGGCTGGAGTTCGTAAATACATAGGGACTATTTTAACATATTAAAAACATACAATAGCATAGGGTATATAGGTTGTTGTAATTAAAAGAACCGTTCACGTAACGTCCTCATCCAATTTATTGCCTACATGTTACTCACAATTTTATTGTTTGGATTGTTTTCATCTGCTAAAGAGAGGGAAACCGAAAATATACCGTATGCTGTTTGCCCAATTAATGTTAATATGCCAGTTTCACAGCCAGATTAAATAGATTAACATAAAATAATAACATTGCTAAGTCACATTCGTGAATGAAAACAACTTTTGAAATATATATTTTAGTTATTAGTATAATAGAAATAAGTCGGACTTTGCTTATTCACAAAGGTGAGGTAAGTTGAACTAAGATTTCGGTCACATTTGATTCTGTGATTTTTTAGATGTAATGACATTACGTGAGTGACCTTGGCAAAGGTTGTATTTCAAAAGTTATGTAAATTATGATGATATCACACTATTTGATAAAGACCTCTTGAATTTAAACCAGTTTTATTTTCTAATGCTTACACATATATGGTATGTATAGCCATATAGAAAGGGATGATATTATCAAAGATGTGTGTAAGTAATTCACTCTACTATCTTACAATTTAATACGGTGTGCACAAATAGAACTTTCTTTTCTAATTTTTTCTTCACATCAAGTCTGAGTGGTTGATTCATTCTCGTTATCATTGAATATCTAATTTATCTGTGTTACATTACTTTTATTGAACCTATACGTACTGGCTATTTACCTCTACTTCATTATGTTGCCTCAGTACAAGTTATACTGGACTGGATGATAAGACCATGAACTGAAATAATCCTGACTTTGAAACAATACTTTTCAAGCTTAGTATCAATGATCGATGCCTTTCAGAACCCTGGAGACCATTTTACTCACAGCCAGAGTTCGCTCGCGTTAATATTACAGACAAAAAGATAGAGCTTTCTCTACGCATCTACCCTGAATCGTTTTGGATTTTTCTAATACGTTATTTTGCCGATAGCCACTTTATTTAGGACAGGAGTGTCAATATGCTGAGATCCCAGATGCTAGGGCAGCAGAATGTACAGCTAGCAGCCACATATAATGACGAGGAGAAAATGACTGAAATAGTAGAAACTGTTTTTACACTGAATCTTGAATAGAAACCATTTCTAGTTATTTAAAATCTCGGCAATAAAGGTTTATTATCGTTAATTAATAAAATTTCGTGACTGAGTAAATAGTAAAATAATTCGATTATATTTGATATGTTTGTCACCTTCTTGTTAACATTTGATTCATGGTCTTGAAAGGAACGCGAACTTCACGAACACAGCTTGTATCAATCTTTATCATTATAGGTTATTAACTTGACGATTGTGTTACTTGACAACACAATGTATATTAGTCTTTATTACAATAGGGTCATTCATTTAAAGATTCTGTTACATGACCTCACAATTCCACCAATTTCTCTACTGTTCCAGTCTATACACTGTGCAATTTCTAAGAAATGACCAATTAATTTCCAGCATATTCGTTCAAGGTTTAAAAATAGGTATTGGCAAATATCTGCAAACGAATCTATATTAGAGCATGCAAAAGCTGAAAATCAGACAACTTATCGATTTCAGATCGATATTAATTCGGTAGACTTGCAAAAGAATTTTAAAAAATGCATCAAATGAATCTCATCCACTAAAAGCTAGCTGGAACAATTCTGAAAATGAAAATAATGCTCTTTACTTTTATATATTGACCAAATCATACTTTTCCTAAAAGAAGGAACCCATGGGGTTTAATAACATTTACATGCAAATGTACGACTAAATATATCGAATATGATGTTTACAGGTACAAAATGTATAAATAAATATAATGAATGTGATTTCTACAGGTACAGAATGTATAACTAAATATAATGAAGGCGATATCTACTGGTACAAAATGTATAACTAAATATAATGAATATGATGTCTACATGGACAAAATGTATAACTAAATATAATGACTGAGGTGTCTACAGGTATAAAATGTATAACTATATGTAATGAATGTGATGTCTACAGGTACAAAATGTATAACTATATATAATGAATGTGATGTCTACATGTACAAAATGTATAACTAAATATAATGAATGTGATGTCTACATGTACAAAATGTATAACTAAATATAATAAATGCGATATCTACAGGTACAAAATGTATAACTGTATATAATGAATGCAATATCTACAGGTACAGAATGTATAACTAAATATAATGAAGGCGATATCTACAGGTACACAATGTATAACTAAATATAATGAATGTAATATTTACAGGTACACAATGTATAACTAAATATAAAGAATGTGATGTCTACATGTACAAAATGTATAATTAAATATAATGAAGGCGATATCTACAGGTACAAAATGTATAACTATATATAATGGATTTAATATCTACAGGTACAGAATGTATAACTAAATATAATGAAGGCGATATCTACAGGTACAAAATGTATAACTAAATATAATGAATGTAATATCTACAGGTACACAATGTATAACTAAGTATAATGAATGTAATATCTACAGGTACACAATGTATAACTAAATATAATGACTGTAATATCTACAGGTACACAATGTATAACTAGGTATAATGAATGCAATATCTACAGGTACAAAATGTAAAGCTAAATATAATGAATGTTATATCTACAGGTACAAAATGTATAACTAAATATAATGACTGTAATATCTACAATGTATAACTAAATATAATGAATGTAATATCTACAGGTACAAAATGTATAACTAAATATAATGACTGTAATATCTACAATGTATAACTAAATATAATGAATGTAATATCTACAGGTACACAATGTATAACTAAATATAATGAATGTAATATCTACAGGTACAAAATGTATAACTAAATATAATGAATGTAATATCTACAGGTACACAATGTATAACTAAATATAATAAATGTAATATCTACAGGTACACAATGTATAACTAAATATAATTAATGTAATATCTATAGATACAAGATGTATAACTAAATATAATTAAAGCTATACCTACAGGTACAAAATGTATAACTAAATATAATAAATGTGTTGTGTACAGGTACAAAATGTATAACTATATATAATAAATGTGTTGTGTACATGTACAAAATATTTAACTAAATGAATGCGATATCTACGGGTACAAAATTTATAACTGAATATAATGAATACGATATATACATCTACAAAATGTATAACTAAATATGATGAATACGATATATACATCTACAAAATTTATAACTAAATTTAATGAATACGATATATACATCTACAAAATGTATAACTAAATTTAATGAACGTGCAATCTACAGGTACAAATTGTATAACTAAATATAATAAATGTGATGTCTACAAATACATAATGTATAACTATATATAATGAACGTGAAATCTACAAGTACAAAATATATAACTATATATAATAAATGTGATGTCTACATGTACAAAATGTATAACTAAATAAAATGAATGTGAAATCTACAGGTACACTGAACGTAGTGTTTACTATTCGATAAACTTTCGTCAGCTTCAGTATCCTCTATTGTGAATGTTTTTCAAACATAGCATATAATTCTTCTTCATTCTTTTCTGTATTGGATTGAAACTATGTAAACCAAATAATTCCGGACGAAAAGGGCAGTATGCCATCTTAAAAGCACCTTAGAGATCGCTTATTACTACAGGGAGGTGATTTCTGCATAGTGTAGTTTACCGTCCGCATGAACCAAGATATAAATTTTGCTTCTGAACTGTATATAATTCAAAGCCGTTGTCGATGGAACTAATCATCTTAATAATGCACAACGTCTTCTTTTAGGACTAAAGCAGATTTTGTCCACTATTTTATGGTAGTAGATAAAGCGAGTCAGTTGTTATGTAATGGGATCGTGCAGATCATCTCACAACGTGTTACCGAAAAGAAGTCTCTCTCTCTCTCTCTCTCTCTCTCTCTCTCTCTCATTGTAGGTGCATAGATCCAGCTGTCATAATACCTTTTTTAATGTACCCAGACACTCTTGATCGCATACAGGTGAGTTTATTATTCTCTGTTGCATGTATGGTCACGCAATGTCTTGCGTGCATTTACATTTGCTAACACGCAAAAACGGTTAGTCTTGATGTAATGACCTACATTGTTTTACGGAAGTGGCCATGACAATGTTTTAAGTTTATATATTGTAAAGTTTAGATTTTCATCCATTAGTTCAAAGTTAAATATGTTCATAATTATAATCCAAAGTACATTTGATAAAGGTATATAATGAATTGTTTAAATAGCTAAGACAATGAATCTTAATTAGCTGATTCCAGCGTTTTCTCTCATTACCCATACATACGGCTCTCATGAGTTTGTTCGGCATGCCTTAGGATCAAAAACAGGCCTAGTGTTGCAACACTTAATTCTGTAACTAGACAATTGCTACAACATTTTCCAATAGAGATTGTTATCCCATTTTCCAATTTCTATATAGATTGCTTTCCCATTTTCCAATTTCTATAGAGATTGCTTTCCCATTTTCCAATTTCTATAGAGATTGCTTCACTAATTCATCATGAGATGATATGCCATGAAGTACTTTAACATACTGATATTGTTTTTGTCTTTTCTTATGGATTCTTACTTCAAAAAGATACTTGATTACTGAAAACAACAACTATTGTTTTTGAATAATCATGCAAACCGTTGAACTGAAGAGAAAAAAGCATCTGAAAAGTGTATTTGTGCCGGCCTTTGAAAGCAGTAACCCGAATTCTTTGTTTTCTTGCTGCTAAGAAAATAAAACTACCGATCGATAGACCCGCAGAAAATATGATAGTATGCCTTTTATTTCGACCTTGGCTAGGAAATGAATACACACATATAAATAGAAAGAGAGAGAGAGGTGTGAGGGATCATCGCCTTTCACGTATTGGACGTCTACAAGAGGACTCAAAGCTTGCACAAAATTCTATTTTTAATATATAATACTGAGATAAATTGGTACAAGGGTTTTTGGTGAAGGAGTAATAGTTCATTATTGTGCTGTGCCTTCAATATTGCTGTTTAATTAGTGGCAAAGATGATCCTTCTATAAGGCAAGTACGTACAACAACTCCTGAAGTGAAAAATCTTTGCAAATTTGCTACTATGATTAACAATGTATAAACTAATACCATTTTGCCATTGCAGATGTTTTGTTTTTCACTATGCCCTCAGCTGGGTTTTTAGCCTCGGCCGCGTTCAATTGCGATTAAATAAATATGTAAGTAGAGGATTTGACCAGCATTATCCTGGCCATATGGTGCCGAGTAAAAGTTAGGTAGTAAAATTGTCAATAATAATAATAATAATAATAATCGATATTTATTGAAACAGTCGCTTTTATTGAAACGAAAAGACCAAGCGACTAATCAGCATAAGTAGTGATTAAAGCGTGTAGTGATCTATGAAAACCATGTTTTTAAATGAGATTTGTTCCAAACGCAACAGTCTGCCACTTAAAAGTACTACTTTATATGAATACTCTGCAAACATTACTCCAACCCACCATTCTGTTATTTTTGTGACATACAAGAAAGTCTTAGTAGGATTTATTCATGGTAATATTTTCCACAATCGACATATGTTCTGGTTCAATAGTTAAGGGTTGGCCATTTACTGGGATGGTGAGAGAGCAACATTTTGTTCTCTTTTCATCTCAAGATAATTGAATTTTTGTAACGTATTATAATGGATATAACTGATTTCCTTTTCTTCTACAATACAGAATAGGAATAATTCCTTCAAACTATATGGGCCAGAATTTTAAAACAAAAATTACACAAAAATTACACAGTAACTCCCATCCCCAATGAAAAGTAAATGGTCAGTCACTTAGAGCAGTGTATCGACTAACAATCAGTATTGAGAGTTTGAGACTTTCCCAAACCAGTCCTGGTCGATTGCCGTGTTGTTTTTCTGTTCAAGGAATTTTCCTCTGTCTGCTGATGTGCCGCGAAAAGCCAATAAATGAATTAGTTGATAAATGGGCAGGCGGGCATGATACAGTTTTCCTTTCTTTGCAATATAAGACAACAATGATAAATATTGTATAACATTGTAATTAATATTAAATAGAGTGTTACATGGCACCTACACGTTTCCTTAAACTGAAAACGTTTCTGAAATATCTATGAAACAAAAATAAAATGTGATTGAAAATATAATCATGATATTAGGAGGTTGACAAGGAGGTTATTATAAATATTTTCTAAATAAAGATACAAAATGATACAAATGAAGAACTTGAGAAAACATTTAAAGATCTGAACCAATCTAAAATCATTATGGTTCCAATAAAATGGCGAAATAGAAAAATTTAAATAACGTAAAGATGGATTCATTTTTAAAACAAACAATAACGCAGGAATTCTATTGTTTCTCAGGAACATTTATATTTAAATATTGCTAATATTAATGGCTTTTGACATTGACCCTTGACCTGGTTCAACACAATTTTTTTCCTATCGTAAATGCGAAGTACTCAGATCGAATCTTTCATGAAGATGGGTTCTTACTCACGTCCTAAGATAAATAATGGAAATTCAGTGAATCATATTCGCTGACGGATACACATCTAACCTTTCTGCTAACCATTCAAGGGATCAGGTCATACACATCCAGCAAGGACATCAAAGTCTTAATTCCGCAATTACTAATATACGCAATAGGAAGGAATGCTAAATTCAATTTCCAAAGACGTTATCGCGCTTTTCCTTCAGCTGCTGATATGCAGTCGTGTATCCTTCTACACTTGATGCGCTTATACCTATCCTAATTCAAATCTATAAAACAATGAAGTGTTCCGAATATAAACGATGCCAGCGATATTTCACGATGTCACGCAAACTGTCAAATTGCGTCAATTGCATATTGAAATTAATGACAAAGTATATTTGTGCAGCCGTCTGGAGTAGCTCTTTCATTGTTATATATTCAAAACTATATAGACATAAAGCAGTCATGGATTGATCTCAATAGAGCTGAATAATAGACCTCAAATAATATACGTCAAAATTATATAGATTTAGATTGAGCATTGGTAATAAAAGTACACTCCATGTCTTTATAACAATCGCTGTTTTTAAATTAGTAGTCCCGTGTCTTGTCAATATTGTAACGATCTTGATGGAGGGATGTGCACCGTAAAGTCAATAATGTAGTGATCTTGAAGGAGGGACGTACACCGTAAAGTCAATAATGTAGTGATCTTGAAGGAGGGACGTACACCGTAAAGTCAATATTGTAAAGATCTTGACGGAGGGATGTACACCGTAAAGTCAATAATGTAGTGATCTTGAGGGAGGGACGTACACCGTAAAGTCAATATTGTAAAGATCTTGACGGAGGGGTGTGCACCGTAAAGTCAATAATGTAGTGATCTTGAAGGAGGGACGTACACCGTAAAGTCAATAATGTAGTGATCTTGAAGGAGGGACGTACACCGTAAAGTCAATATTGTAAAGATCTTGAAGGAGGGACGTACACCGTAAAGTCAATATTGTAAAGATCTTGAAGGAGGGTCGTACACCGTAAAGTCAATAATGTAGTGATCTTGAAGGAGGGACGTACACCGTAAAGTCAATGATGTAGTGATCTTGAAGGAAGGACGTACACCGTAAATTCAATATTGTAGTGATCTTGAAGGAGGTACGTATACCGTAAAGTCAATATTGTAAAGATCTTGACGGAGGGATGTACACCGTAAAGTCAATTTCGTAAAGATCTTGAAGGAGGGATGTACACCGTAAAGTCAATATTGTAGAGACCTTGACGGAGGGATGCACACCGTAAAGTCAGTAATGTAGAGATCTTGAAGGAGGGACGTACACCGTAAAGTCAATATTGTAAAGATCTTGACGGAGGGGTATGCACCGTAAAGTCAATAATGTAGTGATCTTGAAGGAGGGATGTACACCGTAAAATCAGTATTGTAGAGATCTTGAAGGAGGGACGTACACCGTAAAGTCAATATTGTAAAGATCTTGCCGGAGGGACGTACACCGTAAAGTCAATATTGTAAAGATCTTGACGGAGGGACGTACACCGCAATGTCAATATTGTAAAAGATGTTGTGGGAGGGTTTACAATATTACAATGGCTTTCAAGAAGGGATATACACCGTAAAGTCAATATGATAATGACTTTTAAGGAATGATGTACACCGTAAAGTCAATATGATAATGACTTTTAAGGAATGATGTACACCGTAAAGTCAATATGATAATGACTTTTAAGGAATGATGTGCGCCGTAAAGTCAATATGATAATGACAGCTCAATATAGAGCGTTATTCGTCTTCAGTAGATATTAAAATATAACATACATATCAATGTCAAAAAGTATTCGTCTTAAGTACATCTTAAAACAGAATATAATGGACAGTTCAATATAATAAACAAAACTATTCGTCTTTAGAACGTCTTAAAACTGAGGTTTGAGCATCCGCCTCGGACGCGGGAGGTCGTGGGTTTGATCCCCGGCCGAGTCATACCAAAGACTTACAAAAATGGTACTAATAGATGCCTCGTTTAGCGCTCAGCATTAAGAGGTTTGTGTTAGGACTGGTCGGCCTGGTGTCAGGATAATGTGACTGGGTGGGACATCATGCTATATGTCTGCTGCATGATGTCCCAGTGCTAGACATCACTTTAAACTGCCATACTGCAGACATCGTAGCGATATGACTGAGAAATTGTTAAAGCTACGTTAAAAATCGAAATAACACACTCACACTTAAAACAGTATGTGACAGACAGATAAATATGAAATGTTATTCGTAGATAGTTCATCTTGGATTTTATCTTCATGCATTACTTACTCGATGTTATGTACATGTCGGCATGTCTCGATCTTCAATTAGTCTTGATTAATGCTGTTCAGTTACAGGACGGCACAGTTTTGTAACTAGCTGCAGCTTCTGCAGAAATATATATTTAATTTAGTACCCTTATACCTTGGCATTGGTTTGCCACAATTTATTCACTCTAGAACTATTGTTTTGCTCCCCAAAGCACTATAGCAGTCTCATAGTTTTTGTACAGAGTAAAAATTTGGACGTGCAAATGTTTTATATACTGAAGTATGCTGAACCTTTTTCGTATAGTTGCTAGCGTAAGAATTACGGCAGGAAGAGGTTTGAAATTTGCCACATCTGATTCTTTAGCGGATTCAGTCTTCCAAATCTGATTGGTCCAGTAATGTCAGCTGCTAAAAACCGATAGTTATACATTGGGGTGAATGACAGTACCTTGCCAGATAACTACTGAACACGGTAAAGTTTGAAATTTACAAAACATTTCAACAACACCGCATGATCATTATTGGTGAATTTTAAGGTCCATTTTGGTAATGTCATTTAGAAAGAATATTCAAGGAAAATAAATAAATAACTATACCACTACTACTACAACTAATACAGATAATAATAATAATAATAATAATAATAATAATAGCATTATTATTATTATGATTATTGACAATATACATTATTGGAATGGCAAGGTAACTGGAATACTTATAGTTCTTTGGTCATTTAGATGCTACATAGGAATAAAGCTATTAAGAAAAACATCCTTGGATAACTTGAATCTCAGTAATTTTAATGATATAGCTTCTAACTATCAGGAAATGCTTAAGTAATTAACTTTGTTTTCAAAGTTCCCTTGCAGTATTTCTCCCACCACCTTAGTAACCTACGTTAAAGCGAGCCATCGAAAGTTAACTTCAGTTTCTACTCCTTACTATACAAGAGTGCAAACAGTGTTTCCTTGCAGGTGTCATCTATGTATATTTGAACCTAATGAATATTTTTTGTAGCGATGACATCTTTCTTGTTATCTGAGTTACTCTCATTAAAATATTTTGTTGACATTATTCTTGAGAAGAATATCTTAAATTACCCCACCCACCCCCTTAGCAGACAGGAAGTTGAGGTCGCTTACGCTACCATAAACATATGTGTCTAAATCATCAAGTTGGTTTGTGAATCTAAAATTTCGTAATAGCTGCTATTTCTCGTGTGTATCTCTATCACAGTCACTTTCCCGCCAGGGAGGTTGGGTTCTGCAAGAGGCCGCAGTTCGTTTTGAATTATTGATCTCAACACAAATGGTTTGATATCAACGTGCAAACGTATTGACACAATCATTACTGTATGCATGAATTAGAAGAAACGGATTTTCAAAATATCCAATAATTTCTTTCAAACTACGGAAAGGTGTATTTGTTCTTTTCTGATCTCAAAATAGTGTCATTCATCCAAAATAATATTATCATCATCATTATCTTTATCGTCCTCTTTCTCCTCCTCAGTCTCATTCTCATTATCATCGTGATGTCTTCCTTCAATGCGATTAGCAGCGATGCATGGCTAGCAATCAGTTAAAATTATATCTGAATGGAAAATGAGAGAATCAATCTCTATTATTGATCACTAATAGATAACAACGTTTTGGGGGTACCTCATGACCAACTATGCTGCAGCGATTATTTAATATACATGCCATAATTACCAACTTTATTATGGAATAGTCTATCATTCATTGCCATTATTTTATAACACGTATTATATTTACCAGTTTCATCATAAAATGGTCTACCATTACACCCCTTTATCTATAATATTTGTTATTATTATCAGTTGTATCATAGAATAATCGGCCATTCAGCTGTCATTTTTATCATACTTGTTATAATCAACGGGTTAATTATGGAATAGTCTACCTTTATACTGCCATTATTTCTAAAGTGCTTTAAAAACTAAATTCCAACAGGCCACGGACTGGCAACAACGTTAATCTTCATTTAGAAAGAAGATCATTTAATAAACCATTTCTTAATATTAATTTGTCCAGGTTATGTCTTTGATAGTGGTGACAGAGTTTGAAAAATTGGTGACATTTGTCACTGAGCACACAATAAAGTACATGGTCCTTACGTTTGTCTGGGTTATTTTGTAAATGAAAACAATCTCGTGATTTTTAAAAGAAAATATCTTGCCAAAGCAACAGGTGTTTGCTTCAATTGCTCCTTGGACATGCAAATCAATTCATGTATGACTTTGAAAGAGTTGTATTTCACGCTTTTCAGTTTAGAGACGATTTTCACTGAATAAATTCCCAGCTTAAAAGATCAAATGTCATAAAGACTTCTAATGAAGACGGACATGAAAGTGTCATCTCCTTGTAGCATATATTTACTTTCAGATGATGTCTGAAATACTATCATATTATTACGTTTCCACAACTATCCTTTCAAATTCCGTGGAAGTATCATAGAGTATTAACAAGTCTTCGCATGTTAATTTTCATCCATACTTCGGTCCATGCTTTTTTATGTTGTTATTCTTTGTAGCTAAATAACTTCGGATGTACAAGTCAACCAGATTTTTAGTGCACCGGTTGAAAATAATGAAGGGCAAACCGTGTTTCATTGTACGTTTTCCCCTTTCATGTTTAACTGTTACTAACCGATCTTTTTTGTCCTTCGTGACTCGCTTTCTCTATCTATTAATCAAAAGTTGTGGCTGTCCACTTAGTCTTTCTAAAGCTATTTACGTAGTTAGTCATATATATTTGAAAGCGCCTCTTATTTCTCATCTACATGTAATCATTCCTCAGTCCATGTCTACCAGTATATCATCTTTGCGTTATTATTCATTCAATACAATAGGCAGTTTGTTGTAGTAAAGAACGAACGCCTGCCTGTTATACAGTCAGTCTTAGATACCATCTGTAATATAGCTTTCCATATCCTATCTATATTTACATACAAAATCCAGTGGGTGTGTTTCTCTCTCTCTCTCTCTCTCTCTCTCTCTCTCTCTCTATATATATATATATATATATATATATATATATATATATATATATATATATATATATACACACACACATATATAGTTATAGATCGATAGATAGAGATATATATGTATATGTATGTATGTGTGTGTATATATATATATATATATATATATATATATATATATATATATATATATATATATATATATATATATATATATATATATATAGTGGGTGTGTTTGTCTCTGTTTGTGGTATATATATATATATATATATATATATATATATATATATATATATATATATATATATATATATATATATATATATATATATATATATATATATATATATATATATATATATATATATTACTCTGGTCCTTCTGACGAAATCCCTTCCATTACTAAGTGTTCATGAAACAAACGTTAGCATATTCAAAAGAATATGCATCTCCATGTATATATGCATGGAAGTGTTTTGTTTTGTTCTTTCGTCATTAATCATGGCATTCTGACAACCTGTATTATATCTGCGAGACGACAACATGCTTCGTTTCTATGTCCGCTCAGTAATTCCCAGAACATTTAGTTCGCCGGAAATTAATTCGGTAACAAAGAAACCTCAATCTGTTTGGATAGCCATTCTAATATTACTACGACTGGATTGATTGTAGGGTTGACCAAGAAGTTACGAGTGAAAATTAGAAAACGTTCGATGTATTCGCAACTTATATTTCAATCCTTCTCAAGCCAGAACTTAGACTGTCGCTTTCGTTATTGTTTTGTTAAGAAATTAGCCATTCCATGAAACGGATAACGCGATAACAGAGTTCGGATACGGTCTAGTAAAAGCACATGCAGCTAACCTTGTACCTACATCTTTCGGTTTTTTAAATAATTCTTTTTGGTTGTTTCTTGCTTGAAATCGACTATCATGGAACACAGCTAATTATTTACACTTGTTTTGATGTTGTTAAACATTTGTAAATTTATTTTCTGGAACCAACACTACTTTAATAGGAAATAAATGTGGGTAAAAATAGTCACTATTTCAATTGCAGAGCTATCATCGATGTAAATAGCAGACAAAAGTAAGCGTGTTTACGTAACAAATATAAAATAAACCAAACCTTTCATATAATGAATGCAAACTTGTGCTATTGTTCTTTTCGTTTCAAGTGATTATCCGATATCTCATCAAACATTCAGTAATTATACCGTTATTCATTCATTGGCTTACTAAAATGACGTAGATATAAACACTTTTCTGAAAAAGACCCGAGAGAAAATAAAAAGCATGTCATACAGTTAGGATTATATTGCCAAAGTAAAAAGACAAAACGCTTCAAAGACCAATAAGTTGTTTTTTGTTAGAAACAAATTGTCACTTAAATCGGCATGGAATCTATGGTTTTCAATGAACAATTTAGTTCCATTTCTAGAAAAGGGAAAACGTTTATTTATTTATTTATTTTTTTATTTATTTATTTATGTATTTATTTATTTATTTTATCAGTGTACGTTTTGTGCACGTTTTGTGCCCTTATAACCTGAGATTCATTCAAAAACGAAGGTCGCTCAAGATCGTCGGATGTGCAGTCGATAATTAATATCAGTAAAGACTTGGCAAACAAATCTCAGCCAAGATTAAAGTCAGAGGACATGAACTGGAAACAGTGAGCCAGTTCAAATATCTTGGATCCATGATCACCGAAGAGGGATCAAGAGCAGAAATTTTGTCAAGAGCAGCACAAACAACGGCATTTATGTCAAAGCTATGATCCATCTGTAGACACAATAATATCTGCCTGAAAACTAAAATTAGACTATTGCGAGCTCTAGTCATCTCAGTCTTTTTGTACTCATGTGAGGCCTGGACCCTGACAGCAGAATTACAACGAAGAATCCAGTCACTTGAAATGAGATGCTACAGAACCATCCTTGGCATCTCTTACATGGACCACATCACAAATGAAGAAGTGCGTAACACCATCAGGCGCAAAGTAGGCCAATATGAGGACCTCCTCACCACCATCAAAAAGAGAAAGCCGAAATGGTATGGCCATATCACTAGAGCCAACAGTCTATCCACAACAGTCATGCAGGGCAGCGACCAGGGTGGCAGAAGGAGAGGTAGACAGATAAAAAAGTGGACTGACAACATCACAGAATGGACCAGGAAAACGTTCGTGGAGACACTGGCATTGGCACATGATCGAGACAAGTGGCGGGAACTAGTCAGATGTTCAGCAGCACAGTGCCTCGACGACCACACTAGGTCATGAGACTGATGATGATGATGATGAAAGACTTTTACATGAAGGTTCCCAGTTTATTTTTTTATTTAAGTTTTGTTTGCTTTTTTGTGTGGGGTGTTTTCGATTTTGTATTTTTGTTTGTTTGTTTGTTTTTGTTTTAAAAATCACTGAAGCTAATGAACGAAAGAAGAAAGAAAGATAGATAAAATAAAGTCAAAAAGAAGGACAGTACATCATGGTTCCGTACAAAATAAGTAAAACTTTCATTTCATCTTATATACGATCAATTGTGTACATGTCCTATATGTACATAAAATCTATCCCGATTAAGGAAATATTCACATCGAAGTTATTGTACGTTCGGATGAAAAAGAATGTACATACATCGTATAGGTGAATATGTTTGTTCATAGTGTATTTTAAACTCTCTGCTATATATTTATCTTTGCATTTAGCATTGACGTTGTGTTTCAAATCATATTCAATATACTAGGTACTATTTGGTCACAGAGCAATATTGTTTGGTCACGTTCGGTTTTATTGTACCATGTGATTCGGTCATTTCCGGTTCGGTTCGACTGTTCGATAGTAATTAATGACATTAGTTCTGTCGGTGTCTGGAATTTCGCTCTCCGATCATATCGGTTATGGATGATGGCAGATGTTGATAATTAGGTAGGTGCTCTCTGGAATCGAAAATTCGTACAAGAATCCAAGCTTACCTCCGCTTTAGTTTCCCCAAAAAGTGGAGTAATTACTGCGCTGCTACGCAGCGAAATAAATGAAATAAGACATATTATTGATTATATGCCGGATGATATTATGGGAATAATCTGTGTAGTTGTCGATGATTGTTTCAACATGCCAGTTTTTAATCATTCGAGTAGTTTTTCACGGACATGGCTTCAGGCTTTCGAATGGAACATCAAAATATTGTTGATTCTTTGCCGCGATAGTCCAGTTGATCGAACGTCGGATTCGTAGTCCAGGAGTCGTGGGTTCGATGCCCGAACAGGCTGTGTCCTCGAAAAGCCCCATAGCTCCAATTTCATAGCCAATAAAGAATTACAACGTGCAGTTCAAACAATAAAACAAAGCGAACTGTTTGCTCTCGATTTAACTATGGTACCTACTTAATCCGCGTATAATGCACATCCAGTTATGAACAAGACCTGTCATTGCGTGCTACTCCAGAAGATCACGGTATGCGCTGTTCATTTAATCTATTCAGTAGGACAAAAAGCATTGACACTGATTTGCCAGTCCATTATGCTACGTTGATCTGTCAGGCCATTATGCTACCCTGATCTGTTAGGTGATAATGATACGCTGATCTGTCAGGTCATAATGATACGCTGATCTGTTAGGCCATAATGCTACCCTGATATGTCAGGCCATAATGATATGCTTATTTTTCAGACCATAATGATACGCTGGTATGTTGGCCATAATGATACGCTGATTTGTCAGGCCATAATGATATGCTGATCTGCCATGCCATAATGATACGCTTATATGTCAGGCCATAATGTTACCCTGATCTGCCAAGCCATAACGATACGCTGATCTGTCAGGCCATAATGATACGGTGATATGTCAGGCCATAATGCTACCCTGATCTG
This sequence comes from Sinohyriopsis cumingii, assembly GCA_028554795.2. Lineage (NCBI taxonomy): Eukaryota > Metazoa > Mollusca > Bivalvia > Unionida > Unionidae > Sinohyriopsis > Sinohyriopsis cumingii. Next base: position 74,740,894 of record CM068840.1, on the reverse strand, counting down.
TCAGGACATAATGCTACCCTGATCTGCCAGGCCATTATGCAACTACAGGTCGGTGTCAAAGTTACTTGTACCTATTTCTGTGTTATATATAAACAGTCATTGTATACTAATAAATCGGTGTTTTAGTATCTACTTATGTAATCATACATAGTTGATCCGGTGTTTGATATAACTGAGCGGTCTATTTCGTTACCGTATAATCAGTCTGGACCAATGTAGATATTTGTACCGACGTCTATGCGACACTCCTTAAATTCCAGTTTATTCTTAAATCCATGCACACGGTGTATCTAAAATCATTCGGAAATCGTAAAAGAGGGAAGGTGCAATAAATACAAAAATACTTTCGTATTTTGTTTCAAATCAGGGAGAGAACTCTTTCGGTATAGCTTATTGATCATTTCGGCCTCAATGCATCTCGACATTTCCACCGCCTTGAAACAAAACACGTATGAAATTGTAACTATATATTTTCTTGGGGAAATGAACGTTTGTACAGAGTCACAATAATACAATTCTCCGGGAAACATTAAAGCAAACCTCTGCAATTTTTGGAAAGGAAAGAACTATTTCAAAAGTGCAAATACAACATTTATTTCGCAAACATTTACTTTTCCATAAAAGAAAGCCATAGATGTCTTTGGAGTTTTGTAAAATTAAAAAAGCAGGAATGTTCAGTCCTATCAACGATTGAAGACAGAGCGTCTACTACTTTTATGTTCGTTATTTACCGGCTGTACGTGATTGCAATCCATCCATTGACTCTATACATGTATATTAATTGTACTGTAGCACACAAGGTTTTCAGTGAACCTAATGTGAAAAAGTCTGGAGTTTTAGTAATGTTTATGCTTATCTCTTAAAAACAGGTGTTTTCGGTAATATTTATGTTTATATCTTAAGAAAAGGTGATTTTGGTAATGTTTATGCTTATCTCTTAAGAACAGCTGATTTTGGTAATGTTTACGCTTATCTCTTAAGAACAAGTTATTTTGGTAATGTTTACGCTTATCTCTTAAAAACATGTGATTTTGGTAATGTTTATGCTTATCTCTTAAGAACAAGTTATTTTGGTAATGTTTATGCTTATCTCTTTAGAACAGGTGATTTTGGTAATGTTTATGCTTATCTCTTAAGAACATGTGTCGATTTTTATATGTAGAGGTATGCAAACCTTTTAATATTACTATAAAGTCTGCTACTTTTCCTGATATGTTTAAAAAGGCAAATATTATTCCAGGTTTTGAATCATGTGATTGAAATTCGGTCTCAAATTTTAGATCTGTGTCACTCTTAACAATCGTATCAAGGTTTGAAAAACATGTAGATGAAAGGTTTTAATTTTTTAAACTCCTAACGAATGTGACGAACAGCGTGATTATATGCCATTAAGTTCTACAGTAAAAAATATAGCATGTGTGCATTTTATCTCAAAAGAAATTGATAGTCAAAAGTTCCTACAATTTATACTGATGTTTCCAAAGCATTTGATTCCATGTCTCACAAAATGATGTTATACAAACTACAATCCATTGGTGTGACTGGTCATATCCCCCATATGTGTACAAAATATATTAAATAGTTGCCATACAAATTCCAAATTTCGAATGGTGCGAAGACATTTCTCGGATGCCTCATGGTCTATTCATGTATGAATTCTTGTCTGATAAATCAAGTTTGGATTTTATCGTTAACTCGTATTGGTAAATCTGCAAACAACATTAATTTACAACCCTTAGAGAGCAGACGATAGACAATTAGCTTTTAATTTCTATTCACATGTAGATAGCCATTTTGACTATTCTTATTTAGTAAGTCAAATAGCGTACCCTGTGTAGATGTGTTACTCAGAAATCAGTCTAATGTGACTATTATTTATGTCACTTGGCCTTTGTGTCTGTAGAACTGAATAAATAGTACAAATTAGTGATTAGTACACTGTATCAACTTTAGAGATGATCTCCAATTTTGTAACCAGCTTTTCCTGACACTTAAAGGGTATGCCTGCTATAAGCACTTTGCACAATAGAAATTGATTACATTTTTAAATGCTTTACGGCACAATATGAATCAAAAACAAAAAGATGGAAAGATATTTGAAGTGGAAAGGTTAGCATTTGACCAGAAGATTGTTATATGGACTATGTATGTATTCTGTCAGTAAATCGTATTTTGATACCACGTTTTGATTGTTTCTTTTCAAAAATGTAGGTTAGTGATTAAAGCGTTCGACTTGGGACCAGAGGGGTGCAGGTTTGATTCTCACGACTGGAACAGCCGAGATCGGTTACCGTGCGACATTTGACTTTTCTTGCCTCGGTACGACATTACCTTCAGAATGTTGAGTTGTAAAACGCCGGAGCAAACAATGTCAGACCCAAGAGTATGGGGTGGAGTACAGACACATGCTGACGGTAATGTAGCTATGTTTGTGTTTTGAAAAGAAGTAATTTACTCACGCTTAATAACATGCAGAACTAGTGCATGAATTACAAGTGAAAAAGAAATAAAATTGTTCAGTGTGGCAACAATAATAGTCATCCGTCTATTTGACTGATATTGTAATGCATTGGAGAGACTAGAATTCAATGGCTTTCCATCAAGTTTAAAATGAATCGGAGTAGACAATTAATTATCGTACAATCACATGCTTTCAGAAGGGACATGACGATTTACTACTGTAATTAAGTTTAGAATTGCTCTTTGCAGATCGATTTCGGCAATACATAATTTCCTTAGTTTATCCACATCACAATTGATACAGTGATAAAATTTATTAGCCTTCATACTTTAAATATTCTACTGCGTTTTCGTATTGGCTTTATGATTGCCAACCCTATGCATACTGAGAATTTATGATAGGAATATAATGCTTAAAATATTCCTAGCTGAATTAACAGGCCCTACATTCCATTTGAGATGGTACAATAAATAAAATAAAAAATAACATAGACAACAATTTGGTTAGTTGGACCAGTGTTATCTAAGCCGGAGCTCATGAAATCTAGCTTGACACTTAATAATTAAACTAATCGGGCTGGGGTGGTGAGAGTGCGGGTATGTAAACTAGATATCCGTTACATTCTTTGCTTCGTTGCTAGTTTTGGGCCGATTGCTTGTTTGCTTGATTTTTTTTCTTGGTGGGGGAGATCATATGCAGGGGACGGCATTGCAGTTATGGCTTCCCGCTCCAGTAAAGTAAGAAAAAACATTTTTTATTCAAACATGATGAATGTCTGTAGTGCTGGAACCGGAACCGAGCAGAATCATATTATTGTTTTGTACAGTATTTGATTTGGAATTATTCAAATTATTTCTTCTCTGGAAATACAAACGTGCTATGATAATATTCCTGGAAATAGAGACTTAAAATTATTCTGAAATTTCAAATAAGGATTTCTTCTTGGATTGTATTAGTGTGTGATCCAACAAAAGACTGGCACATCAACACTTTACCGGCCATCATATGCACATCAACACTTTTATTTGGATTTCCAATAAAGGTTATTCAGAACTTTATTTATTAAAACTTTTGTGTATATTTCTACCATTATTTGGGATTTAGTTCTCAATACAGTGAGCTTCCTACCTTTACATTTTCACTTTTTATTCTCGGGAAATAAATTATTTGTTGAATTTTACAAAGCTTGTTGCTCTTCACTCTTTTATATTACTTATTTTTAGGAGCATAGACTAGTAATATATGACTTTTGTAGACCTGATTATTGACTCGAATGTTTGAAATATTCAGTCATATTATTACAACTGCTAATTGTATTTGAATAAATTTGTGGTATACCCAGTTTATTGTAATTCTCTTAGTAATGGCAGATATGAATATAAGTGTCAGTTTGAGTTTAAATCGTTCGATATACAATTTTGCTGCTCTTTGAAATATATGCAGATATCCGCACATTATTAGTTTGCATTCATAAGGAGTTATTTCCCCACAGTGTTATTCTAACAGTGTCAGGTGTCTTGAGTGAATTTGGCGATGAATGATGTTTGTTAATTTAGTACTGAAATAGAGTGACAACTGCATTCGCGGAGGAAAGGCCGCTCCCGAGTCATGCAATTGAAAGATACCTAATCTGATTAAATGCATTTGGGGTAGGCGAAGTATCTTATATTCTTCCAAAAGAATATTGATTTATAATTTGTAATGTGGAAGTTTTGCATTTACAATTCTGACAGATTTCATTGTATATTGAAGGAATTCTGACAGATTTCATTGTATATTGAAGGAATTCTGACAGATTTCATTGCACATTGAAGAATATTATCTTTGATAACCGTGGTGTTGGAAACACAATATCAAAATATTCCTTATTAAAACGAACATTGACAAAATCAGGCCAATATATTTCTAAAATAAATTATTAGATAGCATGTGTGGATGCATGTACAAGTAGATCGATAGTTCATGTACAAGAATCATATTTAAAACATTGTTTCTATGTTGGTCAAACAAATACATATTGAACAAAGGAAGAGTTGGGATTAAATTGGGGATAAAGTGGAATTGTTTAGCTGTAAAGAGCTGGAAAAAATATCTTGCTCTGATTGATAGAAAAGTAATGTCATATTATATTTATTATATTATTTGGAGAAAAAAATTCTTGATATAAAAGAACATAAAATAGCTCGAAAGAAAATAGCATCTTCAACTCAGTGTCGGAATTTAGATGGTCAGTACCTTATAGTAAATGAATTTGCTATGTATGTTAATTGTTGTCTAAGGTCTAATCTAATAAAAATGCTACCATATTGGGATGATTAAGATTACACAATAGCTAACACCAGGTTGGGATGATTAAGATTGCACAATAACTGACACCAGATTGGGATGATTAAGATTACACAATAGCAGACACCAGGTTAGGACGATTAAGATTACACAATAGCTGACACCAGACTGGGATGATTAAGATTGCACAATAGCAGACACCAGGTTGGGATGATTAAGATTACACAAATATAACACTAGAGAGCTTGTTGATAATATCTAGGAGGTGTTGACACTGAAGCCTACAATTTACTATTGTACTATGATGGGCAGTGTAACATTGAGTGGGATGCCAAAACCCGAGCAAGATAATTATCAAAGATGGCCAGTATACATAAAATTTCCGTACATTCAGCAGTAACGGAAACTACCGAAGTGCGGATAGAGTGTAAAAGTACCGTTGAACGCACCACCTGAAAATATGACGCGGCAAAACGGTATACCAGTAATACCAGGCACAGCTAACTACTACTAATACTGATACTACAACAACTACTACTGCTACTACCACTACTACTACTACTACTACTACTAATAATAATAATAATAAGTTAGCAATAAGTACAAGAAGAAGAAGAAGAACAAGAAGGATAAGATGGAGGAGAGGAGGAAGAAGAAGAAGAAGAAGAAGATGATGATGATGATGATGATGATGATGAAGATGATGATGAAGGTGATGGTGATGATTAGCTACTGCTTGGGAAAAAAGAAAATAGATGTACAAAGAAGTGATATAGCAATTTGACTGAGATTCTCGTAGAGAGTGATTGAATCATCAAGGTGAAAATCTTATGGGGCTTCTACGTCCAGACCAATTACAGGAGTTATCAAAGTCGGTTTGACACAGTCCTAGTTAACAATAATATGAAAGTCACCAATATTATAGATACCACAGTATCGGGACACTTTACGTCCAGCTGAAGGAACAAAATAAAGGGACAATGGTCATTGATCTGGAATGTAGAAATCTTTGACGCACAAATGCCGAGTCCAGTCCGTATGGATCTTAGTCCGTATGGATCTAAGTGGTGCATATGGAGTAATGTACCACCAGTTCAGAAACAGCGTGAAAAAATCTGGAACATACTGCTGAAGCCATTCCTTCTAAAGAAAGCGGCACTCAAGCAATACTATTGCGTTAGGGTCTTGATGTCTAAAAAGACAATTAAGTTTTAAGACGAAAAGAGACTAGCGACAATCAATATCTTAACGACTGTTGATAATAATACTAGCAATAATAATAATAATAATAATAATAATAATAATAATAATAATAATAATAATGATAATAACACTAAAGGGTTATTAAAATACGTTACAACAAATATTGAGCAAAGACGAGCACAGTTGGTTGCTTACAATTTATATTTACTCATTTATTTCTTGAGGACAACATTCTTGTGCAACGAAATAGGACAGACATTAAATGAAACATGACATATACCGAAATGAAACATGACATACCGAAACGAAACATGACATATACCGAAATGAAACATGACATATACCGAAATGATATGGGACATATACCGCACAAAGTTCAGACATTTTTCCCGGATAAATACGACTTGATATTTTCTGGATGCTGTCGATTTCTAAAATTACAATTACTAATATGTTGCAAACGAGAAATTATAGTTTGCCCTATAATATTTTCATAGATAGCTAAGTCCCCGGGGTAATATTCACATAGACCGTCATGTCCCCTGGAGCAAGCAATAATCATGTAACTGTATTTAAAAGTGAAGATGAAAGTGATTTTATGATTCGAAAATTTGTCAGAAAACAAATGATCACAGAGACTAAAAAACGATGGCAATTGAAATAATCGATATTTTAAATGTTATTGGATGCTAGATCTTTTACCACGGGTACTAAACTCAGATGGAAATCGTAATAATCAATATTATATTGTTCTTGGAAACTGAATTATATGATCACAGACACTGAAATCAGATTAAAAATGTAATAGTCAATATTTTATTGTTCTTCGAAACCTGATTATAAGGTCAAGTCCAAGTCAGTAAATAAACCTCGATATATATATATATATATATATATATATATATATATATATATATATATATATATATATATATATATATATATATATATATATATATGTGTGTGTGTGTGTGTGTGTGTGTGTGTGTGTGTGTGTCAATATGACCGTTATCATTGGGGAAGCGTACCCTAGCGATTTTATCCCTTATTAAATATATTGTATTATTATTTTTCTTTTCATTTTCTGAAAAACAACAGCGTTTAATGTTATTTGCTTTCATGTATAAGTATTTTGCAAGCCAGGTAATTGTAAGATGTAAGCATTCTGGACCCGATGCCAAGGGTTGACTGCTTCAATAATGGAAGCTGTTGGTGCAGCTGACTAATAAAGCTGATTTCGTTAATAACCTATAAGAGATCGAACAGAAATAAATTAAAACCAATGTTTGTTGGGGTATTTCACTGCTGAAATGGATGGCCTTATTAAAAAGGTTCTCTTCTATTTAAGATAACCGGTTGACGTTTTAAAAGGAAATCCTGGACAATTGTGCATTAATTTTTTTACGAATTGTTTCTTCAAAGTAACAAGGTATACTATAGTTGTTTTACCTTGAATGTAAGAGTAAAGTAAAGTTTAATGCCTTTAAGAACGATATCTACTCTAATGAAATAGTTGAATGAGATGGGTATTTTTATGCTGTGCATTATCTTTGAAAATATACATATTTATTTGTTGGTCTCTTCTTTAAGCTACGTGAAATTCTGTTAGAAGCCAATATTCAATCTGGTAAAGGTAATATATCAAAATGGAAAAGAGAATATGTAATTATCCGTCTAGTGTCAAATTTCAAATATGCCCAATTCACAAATGTAGTCCTACATCATTCTTGAATTTATCGTAGAGCCTTTACAACATTGATATTAATCCAGTTTCGAGTCATATCTCACGAGTTTTAAAAGTCAAATGATTACACGTCGATGTTCATGAAGACGGAAACAATTCAATACAATCATAGTTTGCTTTCATATCAGAGTTTGTTATGAACATGTTATACGCCAAGAGCACACAGAAATTTAATGGTATTCAAAAGGAGTATCAAAAAAAAAATAATGATAAAACAATAACTTACCTTTCTCCAAACAGTTACCAGAGATTTGATCATTTAGTCACATATCATGAGATCCAGCAGGTAAGATGTGTAATGCGTTGGACTGGTTCCCGCACTAGATCCAGTTTAATTCAGGGTAGAACACACGTCAAGTATAACGTATTGCTATTGTTGCAAGCACAGCGACATAAGGTCAGTCCATCACGATGTTACTACATCCATGCGTGTTTGTTCTGCCGCGTCTGCATCTGTGAGAATGTCAGTATAATATTTGAAAGATAAAATAAGCGCTCGTCACCTCTTTGCTTCTTGATCGTCTAGAAAACGAGCGTTTGGCTTCATATGATCCTTCACTGTTATTCTAATTGTTCTGAGGATTGTCGTTGTGCCTGGGGGAGGCGCTTCTACATTCTGAAAATTACACAGCAGTCGATATAGATCTCTTACTTTCGCTGAAGAAGGAAGAAAAGACAAATATCGACCGACGTTGAGAGTAAAAATATTTCATCTTTCATAGAACTAACAGCAGAATTATAGCTTCTTATATTAAATACGAAATCTCGGGGCTCAAGAGTATAAACTAACGCTTTCATAGAATATTGCTCTACATCCCGCAGTGGCCCTTGGACGATTGTGTATTGATTACCACAAAGCAGGCGGAGATATTAAGTAAAATATAGCACTTTATACAACAGTCAACCAAGCAGAATTTGTGTGTTTGTGATCTAATATTTCGTTTACATACACGCTTACCTACATACCACCTGCCTAACTGCATATTTAGTAAACTAACAGTTTCATTTAGTTACTAACTAGTTAACGAGCTCAATAGCTACCTTAGTAAAGTAATTAGTACCTATGTAGCTAGCTTGCTAACTAGCTATTCAACTATTTAACTATTAGACGGACTTAGTGACTGACTGACAAAATAAATAAGCTTTGGGTTCCATAATAAAATAATTGCATTGCTAATCCGTAAAGCTCCATTTACTTATAGGAAGAGAAACCAATGTGTATGAAAGAGAAAGATATCGATCCTAAGGAATGAACTTTATTTGAAGGCGTGCAAGAGAATGCGAGTATGTTTCTCAATGAAGCTATGTAAAAATAAAAAGGGCTGGATAGGAAAAGATAGACGAATATAAAAAATCTTTATAATAAATTACTGTAAAATAATGATCTATCTCATATGAACGCTTCATTTTATATATATATATATATATATATATATATATATATATATATATATATATATATATATATATATATACCAATTCTGCGCGTCGGGTAATTTTGCGCAACGATAAGACATTTCTGTTAACATTGGATCACGTCTTATTTTTGGTCAAAAATTCATTTTGTATCATTTTGTATCAAGAAAGAACGATCGTACTTTAAAAAAGAAAAGTGATATTCATAAAGTGTACAAAAATATTACACATTTCGATTCGAAATGCATATGAAAATGTGATTTCTAAATGTCAACATGAAGACCCACTCCATGTGCTTCTTGAACCTGCAACCCAGAAAATCCTATTTACTATGTATCTTTTAGAATCATACAGATAAATACATTATATAAAAGATGGAAATGTGCACCTTAAAAAATCTGCTTCTTAATCCAAGTTTCCAATTTTGCAAGAAGTTGTCCCACACGTACAAAATCGTCTGCTACCCAACGTGTCAACTTGATTCTAGAACGGGATTCTCAAGAAATTTCCAGGCGTATGGTCTGTTTCTAAATTCTTTAGTAATTTTTCCCCATCAACAAGACGTTGTAAACACATTAGATCCTATTCGTTGTTTCTCTTCCACATAATATCTTATTTTTTTATAAAAGGTTGAACTGTATACCAATTTTGTTACAAGATCGGATTAGTTTGCTTAATAATGACCTTGTTACGTTTAATTTTTTAAAACTAGCTATAAACCTTACCTAATTACTCGACTTAGTCGCTGACAGAAACAGTCCAAAGTAATGTATTTCATTTCTATAGCCTGATGGATAAACATTACATCTTTTCAAAGCTGTGCGCAGAATAGGCCGACATAGGGAAAACAGGGAGGTGGTATCCTGTGTCCAAAATTAATATTATTTTGAACAGAATATTCGGGTGACAATTGCTTCTTTTCAAACGGTAAGCATAGCAGTATTTTATTTTCGTCAATCTGTCGAATTTGTTATGCGTTTTACTTCAATATTGGAGACGGAAACCTTACGTGCGCAGAAATGCCCGACAGCATTGTATAAATATATAAATATACATACATAAATATACATATACAAATATACAATATGCATATATAAATATACAAATATGCATATCTAAATATAGATATATAAATATACAAATATACATATATAAATATACAAATATACATATATAAATATACAAATATAACTAATGAACATATTGTTTTCCTGTTACTAGATGTTAGTAATTGGAAACACACACACACACACACACATACACACACACACACACACACACACACACACACACATATATATATATATATATATATATATATATATATATATATATATATATATATATATATATATATATATATATATATATATATATATATATATATATATATATATATATATATATATATATATATGTGTGTGTGTGTATATATATATGTATGCATGCATGTAGGTAGGTAGGTAGGTATGTACGGATGGATGCATGCATGTATGGATGTTTGGATGGATGGATGCATGCATGCGTGCGTGCGTGCGTGCTTATGTATGTATGTATGTATGTATGTGTGTGTGTATGTATGTGTATGCGTATGTGTGTGTATGTATGTATGTATGTATGTATGTATGTATGTATGTATGTATGTGCGTGCGTGCGTGTGTGCGTGTGTGTGCATGCTTTATTCCAGAAGTACCTCTTAGTTAAGTTTACACGTAAATTAGTATGTACTGATCACATTAGAAGAACGTGGTATTCCATTTGAATATTATGCTTGTCATACTGTATAATATCATATATTGGATCGCGTATCCTATTATCATACTGCACGCAATATCACACATTGTATCGCTTATACTGTTGTTATACTACACACAATATAATATACTGTATCGTTTATACTGATGTCATAGAGCATACAATATTATATATTGTATCGGTTCTATTGTTGTCATACAACACACAATAGCATATATTGTATCGTTTATTCTGATTCCATATATCCCAGTTTCATATTCTCAAAGTATGCGGAGACACTTGGATTGTTGTAAAGACCATTTTATGTTTATGGTTGCACTAAAATTAGTAACAATTTTCTGGCCAAAGACAATTTTGAAATGTTCATAGGGAGACGGTTTATACAGATCTTGAAAGTTATTTTTCCATTATGATGAAAAAAACTGATTTCAGCATGGAGCAATTTACAGAATCGGGAAACATTTAAATGTCCCCAAACCCAAATCTGTTTAGAGTGGATCTTTTGAGGGAGATAACCCAGATAGTATTAGCATTGGATTCACTTTCAATAAATAACTGTCTATTTGCTCTACGCATTAGAAGACTTTCTGAATTTTTAATTCTAAATGCAATATTTAACTACCTTTACATGCATCATGTATTTTAGTGGCACTTTTCAAGTTCATCTTTTACAAGAGGTAAGAAGTTGATTTAGGTATCTTTTACAGTTAGCAAATATTTCAGAAACATTCACTGTACACTTTCTAAATTAGCCTGGTGAAAACCCCATACGTCTGTCGGCCCGGTGAAAACTCCATACCTCTATCATCCTGGTGAAAAAACCAAACCTCTGTCATCCTGGTGAAACACCAAACCTCTGTTGCATAATTCAAAACCTGCACAACGTGTGCATCGAAATTTCTCAAACATTTATCATAAGTGAAGTACCATTTTCACCACATGACAAATATGCATATTAAAAGTCATCAAAGTAGTAACGGTTGACTCATCATCATCATCATTATCTTCATCAAACCCTTAACTCAAGAGGTCGTTGTGGCACCACAGTTGACTTTACAACCAATTCTCTCCATCTTTCCCTGTTCTCTACTGCCCTTTGGTAATTTCTAAATTCCATGCCTGTCCACTCCTCAATGTTGTCTTCCCGCCTCTTTTTCTGTCTGCCTCTTCTTCTGCACCCTCGCACTGAGCCGTTCAAGATTGTTTTTGACAGTCCAGATGATCGTTGTTACAGTGATCAAGAGGTCTTGATATGATCCAATGGCTCGTTGGATCCTGTTGTGTACTTCTCCGTTGGTTACATGGTCAATGTATGAGATACCCAAGATCTTGCGGTAGTATCTCATTTCGAAGGTTTGAATCCTTCTTTTGTAAATCTGTTGTGAGCGTCCATGTTTCACAAGCATATAGAACGACGGATATGACAAATGAGCGCATCAGCCTTATTTACCAAAAGCAAGGTTGACATCTTTCCATATTGGTGTCAATCTTGTTATTGCTGCTGTTGTCTGGGAAATATTTCAAAGTAGTTTTGGTTTGGAGCCCTCATCTGTGACAACTGATCCCAAGTACTTCAACCTTGTGACTTTCCAGCTTCTGTCCACTGACCTTTATTTCTGCACTGATGCCGTAGGTGTTGTTTATCATCAGTTTGTTTATTTCGGCACTAATCTCACTACCGTATGCCGTGGAGGTTGTGTCAACCAAGTCGGCAAGTTCTTTTTCATCTCCTGCTAAGCTATCAATATTATCTACGAAGCGAAGGTTGGTGATTGATTTTCCTCCGATGCTGACATTAACCTTGTTGTCATGCAAGGCATCCTCCATGATCCTTTCCAGGAAAATGTTGAATCACGAAGAATGGGGTTATCATCAATTTCTTCTGCCTGAGGACAATTTAGTACTGTTGGATCTCCTGGGGTCTTATGATTGTACCATTCTGAGCAGTATTCTGTCCATCGCTTGAGGAGCTCTTGATCTTATGTGAGGCATTTTCCTAATTTGTCTTGGATGGTGGTAGGTTTCCCCTGTTGATGGGTTGTGAGATCTTTCACCAGATGATATGAAATTTTCCTATAATTTCTACCCAGACTGTCTTCGATTTTGCAGCATTGTCTTTCTATCTAGGAATCCTTTACCTTGGTCATGCTTTACTGATCGTGTTGTTTATCTCTCTATATTTTCTAGCTCCTTCATTATCTCTTTTTCCCTTTTTCAGTTCTCTTTTCTTCTCGCATAGTTCAAGGACATATGTTGTGACCTAAGGCTTATTTGTTCGATGATATTTGCCAATGAGCTATGTAGCTGTGCGAGTCACAGATCTGTTGAATGTGGTTGTTAAGTCGGTGTTCTTGGCTGTCCAGGGTTATCAAAGGCGCAAATGTACCACCTATTATTGCTTGGAAAGCTTCTGCAACGTTTGGATCTTTCAAGTTTTTTTTTAGGTCAAATCTGATTCTTGGTCGGTTAGGCTTTTTGATCATTTTCAGGTGGAGGAGAAACGTTGTCATTAATAAATCATGGTCATTTCCAATATCTGCTCCTGGAAAATTTCGTGTTCTGGCGATATGCAGTCCTATGCAGACAACTGTTTCTTGAACTTAAGAAAATTTTAATTCCTCGAGAAAACATGATCAAAGTAATTATAATTTTCTAACACATCAATATTATTTAATGGAATATTATACATTTTGCCATGTAATGTAAAACATCTCCAAAGACCATAACTTTTATTTCATTAAGGTTAATGTTCAACTTCCATTTATAATAGTAATCATGCAAAATAATTTTACTATTTATAACAGCAATCATGCAAACAATCATGCTATTTATAACAGTACTCATGCAAACAATCATGCTATTTGTAACAGTACTCATGCAAACAATCATGCTATTTGTAACAGTACTCATTAAGTTATCAACGATATTTTGAAACACGAACGTGAATGAAAAATCAAATGTGAAAGTTAATTACGTCTCAAGTAAAAAGAAAATCTTTTAACTGATGAATCTCTCGTGTCATTTTCTATAACCGTATGCAATCGATGAGACTCGCATATTTCAAAATATGTCTGGTCTACATATTGATGGAAATTAAAAAGGTACTTTTCAAAACTATGGAACTGACAATAAATTAGACGCCATTTTTAGACTGCAGCTTGTGTTCCAATGTATTGTGGAACTATCAGCATGACCTCGCCAATGGCTACCTCTTGGCTGGATTTGGGCTACTTCAGCTTCCACCATCTGGATGACGCATGTTATTGGTAGCTCACTGAAGCTTGTTTTTCATGCACCTGCTTGATATACATCATACAATGTTCATACCTTTTCGGTAGCTCATTGAAGCTAGTTTTTAGATGTAGTCGTAATGTATGCGGGCTTTTTGCTGCAGATCAAGATTCAACTAAATTTAACTGGAAAATCTCAAGGATATCACAATCCGATCTTGGGCTATTTCAGAGACATCATCCCCTTATCATTTGTCGCTTTATGAACATGTCCTAATACCTGCCAGAGTGGAATGTTGTACGTACGTACGTACGTACGTATGTATGTATGTATGCTGGTATGATAAGGTATGATATGGTATCATATCGTATGTATGGTATGGCACTGCACAGCACAGCACAGCTCAGTACAGCACAGTACAGCACAGCACAGCACAGCTCAGTACAGTACAGTACAGTACTACAGTACAGTATTAAACAGCACATTAATTTAATCTTGATGATATAGTGCCAAGTAAAATCTGCAAAACACTGGTCAGGCAAACGCACTGAAACATTCCCAGAAGACGAACTCCATCAACCAAAGGTAATTATGCAGAATGAGACAAAAGAGAAAAGGGAAAGTTGTCACGGAATTGTATATATCCTTTTATTTATCAAATACATGTAATCCGGTTTCGTTTTTTGTGTATTACGATACCCGATGGTGATTTATGTATATTGTACAATATTTCGAAAGAGTGGGTTCGGTTCATCCTATGCCGCACATGCGAAGTGCTTTCAATGGGAAAAACCGAATGCTTCCAGCGCACAATGTATGACGACTTCGTCTGTGTATAAATGCATCACCGTAAGATTAAATATTCACATTACGGAACATCTTGTCAGTTAACCGTCTACTGTAAGGACTTGCACATCTTCAGCTTTAGAGGCACGTGAATTATTAGTTTCTTGTGTATAAGTTATAACTATTGTACTACCACATTTATTTTTGTATGTTTGCTATGTAACTTCGGTTTACGTAGTGTAGTGCAAATATTTTCTGTTCTGGTTTGTGACTTAGCAAGGGATTTATATTATCAATATAAAACTGCATTTTTAAGAAATGTTTAGTACCGTAGGATTCTTGTCGGGCATGGTTAGGTTTACTTCTGAACAATTTTGTTGTTTTGTAATGATTGTTACGATAATGTAATCTGTATAATTTATCATATAAAACGTCATTACGTTTTATCGTATATACCAGTGTCATGCATAGTACACGGTGTTAGATGATGTATTTTCAGCTGACCGGAGTGACCTGAGCGATCTCAGTTATCGGAGTCGACGTGGTGCCAGCTGCAGAGCTAACCACAGAAGTCGACCATAGCAGCTTTTGAAGCTGACCCATAGCAGCCGTAGAGATGAACAAACGGTGTTGCTGGTCGAGTAGCAGCTGATACGGGCGTTGCTAACAGAGATTGGTGGGAGTCGATTGCTTGATTGACCAACCTGGAATACTAACGTCTTGAATGGCCAGCGTAACTGGTAGCAGAGTGTGCTGGTGACGGGAGTGTGTAACTCCATACATGTCTTCTTTAAGCCGTGGGCTAATTTTGGGGGTTTGTAAAACCCAGTGTGTTTTGGGGACTGTAAAGATTGTATATCTCTCCCTTTTGTTTACACAATTTCACTATTTGAGTGAATACATTTTACTATACGAGTAAAATACATTTGTTTTACTATTTGAGTAAATCACAAGCAATCTTTTCGTTGTGAAATCACTGTAATTTATTCACCCCTTGTGCTTGTACTGTGTAAAGCCATTTATTCGTATTTTCATTAAGTCCGTCCTTTTTATGTTAATT